>WBNM01029862.1:0-33459 GCA_013399055.1 Ramphastos sulfuratus
AGAACTGGACCCAGTACTTCAGCCGTGGCCTCACCAGCGTAGAATAGAGTGGCAGGAGAACCTCTCTTGACCTTCTAGCCACAGTCCTTCTAATACACCCTAGAATGGCATTGCTCCTCCTGGCCATGAGTGCGCATTGCTGGACTCAAGATGCTGCTTTAAGGCAGAAGGTTAGGATTCAATTAGATTCAGTTGCAGAGTTTGATAAAGATTTGATAAAGAGACTTTTGAATATTTATTTACAAAATTTTTTTCCTGACTCACAGGACTACCTACAGCTTCAGACAGCAGCCAAACACTTGTAGGGAGTTCTGTCAATGTTTTGTCAGCCATCGAGGCTTCTGAGCTTCCCAAGCTCTTAGCAGGGATGCTGGGGGAGAAGCAGACAATCTCTGACCTGGTCCTGGTTCCCTCTGACTGCAGATTCAGCAGGGAAGCTTGCAGAGGGGCTTCCCAGTCTGGGCAGGTGTAGTGTTAGCAGAATGTCACACAGGCTGAACAAGCCTATCACGTGGAGGCATTTCAAGCCTCTTCCTGGGTAAACTCAAAGCAGTTTCCAGGCAGACAAACCCAGAGCCTAAAGATTTTTTACTATTGTGCTGGTTTGAGGCTAATTGGAATACTTTAATGGAAAAAAAAATAGATTATAGGCTGTGAAAAGAAAACAATGGTGATGTCTACTTCACTCATAGGCTTGCTGAGATGTATAAAAACAAGGACACAAATATAGGTAACACAGAGAGAGTCTCTCTCTGGGAGCTGGTGTCTTCTGGCCTTCTGCTGTGTAACCCAACCAATCACTCTGCTTCTAACCCCCCTTACCAATCCTCCAAACTCACCTTTCATGTAAGGCAGACCCTGGGGTAAGGTAGAGGGATGNAGACATGGAGGCATCAGGCCCCGTTGTCTTCCTTTCCTGCAGTTGCTTCTTCTGACAACAAAAGGAGGGAGAGCAGAAAAAACAGGTCTGGGCAAGCCAGGACATGTTCAGGTCTATTCTGACCCGTTTTGACCCTCCATGACACTGCCCTGACACTCACTGGTGCCTATGAGACAGCAAATGGGAAAGGAGCTGCAGCTTTTCTGAGCAGCATTTTGCTACTGAGGCAGTAAGCCACCTGTGAAATCCCATGCAGCTCTGCCTACCCAGACAGCAATGGCTTTTCTTTTTTAAAAGAAAAACAACAAAATGGAAACTGCATTTTTTTTTCATACTGGTTTTGTGTCTGTGATCACCTTAGATATGACCCTAAACTCTTTATTCTCATGAGTGCTATTAAGTTGCTCATAAGTAAGGAAATACAAGATTTCAAGGTCAGAGTTGATCCTTTTGAGAATGACAACTATATTCCCACTGACTTAACAGAAACATTAATAATTAATAATGTCAGAAACATTAACACACACCCCCCCCCCTTTTTTTTTTTGGGACTGCAACTGTATGATCAAAATGTGCAATCACCATTTAGTTTCTGGGTCTTGCGGTGGAGTTTATTTAGTTTTGTTTGTTGTTCTAGAGTTTATAGTCAATGAAGCCTCAGTAGCAGCTATTGCACATAAATTAATTACACTCCATATGCCATGTCCATTTTTGGAAGCAGTTGTTTTGTTTCTGCATGGTGTCAGGTTATGTGAATTAGATTGTATTTTACCTGTGCAGTAGAGGACTTAGGATGGTTGATCTCAAATAAAATGTAAGCTATCTGAACGTGAATTTTTAAAGGATCTAACAGATTGGCCAGTAGGCTTCTGCTTATCAAAGGCAGCATTTCATTTGGAAAACAACTGGAGATTGCAAAGCATTTGTATAACAATGTACATCAATGTTGGCACTCTCCAGAGGCATCAGCCTTTCAGTAACTTGCATGTCTTTGTGTATTCGCTTTTCTTCAGGTAATTTTGCCTGAACATTCTCAAACATCCCCTGTAACTGCTTGATGCTATCTTCTCACAGGACTGTGAGCTCTCTAGGCAGGATCAGCCCCACTCCTTGATGGCTGCTCTGCTTAGCATCACTGCCAAGTGTATGGTTACTGGTTTGAAGTCTGCAATTTTGACATCTTCTGTTTGAACAAAGCCTGGCTCCGTTAGATAGACACAAGTCTTAACCTGCTGGCTACACTTCCTTTGTGCCTTACTCACTGTTACAGGGGTTTGTGCCATGAAATGGTTGAAATAGAAAAGTCAAATAGGTTAAAGTACATGGAAGACACACACAAGTGAGTTTGCCTTTGCCATCTTGATTGTTATTTCTTGTATGTCTTGAAAGCAAATTGACTGATCATCTGTACACACTTTTGGCTGCTTCTGGAAATTATTTCTGCTTACCGTTCTGAATCAGAAAAGAGGATGCAGGACAGTGTGTTTCAGGAGACAGAAATAGGTTAGTCTGTCACTGGTTTTCTGGCCAAATCATGTATATAAAACATTTACAGGAATATGTTTGTAAATTAATGCACCCAAAGCACATGTGCTGTTTTATATTTCTGTCCTGGTTAATGTTCATCCAACTTCCCCTGTGCGCAGGTTAGTTATTTTCATAACCATTTTCTTATTATGTCTGCTACCATTTTAACACTTCTGGAGCTGTTTAACGAAGTTTGGTGTTTTTATTTTTTCTCACCCTCCAAAAACTCCTGGCTTCTTGAGCTGTTTTCAATATTTGTATGTATCTTTTGTGATGAAAACCACATTCACATTACACTTGAAAGCTAGATCTACTGCAGTGATTTTAAACATGGGCTGTGCTTAATTCATATGTGCTAGTGGAAGATTTTTTAATATTATTACATTTCTGTATGACTCAGAGAAATCATTCAAATCCCACATTAAAATGATTTTGATGGCAAAAAAATACACTGAAACTCAGGAACTGAGAGGAATATTTAGTGTTGAAGGCTTATGACTGATGCATGGAAGTGATACCTGCTGTCATCATCTAGCAAGAGGAGGGTCACAACAGATGTCCACATGTTCTGTGTTACAACACAGTCCCATTTTTAAGGCAGAAAGAGATTATCTGAGTGAAGAGAAATACATCGGAGTATATTATATTGGTAAGCTGTTCATAGCTATCTCGCAACAGTAAGGGATTTTTTGCTGTAAACCAACACTGTATGTGCTGGAGGCTAGATGACTATTATTCTTACAGTTTTCAAACCAGAGAGTCTTTTAGCTTTCTATTCCTAACACTTCAATATACTGAAGTAAGTGTAAAGCTCTGTATTCAGAGAGCTTTCAAGATCTAGGAAATTATTGATTTATCTGGGACCAGTGCCATAACGTCTTTGTCAGTGACAGGGACAGAGGAATTGAGTGCACCCTCAGCAAGTTTGCAGATGACACCAAGCTGTGTGGCACAGTCGACTTGCTAGAGGGCAGGGATCCATCCAGAGGGACCTGGACAGGCTGCAGAGGTGGGCACAAGCCAACCTCATGACATTCAACAAGGCCAAGTGTAAGGTCCTGCACCTGGGTAGGCACAATCCCAAGCACAACTCCAGACTGGGTGGTGAATGGCTGAGAGCAGCCCTGAGGAAAAGGACCTTGGGGTCTGGGTTGATTAAAAGCTCAACATGAGCCTGCAGTGTGAGTGCAGCCCAGACAGCAACCGAGTCCTGGGCTGCAGCAAGAGCAGTGTGGCCAGCAGGGCAAGGGAGGGGATTCTGCCCCTTTACTCTGCTCTTGTCAGACCCCATCTGGAGTACTGTGTGCAGTTCTGGAGCCCCCAGCACAGGAAGGACATGGAACTGTTGGAGCGGGTCCAGAGGAGGCCACGAAGATGCTCAGAGGGCTGCAGCAGCTCTGCTATGAGGACAGGCTGAGAGAGTTGGGGCTCTGCAGCCTGGAGAAGAGAAGGCTTCCAGGAGACCTTAGAGTAGCCTTCCAGTATCTGAAGGGGGCCTACAGGAAGGCTGGGGAGGGACTATTGACAAGGTCTTGCAATGACAGGACAAGGGGCAATGGGTTTGAACTGGCAGAGGGGAGATTTAGACTGGATGTTAGGAGGAAGTTCTTTGCAGTGAGGGTGGTGAGACACTGGCACAGGTTGCCCAGGGAGGTTGTGGCTGCTCCCTCCCTGGAGGTGTTCAAGGCCAGGTTGGACGAGGCCTTGAGTGAGCTGTACTAGTGGGAGGTGTCCCTGCCTATGGCAGGGGGTTGGAACTAGCTGATCCTTGAGGTCCCTTCCAACCTTACCATTCTATCTGGATTCAGAGATGGATTAGGTCTTACATACATCCAAAGTTATATCTGTTAGGAGTTCTTAAAATGTTTCTTCCCTAAGGATTCCTGTACATTCCTTAGATTTACAGTTAGGTATGTCCTTTCATGTAATTACTTTCAATCTAGACACAGCACAGGTATTTTTACTCAGGCTTGCTAGTAGCAATTTTTTGGGTCGAGATTTTTTTATATTTTTTGGGGGGTTGAGTCTTTTTTATAATTTTTTGGGTCCTGGCAGTTGTTTGGTTTTGGGTTTTTTTTTTACCTTGGCACCAGTATTCTTGCTGACCTTCATTAAAGGTGTTTAAGTGCAAGCTTTTATGTCCTAGTTGTTGAACTGTCTGTGGTTTAAAGAAAAAAAAAAATACAGGTTTGCACTTCTAATGACCCAAACTTTCATTCATCATAGAAATCTGTACTTAATCTGTTCTAGGATCTCTGCCATAATCTTATCGCTTTAATTATAGCCCCCAAAAATGCAAAAAATGTTATATAACTCTTTCTGAACTTGTTTGGGCTTCTTACAGACATGCTTATGGGGCAGGAAAAACACTATGCAATCCAACAGTGGCATAGGGGAAAAGTCATGCAAGCAAAAGTTAGGATCTGATTTTCTAAAGAGAAGCATCTAGAGATAAAGCGTTTACGAAAAATAAATTTTGAAACACTAAACGTTAAATCTGGAAGCAATTTCATTCTAATTTTCTAGAAAATGCAGGCTTCCAGAGACTAAAGTTGAGTAAATTTGAATTTGTCAATTTGAAGTTATTGCAAACTTTCTAGTTTTTCTTGTGAAGTCATGTTCTAACAGATTAAAAATGCATGACATAAAATTACTTGCATCATCTTCTGCCTGTAATTTAGAAAACTCTCATTTCTTTGGCTCCATATTGAATTAAAAACCATTTGAGATTTATAGATACTGTAAAAGTCTATGCCTATAGGGGCTACCCAGCTAGAATGAGAATTACTTTCTGCCTTTTCACATTCTGAAGGGTGTCTGCATTTCCCTTTGTAGCGTCCCTGAAAGAAGGACTTTTAAAATAGTGGAAAAAAATAAACCATTCCTACGTATTCTTACCTGTGCTGAGAAAACCATTAACAAGTTACCAGTCACTAGTGGTGTCCCCCAGGGATCAGTGCTGGGGCCTGGTCCTGTTCAATATATTTATTGATGATCTGGACCAGGGGATTGACTCCAGCACCACTAAGTTTGCAGATGACACCAAGATAGGAGCAGGTGTCAATCTGTTGGAGGGTAGGAGAGCCCTGCAGAGAGACCTGGACAAGCTGGATGGGTGGGCAGAGGCCAGTGGGATGAGATTTAACAAGGCTAAGTGCAGGGTTCACTTTGGCCAAAACAATCCCAAGCAGCACTATAGGCTGGGGACAGAGTGGCTGGAGAGCAGCCAGGCAGAAAGGGACCTGGGGGTGCTGGTAGGTAGTAGCTGAACATGAGCCAGCAGTGTGCCCAGGTGGCCAGGAGAGCCAATGGCATCCTGGCCTGTATCAGGAACAGTGTGGCCAGCAGGACAAGGGAGGTTATTCTGCCCCTGTACTCAGCACTGGTCAGGCCACACCTTGAGTGCTGTGTCCAGTTCTGGGCCCCTCAATTCAAGAGAGGTGTTGAGAGACTGGAACGTGTCCAGAGAAGGTTACCAAGGCTGGTGAGGGGCCTGGAGCACAGCCCTGTGAGGAGAGGCTGAGGNATGAGCTTGGAGGTCTCTTCCAACTTGGTTAATTCTATGAAGTTTGTCATTAATCACAGTATCACAGTATGGTAGGGGTTGGAAGGGACCTTTGAAGGTCATCTCGTCCAATTATAATGCTAAAGGAAAGAAAAAAGAAGAGAAACTGTTTATCATTTTCAGTTAACAAATCTTTTTTTATTATAAGTAAGGTTTTTAACAGAATTTTTGTAAGGGCTGCTGACTTTTAAAATTGTTCATTAACTATTTACATGGTCACTTGTTTATTTGCACATGCTTTTTCTATGTCTTCAGACTCCATTTTTTCTTAAATCTGTTATATTTAAATGTTTCTTTCTTTAAAGTGTCAAATAACAGGTCACATAGTAAAATTTAGGCATAGACAGGACCACTCCATCCATTGTGTGCACACATACACATACACACACTTAAAGCAGGATCAGCTTGATCAGTCTGTCCAGAACCACAAGGACCTTGATGGTGCAAGCAAATTTTACTATGGCAGTAACCCAGGGCATTCGTAGAGAACTCGTTTGGTGGGGGCATAATAAAACCAATTTCACAGTATCACAGTATCACCAAGGTTGGAAGAGACCTCAAAGATCATCAAGTCCAACCCATCACCACATACCTCAAGACTAGACCATGGCACCAAGTGCCACGTCCAAACCTGCCTTGAACACCTCCAGGGACAGTGACTCCACCACCTCCCTGGGCAGCCCATTCCAGTGGGGAATGACTCTCTCAGTGAAGAACTTTCTCCTCACCTCGAGCCTAAACTTCCCCTGGCACAGCTTGAGACTGTGTCCTCTTGTTCTGGTGCTGGTTGCCTGAGAGAAGAAAGCAACCTCCTGCTGGCCACAACCACCCTTCGGGTAGTTGTAGACAGCAATAAGGTCTCCCTTGAGCCTCCTCTTCACCAGGCTAAACAATCCCAGCTCCCTCAGCCTCTCCTCATAGGGCTTGTGCTCGAGGCCTCTCACCAGCCTCGTTGCCCTTCTCTGGACACGTTCAAGTACCTCAATGTCCTTCTTAAATTGAGGAGCCCAGAAGTGGACACAGTACTCAAGGTGTAGCCTAACCAGTGCAGAGTACAGGGGGAGAATGACCTCCCTGCTCCTGCTGGCCACACTATTCCTGATGCAGGCCAGGATGCCATTGGCCTTCTTGGCCTCCTGGGCACACTGCTGGCTGATGTTTAGGCGGGTGTCAATCAGCACCCCCAGATCCCTTTCTGTTTGGCTGCTCTCCAGCCACTCCAACCCCAGCTTGTAGCATTTCTCCATGTTAGCCTTGCAATTGGTTATCTCTGTGTTAAAAGTGTTAGGAGAAGTCCCATCTTGTATCAGAAACATGTTGAACGTTGAATAATTCCATGGAAATGGTATGTAGCTGTCCATATTTGTGGATACAGACGAGCGTGGCAGAACAGAATGCTGTATAAAGCATTTTTACTGGTGTTGAGGCCCTCAGAGTTATCTGAAACTATGGCATATATGTTGGACCAGAGCAATCATTCTTTGTAAATAATGCATATCTTTTATAAACTGACAAATTGTCTGGATTCAGAGAATCTGAATGTCACAGCTGTTTAAGCTACCACTATTATCTGGCTATGTCATGTTGGTTTGTAACTCTTGTAAAATTTATTACATGAACTCCAGCTCTGTGATGTGCAGGACACGTTGTTGATACTTAGGAACAGCCTGCTTGAATGAGTATATTGTTTCTTTTAGTAGATATCCAGACTTCCAGTTCTTGTGTATGGTTTGTCTTTGAAGTTTCTGGATTGCAGTCAAAAATAATCTGGGCATTTCCAGGGGTATGTCACATTTTCATTTTGATAATGGGGAATTGCTGCTATAACTTCTTGGCCTTGGTGTTTGCCACGTCAAAGTTTTACTTGAAGATCACGCTAGCACAGAAAGTCATTGTTTTGTTTCCCCCTTTTTTTTTAGAGCTTTAAAAGTCACCTATGTGTAAGTGGTGATAGTGAACGTCTGCAGTACCAGTTACACCCCTGTATCACTAACAGAGCCTGTGAAGGGAGCCAAAGGGCTTGCACAATTCTCTCTGGAGCAGGGGACTTCCCTGGCCAATTGTCCACCTGCACTTCAGTTTGTAATCCTTTTTCCATTAATGGTTGTTGTCCGTCCTAGAAGAGGCACCATTCAAAGTGTAAAACCTTCTGTATATATTTGGCAATCTCCTCTAAAATGGATTTTTAAGAACTTTGCTTGGACAAGAACTGTCAGGAGTTTGGCTTCTGCCTTCAGAGTGCAAAGATCATCTTCATGTATTTTTAGAATGTATGTACAATTTATCTTCTCATATCAGGGCTTCTTATTGAGGGCTTCAATTTCTTATTGAGCAGTCTCTCAATATCTTTGATCTGGTTTTGCTTGGAATATGTAAGAGTAACAACAGGTGTTAGCAATGTCTGGGTAGACTGCTCAGGAGTTTGAACACCTGGAGAGAGCAACTTGTGAGCCCTCCAGAGCTGCTGAAGCATTCAGTTTGGTCCTCTCCACTCCTGCTTTTTTTTTTTTTCTTTCTATTTTTGATAGGCCCAAAATAAATATTGCTGTGGTATCCAAGATTCCCTGGGGTGGAGGAGGGGGACATGACAGTTTCTCTGAATGTATCTCCTTACATGGCACTTATCGCAATAGTTCTTGTGCTAAACATTCCTCTTCTGTGAGGCAATGGGCTCTAGTTGATTTTTTTTTATTTCATAGAAACAATTTTTGCAACTCTTTTGAAATTGCTCAAATCCTCTGTTTTTCTGTGGCAACGAGGTTAGAGGGAGGATTCCAGCAATGAAAAGCTGCAAAAATGTGTGCTGGCATATGAGGAATCTTATATAAGAAGATATTTTTTTTTCTGCCTCCCTTTACTGCCCAGCCCCTATTCTGTGCTAGTCAAGGTCTTTGTTATAGCAATGGCCCAGCTGGATGCTACTTCCTCTGCTTAAGAGAAGTTCAAGAAACCAGCTGCTGCTTAAAAGCAAACTGCTTATTGTTAAGTTCCCCTTCTTCCCCTTGCCAAGGTTAAACATGTCCCTTCTCCGTCAGCGTCTGCAGCGTAATGTTTCCCTAGATATTGTTGTGCACGCCTTCAAGGATATAAACCCAGTCTTTACCAAGTTACCTGCTGACAAGGCAAAAAGACAGACAGCATTTTCTAAAATTGATTTAATGTTATTCAGCCACACCAAGATCGGTTTCCCTTCCTTTAGAGGATTTTTCCTATCCACAAATATAGTGCAAGGTGAAATGCTGGTTATGTGGAAGTCACTCAGGACTTCTAGGGAGATGTTTGGTTTAGTTTTCTTACTCTTGCCTGATTTTCTTCATTGCTTTTCTAAGGGATGGTATTTTTTTCCTCCTCCTCATAAATCTCTTAAAATGCTGTACAAAATCTTGTACTTTGGAATTTTTAATGCAAGCATTTGTACGATAGCTCTCCAAAACTTCTTAGTCCAGTGTTTTGCCCATGCTTGCATCCAGTGGGACATGATTGACAAAGAATATATTAATATCTTCTTCCTATATGCAAACAGTTACTTTTAAAGAAGATTAGGAAAATTCATTACTGTGCTGAGATTTCCCATGTAATTCAGCCTTCTCAGCACTCACACTCAGTCCCTAATTCCATGATTGTGCACAGATTTATCCCAGACCATTGCCATAGTAAAAGGAGTGTCTGTTTCTGTGATAATCAGTGCAGTGCCTTGTTTAGGTACCTGGTGTAAAATTTATGCTGATTTTTTTTCCAGCCTGTGTATTTAAGCTTTCACCATGCTGTCTGACCGCTCCACAGAACAGCCACTGGGTAACTCATGGGAGCAGCTCAGACTCCTATGACTGCTTTACAGCTGGGTACCTTAGGTGCAGAGCAGTTGTAGTTGTAATCAGCAGTTTGGGGTTTGTGCCTAGATTCATTCTGCCTAACTAGCACCAAAGTCAGTGATAAACTCTGCCTTCTTGTAGGAAGCTCATATTGACAGGACTCCAAAGCTAGGCACTTTTATTAACTATATTAAATATGGATATAAGAAAATTGTGGCCAGAACATACGAATATATTTTTCTACTCTATGAACAACACTATTTTCACACTCTGGGCATGGTCTTTTGAAATACAGAGCAGACATCTGACACTACCTTAAGCTCTTCAAATAAATTTCTGAGCATCAAGTGTGGCAAGCAGATGGAGACAGGTGATTCTGTTGTCTGGAGTACTGTGTTAAGTTCTAAGGCTCTCAATACAGGATGAACTCGGGCATTAGGAGGAAGTTCTTTAGAAGGAGGGTAGTGGAACACTGTAACAGTTTGCCAAGGGAGGTACTTGGGGCCCCATCCTTGAAGACATTCAAGGTCAGGCTTGACAGGGCTCTCACCAACTTGATGTAATGGATAGGATGTCCTTGCTGACTTCAGGGAGGTTGAACTAGATGACCTTCAGAGGTCACTTTCAACCCAAGCTGTTCTGTGATTCTGTGATTTGCCTTACTTCAGGTGGCACTGATTATGCCTGTGTGCTGGTTTGAGGCTAATTGGAATATTTTAATGGAGAAAATTATACTATAGGCTGTGAAAAGGAAATGTGAAAAGGTATGTCTGCTTCACTCATAGGCTTGCTGAGATGTTTAAGAATAAGTACTCAAAACACAGATAAATCAGTCTCTGAGGCAGTGTCTCGGTCTAGCAGCTTCTGTCTTTTTCTCCTCTCTGCTGAGTAACCTCACTAACCACTTTCCTTCTAACTCCCCTGGCCAATCCTCCAAACTCACCTTGCATGTAAGGCAAACCTTGGGGTAAGGTATAGGGGTGGGGAGAAGGTGGAAGGGTGGTTGGGAGCCCCTCCTGGGGTCTCTGATTTCTGGGAGGGGTGTTGTGTTTCTGTATTACCTTTAACTTGTATATTTCTTGTAAATATTCCTGTATATAGTGTATATATCTGCTTGTATATTGTGCTAAGCTGTAAATATAGCTTCATCTCTTAACTTCCAGCTGGCTGAGTTCTAGTCTGGGTCATTTTACAAAGCGTGGGGAATGGGGAACTCCCAAACCATCACAATGTCCTAAACAGAGAGGATGCAAAATCCTTTAAACAACATTAACTAAGAGGCCTCACTAATAGGGTTGACTAGTTTAAGGCAATGACAGACTATCTCCTTTCAGAGTGACAGTTCTGAAGCTATTTCTCTAAAACTGAGCTTCATTAACAATGTTTCTGTAAGCTTCCCTAGGGTAATATAGTGCAGTTTCAAGAGAAAACAGTCAAACTGCAGGCTAAAGTGACAAAGAGGGACTACAGGAGTGTAAACAAGCATCCTTAATTCTGGCATCTCTTGGATTTTGAGTCTTTGACTGCTTCTGTAATGCTCTTTTACATATTCTTGTGGGGTTTTTTTTATGTTTATTTGCAGGACACATGCACTTCTGTATGCAGAAATGTATGTATCTATTAATAGTGATGGGAAATCAAGCTTATTCCTTTACCCCAAATCCAGATTTTACTGTTCTGAACAATTTCACTTATGTCAGGGATGTACATAATTTGGTCCCGGTTTTAGCTGCTTCTTGTCTTTAAGTAGTTTCAGCTATATTGTCTGTTTTCTTCAGGGAGTCCTATTCTTTGTCTTACCTGGGCTGCACTTAATGAATTTAAGTATCCAGTCAAGTGAAGTCTACAGCTATGTCTATGGTGTATCATCAGTTTCTTTATTGGAGTGATTTCAGTAACATATATGCTGGTTTGTGATTAATGGCTCACGATTTGGTGACAGAAGACTGTAAGCCTTATTGTCACCCCTTGGTTTGTACATCTTCATATCTATTTAGAGTCAACCAAAAGCTAAAATTAAAAACCTTTCCCAGATCTTTCAAAAGTTAATTTCCTATGTAGGAATGGATATATGTAATGTTAATGTGGTGTTTCACCATATGTAGCATTCCATGTGTTTTGCAGAGTGCATAATTAATAGCGTGTAATGTGGGAAGCTTGTATTGAGCAGGGATTGCTGTAAATGTGTAGCACACATCTTTCACAGTATTGTTTGCAGCCCTGACATCTATCTTGGCTTTGTATCTCCTCCTGAGGACATTGTTTCTGAATTCACATCTCTGCTAGAGAACTGAAACAGAAACTCTCTGTCTCGCCAGTGGAATTCTAAGAATGCTATCTAAAGTGTTTAGAGTAAGTTTATCTGTAGCAAACCTTAAAAAATAATTGCTGGCTTTTTCTAAACTTCTGTCTGGTCTTCCCCCCTGGCCAGTGGGAGATAGTGTGCTGGGCTACCATTTAACATGCATCCGTGTTGCACACAATGAATTTCTTGTGCACTTTCATTAAAGTGAAAGGGGGTTGTAGTTATGTTTACTGAGTCTTTGTAATAGCCCTCAAAAGCTTAAAAAAAAAAAAAAAAGTTAAAAAAAAAGCGCTGTACAAATCCCAGTTAATTTTTAAACAACAGTGTTTAATTGTAGCTACTCTGTTTTAATTAAAGCATTTCTGGAACAACCGTAGCTGAAGGGTTTTAGAAATTGATTACCTAAAGTCAAATTCCTAAAGGACAGCTAAACAGATGGACAAGATTTTGAAAATCTGTGAGATAAGTGTGAGACAGAAATTTATATTTTATTTTGAAATAACTGACAGTCATTTTCTACAGAAGATTTCAGCAGATTCATATTGCATCACAGTGTTGTTTGTTTCAAGTCAGTTGTCCAAACAAAACAATGCTAGATATTGCAAATCCACCAACAGACCTTGCTGCTGTGCTCAGTGATAAGACTAATGGATGATAGAAGTGTGGATGTCAATTTTAACTGTCCCCTGGAACATTCCATGAGTGGGAAAAAAAAATAATAACTCTAAGAAGAGTAGAACCGTGAAGCTCAGTAATAAAGGAATAAGATTGTTGCTTGTTTGTCTGGTTTTGTTGGATTTGCTTTTTTGTTTTTGGCTTTTTTTGCTGTGAGATGAATCATCTCAGAGATGAACAGTTCATAAGCGTTATCTACCAAACTTTCCAGAACAGAGCCAGCACAGCAAGTGATGTAGAATCATAGAATCAGTCAGGGTTGGAAGGGACCACAAGGATCAGCTAGTTCCAATCCCCCTACCATGGGCAGGGACACCTCACACTAGGTCAGGCTGTCTAGAGCCTCACCCAGCCTGGCCTTAAACACCTCCAGGGATGGGGCTGCCACCACCTCCCTGGGCAACCCATTCCAGGGTCTCACCACCCTCATGGTGAAGAACTTCTTTCTAACATCCAGTCTGAATGGATTGCTTTGTTCCGTTTCCCCTAGCTTTGTTCTATTCCATTTCTAGCTTTGTTCCATTCCCCCTAGTCCTATCACTACCTGACATCCTAAAAAGGCCCTCCCCAGCTTTTAGGCCCTCTTAAGATACTGAAAGGTCACAATAAGGTCACCTTAGAGCCTTCTCTCCAGATTGAACAGCCCCAACTCCCTCAGTCTCTCCTCATAGCAGAGCAGCTCCAGCCCTCTGATCATCCTTGTGGCCCTTCTCTGGACACCTACCAGCACATCTATATGGCTCTTTTAATAGAGGCTCCAGAACTGGATGCAGTAATCCAGGTGAGGTCTTACCAGTGCAGAGTAGAGGGCTAGGATCACTTCCCTCACCCTGCCAGCCACACTTCTCTTGATGCAGCCCAGGATCTGGTCTCCAAAATCTGTAGTGAACACCTTAACAAAAAAAGGTGGCTCTACAAGCAAAATTTAAACTAAAATGCATCCCCATTCTCCATTTTACACCTAAAATTACACTTGAAATGTGGTCAGTTCAGTTAAGCTTATAAATAGAAGATACTAATTACAAAGTTTCCAATTGCCAGAATGCCATTTTTAGCAGGAACTAGAAATACCGAGATGCAGTTTAGATATTTCTTACTAATGTTCTGCATGCAGTAGAACTAAACCCTGTCTGTCAACTCTGACATAGTCTGCAGGTAGGAATGAATGATATCATTTGTTAAGAAAAAGACTTACCTGTTTTTCTTTGTGGAAGAAATGCTGGTCCACCTCACCAGGATGGTGAAGGGCAGCTGTTGCCTTAATGAGAACTGCTCAGGAGTGTGTCATGCTTAGGACTTGAATCCCCAGATACGTGATTCCTGGAGCCTACTGAAAAAAAAGAATAAATGAACAGGGTAACATTACACTTAGATTTATGTGCATTTCTTATTTCTGAAGTTTAAGCTGCTGGCAGTGGGACGTGTGGTCTTGTGAGTACATCTAGTGTCTGCTTCACTTTATATATTAGTTTTCCTATACCAAAAAGAAGCAAGTTGCTTTGTCTTCACAAAGAAATTAATAGTGCAGTGTCCGACTGTATAATTAGTGAAATCTCTTGACTCTGGAAAATATTGTTTAGTAAATTTGTTCCTCAGCTACTTTTCTCCTTCACCCCCTAACCCCATCCTTTATTCCAGGGGATTCCAAGCGCTCTGCCTCAAAAAAACAACTCTGCTTAGATAGTGGTAAACTCTTGACAACCTCCAACTCTGCAGCATCACAAGGCCAGTGATAACTGTTATCATTCCTTCAACAAGTGAACTCTACTTTTATGTTGGGGAAAAAAATTACTACATCTATGAGTAAAAGAACCATCTAGTGTTCTGCTAGCTGAGCAAATATATATTAGGTGTATTTTGAAAAGGGACCTACTTTATAATTGATTGTATAAATCCCAATAAAGTAAAATAAATTGAATTATGTGCTACCAGAAAAAATTGAAAGCCACCATTGTGTTGCTTGTAGGCTTATTGCCAGGTTATTGTTTCTGATCTTATTAGGTTTTACATAATTCAATATTTTTTGGTGATTTTATTTAGTGTGCTTTGAATAAAGGTTTCATTTCTCTTTCAGATTCAACAAGAATGAAAGATTTTTAGAGCTTTATAATGTTTTAAACATTACAAATAAGTTGTGATTGAAGTAGGATAGATAAGAATTTTTCTTTTTCTACATCTGTTATAAATATTCAAATTTAATATATGAAAATCAAGTCTGGCCCTATTTTGCCCCAGCAGGACAGCATCCCAAGTAGGAATCAGATTAGAGTAGCTCCTTTGTCTAGTTGGGATAGAAGGAAAAAATTCTTTATTCTGTCTAACATTTTTGCATCCAATCCTCATCAGACTAATAAGATTGCAACCAGCACTGAATTTTCTTGAGCTTCGTGAGAAGTTTCAGGTTCTCTATTGTCTAAAGGCTTGACTCGGTATTTTGTTTTACTCTATTTAATATTTGTACTACTCAATTTAATATTTGTACATAGACAGTAATGTTCTCTACTAATACTACAGCAGCTGACTTGATTTGTGGCCAGTGCTGTTAGAAGCAGTGCATCAGCTTCATGACTGGTCTAAGTAATCACAGATCCATTGATACAAGTGAGGTTTGACTTGCTCATACCAGTGAATAGGTTATTTTTTTATATGAGATCATATTACCGAAAGCTTGCCAAGAAGTTAATACCATGCTGGAGTTAGATTTGTAGAAGCTACTACATCCTGTGACCTCAATTTACTTAAACTTACATGTTTTCTACTCTGGTAAGACATAAATAAACCAGCACTGGAACACTACAATCTGCAGAGAGCACAGTGCAACTCAGAACAATTCCATGGCCACTCCTTTCCAAAGGATAGGTGCCTTGTCCCTCTGTAAGCCAAGATCACTCTGGCAGAGGTCCAGCAAGTCATGTTATGGTGGAAAGAAACACTTGGAGTCAACTAGTTTGCTGTTCAGGATGTTGAGTTTTTTTAACACCCCCCTCCCCCCCCCTCCNGAAAGAACTTCCTCCTGACATCCAGTCTAAATCTTCCCTCTGCCAGTTTAAACCCATTGCCCCTTGTCCTGTTATTGCAAGACCTTGTCAATAGTCCCTCCCCAGCCTTCCTGTAGGCCCCCTTCAGATACTGGAAGGCTACTCTAAGGTCTCCTTGAAGCCTTCTCTTCTCCAGGCTGCAGAGCCCCAACTCTCTCAGCCTGTCCTCATAGCAGAGCTGCTGCAACCCTCTGATCATCTTCGTGGCCCTCCTCTGGACCCGCTCCAACACTTCCATGTCCTTCCTGTGCTGGGGGCTCCAGAATTCATCTGAAATGAAAACCTATTAAATACTCATAAAGGTCTATTTCTGGCAAAGTAATTAGTTTAGCAGCAGGGTAATAAGTGTCAAAAAAGAAAAAGGAGACAGAAAGCTACTAGAAGTTTACTGTCTTGCTCTGGCATCATGTTTTTGTTTTACTTCCTGAACTACAAAACTTGAAATAACTGTATTGTTTTATTCCTGGAGCTAACCAAAACATGTTTCTAAGTTAGAATGAAAAAAAAAAAAAACCAAAACGAATCTGCTTGGTGAAGGAATGGAAACATTTTTAATCTAACAGGTTTTTGGGGTTCTTTTGGGTGCCAAATATAAATGGTGTAATGGTTTGGGAGTTACCCACACCCCTACACAATGAAAATCACCCAGGCTAGACTCAGCTAGCTGAAAGTTAAGGAATGAAGCTATATTTACAGCTTAGCACAATGTACAAGCAGATAGATACACAATATACAGGAATATTTACAGAAATATACAAGGTAAAGGTAATACAGAAACACAACACCCCTCCCAGAAATCAGAGTCCCCAGGAGGGGCTCCCAAACACCCTTCCACCTTCTTTCCACCCTCTATCCTATCCCAGGGTCTGCTTTATGTGCAAGGTGAGGATCAGCAAGGGGGGTTAGAAGCAGAATGATTAGTTGGGTTACACAGCAGAAAACCAGAAGACACACCAGCTCCCAGAGACTCTCTGTGTTATCTATGTTTGTGTCCTTGTTTTTATACATCTCAGCAAGCCTATGAGTGAAGTAGACATCACCATTGTTTGCTTTTCACAGCCTATAATGTAATATTTTTAATTAAAATATTCCAATTAGCTTCAAACCAGCACACAAGTACCTGTTTTTTCCAGTGTACAATACGTGTACTATTTACAAGGTCTTGTAATGACAGGAGAAGGAGTAAGGGGTTTAAACTGGCAGAGGGGAGATTGAAACTGGATGTTAGGAAGAAGTTCTTTCCAGTGAGGGTGGTGAGACACTGGCACAGGTTGCCCAGGGAGATTGTGGATCACAGAATCACCAAATGTGGATCATATTTGGTGATTCTGTGATCCACAACCTCCCTGGAGGTGTTCAAGGCCAGGTTGGATGAAGGCTTGAGTGACCTGTTCTAGCAGGATGTGTCCCTACCTATGGCAGGGGAGTTGGAACTAGATGATCTTTGAGGTCCCTTCCAACCTAAACCATTCTATGATTCTATAAATGAAACTAGAGGCGATCCCATCACAAAAGCAAAGTGTGTATATTTTTGAGAAACACTTCAGAAACAAACTTGGTTATGCATGTCTGTGAACTTTAGAACATTCCTCTGACAATTTCAAGTATTTCTTCAGAGGATAATCCCCTGTAACCATAATGTTCCCATACATCATTTGAATCTGTGTAAAACTGCAGTTGGCATAAATGCCTTCACTTCGAAAGGCTAAGAGATTTTTTGGGGGGTTGGTTTGGGTTAGGAACAATAATGAACTTTATTGACAACATGATATTCTAAAGAAGATTTTTTTTTTTTAATAGCCCACTGCATTCTTAGAAGTACAGTCACTTACAAATGTCACAATTCATTGGTAGATGTAGAAGAAAAAGCTTGGAAATCCTTTTAGGGATTTGAGAGACTTGGTACCTATGAGTTACGTGGCCCTCATTTACCATTCTTTTTCCAAGCAGTTTTGTTTCAGAGCCAGGTATGAACTGAAAGCCTGAAACAAGGTAATCTGCAGTCTCTTTTCCAAAATAATGTTAAAATGAACATGACCTTTCTATTTTAATATATCATTCTTCTTTCAAGCTGCTGCAATCATAATTTCAGTATATAGTAGCCTTCAAATATCTGAAGGGGGCCTACAGGAAGGCTGGAGAGGGACTATTGACAAGGTCTTCTAATGACAGGACAAGGGGCAATGGGTTTAAACTGGCAGAGGGAAGATTTAGACTGGATGTTAGGAAGAAGTTCTTTCCAGTGAGGGTGGTGAGGCACTGGCACAGGTTGCCCAGGGAGGTTGTGGCTGCTCCCTCCCTGGAGGTGTTCAAGGCCAGGTTGGACGAGGCCGTGAGTGACCTGTACTAGTGGGAGGTGTCCCTGCCTATGGCAGGGGGTTGGAACTAGCTGATCCTTGAGGTCCCTTCCAACCCTACCATTCTATGATTCTATGATATATATATACATCATAGAAGCTTTTTGTTACCTATGAAAATAAGAACTGTCATACAAGGCAGGATCAGTAATCCATCTAATCCATTTTGTTGCTACTGACAGCATGCAATAAAAGAAGCTATTTAGAGAGGAGGTGTGGATGCCACTTTCTGCAGTTTGTTCCCTATATACTCCACCAGAATCCAGAATTGCAGAGGGATTTTAAAAGGGACTTATCTGCCTTATCCCTTAGGTACTATCTGCTTGTGGATCTACTGTCCATGAATGTTTCTAATCCCTGTTTGAAGTAGCTGATACAGTCTGCCTCCACAGCTACGGTGGTGTTGCATATGGCACAGCATAGTGGGTAGTGGCAGTACAGGATTTAAACTGAACCATTTACACCGTTTGCATCACTGTCCTACGTGGTAATGCCCCAGTTCCTATCATCTGTCTTGAGACCCTTATTCTGGGTAAAAGAGAAGTGAACTTTCCACTCTAGGAGTGCTGCACACAGGTTACTGCAAATTAGCATTGATGTAATTTAGAGTTTACATTAGCCCTTCGTTTCTTTAAGATGAATAAATAAAAAGTAGCTCTCAGGGGATTTTAATTCCAAGACATAGTGAAATTGTTGGCAAGGTTTGCTTGCAAACTTCATGAAGCACACAGGTCTTAGTTTCTGAGGTTAATTCATTCCATCTGTTTGGTAGCATTATCTGCTTGTAATGGCACCAGATGCCTGAAAGTTTTGTGGCAGTAAACATGCCAAGAATCTAGTGTAAATTAGAATCACAGATTTGAACATTTCCACTTTGTAATTTCTCTCTGTTGTGCTTTGAAGTATGTTAATGTTCTATTTAACCTGGAATGAAACTT
This sequence comes from Ramphastos sulfuratus, assembly GCA_013399055.1. NCBI lineage: Eukaryota > Metazoa > Chordata > Aves > Piciformes > Ramphastidae > Ramphastos > Ramphastos sulfuratus. The sequence goes on from WBNM01029862.1 coordinate 19,098, forward strand.
TTCTGGCCTGAATGCTCCCTCCCTGGAGGTGTTCAAGGCCAGGTTGGACGAGGCCTCGAGTAACCTGTACTAGTGGGAGGTGTCTCTGCCTATGGCAGGGGGTTGGAACTAGCTGATCCTTGAGGTCCCTTCCAACCTTACCATTCTATGAATCTGTTTAGTCATCTCTTTAAGGATTTTTCAGAAACATCCCTCCTTCTAGATTTACAAAGAAGTAGTACCACTTAAGCTATTTCAGTAACCCTCAAAATAGGAACTGGGTTGGACTTGACGATCTTGAAGGTCTTTTCCAACCTGTTTAATTCTGTGATTCTGTAACTGTGCTGTACCCATGTGCTTGCACATTCCTTTTTCAGTTTATCTTGCAGTTCAACACATTCTGCAAATTCCTGATGCACACATCTTTCCTTTTTTATGGACATTCTGCAGAGAAATAAACTGCCAGACTATTCTGTAATCATCTTTGATGTTGCAATAAATGCTGTGTTCTTTAATGTTTTTTAACCTTTAACCAGCTAAAGAACAAACGAAAGAAGCAGATTTCTAGATAATTTAAAAAGACTGTAGACAGAGCAGATAAGTTGAAGTCTGTTTGCTGTGTACCAAAGCAGTTTCCCTCCATGGGAAGGCAGAAATTCATTGAGCACCTACCAGACAAACTTGACTCAATTTAGAGGCCTCTTCAGTAAAATAAATGTATAATAACAATGTGCAATTATTTCCACACACAAGCATGCAATTACAGGACTAATGTTTTAAATTAGCCATGCTTCAGTATCGCTGAAGATGCCCAGAGTATGCAACCTGAAGCCTCCGTAAGTATGCTGCTGCGAGTGGCAAGTGCAAATCTGACCTCAAAAAAGCTTTGCCCAAGTCAGAGGTCAGTGATTGTTGGTAATGTCCTCGTGCCCTCACTTGATGTGTGTTCATGCTCATCTTCAGAGGAAACTTGTCGATCCAGTTTTAAAACCTAACATTTTACTGAGTCTTAGAGAGAGTTCAGCCTTATGCAATCGAGGGCAAAGTTCTCATCTGTGAACTGTCACACACTTGCCGTCTCCATACTAAGCCAAGAAATCTCTCAATCCACTTTCTTGCCCAGAAGCAGCTCAGCCACTGATTAAATCATACAATTGACAACCCTTCAGACAGAAAATCTTCCTTTACCTGAAATTCCTGGGAATCATATTGTACTACACACTAATTGCCTTCCCTTGTGGTTGTAAATTTAATGACCGTTGGTTCAAATGTGTTCATACCTTTGGAAATAGATATATGCTGTTGGCGAGTAAGGACCAGACTCAGCACCAGGTGCTGAGAGTGACGTAGCATGGATCAACCTCATTGGCTGGTGCAGATCTCGTGAGATCCAGAGGTGACAAATAGAGCTGGGTACTGGTAAGGGTGTCCATTAACAGCCCCTGAGATGGTGAGAGGAGGAACCAGGTCCAAGATTCACTTGGGAGCTAGGGCCAGAAGTGCACGTCTATAGCCCTGGGCTGGACTGAAATGAGACTCCTACAGGGTATATTGAGGGGTTGTCCATTCCTAGGGGAGGCTAGGCAGGAACAATGGTGCCTCAAAGTACCTTCAGAGCCCAGACTCTGACTCTCACTGGCAATGTGCTAAGTGCAGAGAAGGTTAAATGCAAAATTTGAGGCTACAGAGGATGATACTGCTCAGTTCAGCAGAAGTAGTCTGGTAGTTCTTTTTCCTGTTGATGTGGTACCTCCATATGTATGCCATCCTCTTACCATTTGTTGAATAGGTGAATCTGTGTCTGTATTAGTTAATTTTAAGGACACCTATTTATCTGAATTTGTATTAATCATATTAAATGTGTAACTTTTATAACTTTATATATTGTTATAATTTCATTTTCCCTTTTTGATGTGGGTCTGTAGGATATGGGTTCTGCATGAGAGCAAATCTAAGCATGAAACACTGAGTTTGTGGGCAGTTTAGTGGTGTGTACAAGAGAGAGCACGTGAAGGTTAAGTTTCTGGCAACTGTTCTCTATCAGAGCAGGTTATCTAGTTTCTGCTTAGCAACAAAAGCTGCACAGGGATTTGCTCAGAACATTTACCCAGCTCAGCCCATAAGCCGCTTCTCATACTGACTTTCATCTCTCCATGAAAATTATTATATTGTTATTTTTCTAAGAAACATTTCAGGAAAACCACTGAAAATCTTAAGAAACTTACATGTTGGCACTGTCTAATGAAATCTTCAAGTTAGCTGTGACTTAGTCCTAAGAAAGGTAGTGTAAGAGGAGATGAAGAGAGGACACAATTTTGTGCCTTGCACTAGGCATGACATTAGCAATGGGTCTTTTAGTCTCTCAGATTCAGTGGCAATTTTATGTTGTCCTCTCTGAATACACTTTCCAAAGTGTAGGTGAGCATCTCTTCTTTCTTTGCTGCAGTCAATGTAATGAAACTTGCTCAATGGGAAATGGGCCCCTCAGTTCAAGAGAGATGTTGAGGGACTGGAACGTGTCCAGAGAAGGGTGATGAAGCTGGTGAGGGGCCTGGAGCACAGCCCTGTGAGGAGAGGATGTGGGAGCTGGGGGTGTGCAGCCTGAAGAAGAGGAGGCTCAGGGCAGACCTCATTGCTGTCTACAACTACCTGAATGGAGGTTGTAGCCAGGTGAGGGTTGGTCTCTTCTCCCAGGCAATCAGCAACCGAAGGAGGGGACATAGTCCCAAGTTGTGCCAGGGGAGGACTGCACTGGATATTAGGAGAAAGTTCTTAAGAGGGAGAGTGATTGGCATTGGAATGGGCTGCCCAGGGAGGTGGTGGAGTTGCTGTCCCTGGAGGTATTCAAGAAAAGCCTGGATGGGCACTTAGTGCCATGGTCTGGTTGATTGGCTAGGGCTGGGTGATAGGTTGGACTGGATGTTCTTGGAGGTCTCTTCCAACCTGGCTAATTCTATAATTCTATGATAAGCTTGATACCTGTAAAAAGTGAGGTAGAACATGCAATCCCTGGAGCTTAGCAAAGTGAAGCTGTTCCTGAGGCTCCAGCAGCAGCTCCGGCACTCAACAAAAGCTGCGATTCGCTCAGTTTAGGGAGCAGGTGCAGTGTAAGTGCTTCTGCTGTTGCTTTGTTGCTCTTGCTGTTTCTCCTGGTATATCCTAGCCATACCTCTTCTTAGCATGCACAGAGGAGCTTTCAGTCTGTGTTAGTAAATGCAGTACCAGTGAAATTTGGTATGATGCTGGGTCTTGTTGTGGTATTTTATTACAACTAGTAATAGCATACATTTCAGGTTAACCTTTTTTATATATGTGTACAATCTGAAGAGCTGAGCTTGAATTTGAGATGAACATCAGCATGTTAATGTGACTGTCACTGTTACAGTTGTATGAATGTTATAGTTGTTGTATGTTGTAGAAGAATGTTGTATTAGAATGTTGTTATAGTTGTATGAATGACCTATAAGAAAGGAGGAGTCCTGAAGAAAAAAAATGCAATTAGATAATTCCGAATGGAAACATTTCTTAATTTACTTCAAAGCAGCAACACATTGATTTTTGCTGTCATAATTATTTTGATCTGGCTCAGCCAGGTTCCCAAGAAGAAAGTCTCTTTCGTAAAGACTGCAAAATAATACCATGCTGTTTTTCTTTCATGTGAGCAGAGACACAGTTACTCATGCTAATGTCTCTTTTTAAGGAACTTAAAATCTTTAGCAAGGTTTTGTTAGTACAAATGTGGCTATTTTTTACTATTCAGAACATCGTGTTCAAGTAAACTGTGGACTTTTAAGTTTTTTTCTGGCGTCTAGGTCATAGTTTGTGAACTAAAATGACAGTATCTCTTATAAATTTTCCATCTGGAGGATCAGAGTGCAGTAGAAACTTCTTACTGTTTTGTCAAGCTAGAACCAACTGTTGTTACTGGCCGCGCTTTGTTTTTAAGTACGTGGGAACGCTACTGAAACGCTTCACATAATAGAGAAGAGCTGTTCATCTGGAAGCGAATATCTTTATGTTGCCAAAGACTTCATTCATCTCCCTTTTTTGAATGGAGCACAGGATTCCTTGTTGTCTCCCACTGCAAAGTTTCCGAAAGTATAAATGAGCCAAATTTTTACCACTTAATCTCACAATATGTCCTGTAGGAGTCAGTGGCCTGGTATAATGCACAGATGTCAGAAAATCAAGCCCTAAACCAAGGCCAGAAAATATTTTATTGTGCTGTGACCTGTCTACAATTATTGAACACAAAATACTGTGTGCTGCTAGGTGTGTCAGCAAATACTTTCTTTTTTTTTTCCTCCTTACTGCAAAATGATTCAGCTGCTTATCAGAGTAAGGAGGACGTACAAAGAACAAGTGAAGGAACACTCTGATGGGAACACCAGTGATTAATTACATATTGATGAACCTAAGGGAGATGCTATCCAGCTAGGGACTGCAAAATTATCACCTGCAAAGAATAAGAAGCTTGTGCAGAGAAATTGGAAAAAGCCCTCTATTTAATGTGTGTGCTGGTTTCCTGAGTTTCATTTGGTGATTCCTCTTCAGGGAAAAAAAAAAAAATTAGCTGCAGGGAAAGTACCATTCTTCTCATTGTTATGAATTACGCAAAATTAATAATCAATGTTAATTTTGATATCCAGGCAAAGATTGTTAATAACTCAGAAAATTGTTTATTACCATTAAATCTCACCAGAAAACTTATTTGCAATGTTTGAAACGCAAGGTTTGGATACTTACGCACAGGGAACAGGCAACCTAGAACACTTCAGAAACAAGTAGCAAATACAACCATTGAACTTGGAACTGGAAAGAGGTTCTTAGTTTCAATTACACTGCTTGCCCACCAGGGGACTCGAGAGGCTCCTTCCTGCTGCTAAGGCAGAAGGCACAACAGAATCTGGTTACAGAATTTCTTACAAAGAGGCTTTGAATATTTACTCACAAAATAGGATCAGACAGTACCCAAACACTTGAAGCGAGTTCTGTCGGTGTCTTGAAAGTGGTTGCAGGCAAAGCAGAGCATAATGTGGCAGGGCAGAGCAAGCAAAAGCAGCACAGGCATGTGGCAAAAGCCTGTTTATTGTTTGCCCCAATGTAATGGCCCCTTTGGCCACAGAGATCCACTGATCAGAATGGCACTTTGCCAAACCTGACCATATCAGGTGAAGTCAGGAGCTTGCTTTCCCTTATTCAGGAGGAACAAGTCTTCGCAAGTCTTGGACCCTCCAAGTGGGTGTCTCCAAGCTCTGCTTCCCTCCCCTCCCCAGCAGAGAGAAGGAGACCATGGGATCATGCTTGGGCAAGCCAGGACATAGATTAGGCCTTCCGTGACACTCCTTCCATTTTGGCCTTCCATGACACTCATCCACTCCCATTTTTTGCTTAGACAAAACAGTTTAAAAGCAGTAAGTTTCTGTAACACATAGTGTGTCATAAATGGAATATCCAGGCAGTAGATAGAGAAGCTGGCTCTGCTGCAGCACTGTTTTATAAAGCTTATTCCCACATTACAGGGAATGAGGTTTCAACACTTTTGGAAAATTCTGGTTGACTTCTTTCTTAAATGCACTAATGTTCACATCAAGCTCCTATTAACCAAGTTAACTTACAATATATCAAGTGTTTTAATAGCTTCTTGTACCCATCTGCATTGTCAGCCTTTCCTTCTACAGTGTCTACTGGTCTGTTCTTGGGCAAGTACAATTTGGAGCTGGAAGAAGAGGCAGATTTTCCAGTACCAAGTCCTGTACTGCACCACATGGCTCCTTTCTCAGGCTGATGCAAGCACTAAGCTTTGCTGTTGCATGGGGAGAAACAAAAGCTCTAGACATTTGGGCTTTCTTTTACTGTTACAAAGTTTTTTGCTTTTTGGTGATTCTTCTGAGTAAAATCCAAATTCAAACAATGTAGACAGTGAAATTTAAGTACAAAATAAGCTCACATGTTTCTGCTGTAGTACCCATTTTGGTTCATGATTTCTGGTCCCGATATATGTGACAGAGAATCATTCTTCAGCAGAGTTTTTTGGGTAATTTTATACATGTAACTCATTGGTAATGATGTCAAAGTTTCCTTCTGGGCCATGAGTTCTAACAGATCTGAGAAGACAACTTCTCCTTTTCAGTTAGTTGATTGCATCCCTGAAACAAAAAACACTGTTGCAGTACACAGTGACTCTGATAGAAAGATTTATCCACTGAGCAAATTCCTTCTGAGTATATATATTTTTTTTTTTCAACAGTAATGAATAATTTCTCAGAAAATGGTTACTAAATGAGTATGTCATCCCATCATTTTCATTAGCTGGGTTCCTTTTCCTTCAGAAGCCACTGGTGATGGATCAACTGGCTACACTTCACGGTGTTCTCCATTAGTTGCATAACACCTGTTGCATTGCCCTGTGTGCTTGGAAATATAAACTAAATGCCCAGACAGCATTAGGAAATAGGAATTATAAAGACAAGAAAAGTTCCAGAACCAGCCTAGGGACTGAAGAAACACCTAGAATACATACAATCTCTGTCTAAGCTCCTTGGTAGGATATAAACAGGTTATAAGTTGTTCTTAGAAGTTCCGAAGTGCCTTCAAAAACTACGTTGTTAGTTTTAATTGGCAGACAGTGTTTGTATTTTCCTATATGAATCAGAACAAAGGAGTATTAATAGCTGCCTGCACATTGTAACATATTCTGTATAATGACATTTTGCAGGCTTGATATAATTTTCTGCCATGTGCATCAGGCCATTAAATGAGAGTCCTTTAAAATTATCTTACCAGAGCAGTTCTTTTTTCCAAACAACACCAAGAAAAAGATGAGATCAAAGAATTTCAGAAAAGACGCTGTTCGCAGCTTATCTATCATCAAATGGAGGTATTAGGGAAATGGCCTGAGAAGCTTTTCCTACTTGATACCCCTTTTGAAGTGACTAGAACTACAAAACACACTGTTTCTGCAAAGAATTCTAATTGTTTTTTTCTCTCTTACATGAGAGAAAGGGCACAAAGAGCATATTACAGCAGCTGGCACATGTCTCGCATCCTTGCTGTCTAGGCTTGCTTGGGCTTTCAGGGAGCAGGCAGGGCGCAGGGTTATCACTCTAGGGAGCAGCAGTCCTTTCCTGAACTCACTGTGGAGCTTGGGACTACCAACACTGCAGCTTGGCACAGACTGAAAGATTTACACCAACTCCTGGGAAAATCCAGTGACAACAGAATACATCTCTCTCCAGGATAATCTGGGCTTAAACATTTTCCCGAAGTTAATTTCTAAGGTTAGATGGTGAGCAATAGAAATGATGAAATGTCAATGCATATAATATGTTCTGCATCTTCACTGGATGCCCTTGCTAGCAAAGTTCACATATTACAACATTATAAAGTTAATCCTGATTTGGACTCCATCTGAGCTAAAGAGAATCTTGCCACTAAGATCTGTAGATAGTGTGTCAAGGATGTTAGATGTGATATTACAGGTGTCGCAGAAACATTCACATATGCAGAAGGCATAATATCCATTAGTGACTGAGAAGAACAAAAATCAAAGCTGTAATTATTTTTTAAAGTAGAAAGAAAGCCCAAGTAGAGCTAATTCTATTTTTATGTCATAATCTCAGTGAGTAGTATGACAGATTTATGGAAAGCAGGCTCACAACTCTTCACCTGCTGTTTCACAGGCTCACAGGATGTCAGGGGTTGGAAGGGACCCAAGGAGATCATTAAGTCCAACCCCCCTGCCAGAGCAGGACCATACAATCGAGCCCAGATCACACAGGAATGCATCCAGACAGGCCTTGAAAGTCTCCAGAGGAGACTCCACAACCTCTCTGGGGAGTCTGTGCCAGTGCTCTGGGACCCTTACAGTGAAGAAGTTCCTCCTTGTGTTGAGGTGGAACCTCCTGTGCTGCAGCTTCCATCCATTGCTCCTTGTCTTATCACAGGGAGCAAGTGAGAAGTGCTACATTTAATTAGTCTGAACTGTATCTTAAAAGAAAAAGAAACCAACCAGGATTAATGACATTTTAAACCATATTTTATTTTTACTTGCCTTGATATGAGCCTAATATGTCAACTAATCCAATGCATAATACATGTGGTCCAGAAAGTAATCCAGCAGATTCATTCTCTGAAAACAGAGTAGGAAGTCTGTATTCAAACATCAAGCATTTGCAAATTATACAGGAAAAAGCTCTGTGTAAAGAGGCATCACTTTTGTCTGTTGCTCATGTGTATATGATTGTTAATTGCAGATCCTAGGGCATGGATTATATTCATATCCATACTTCCTATATTCCAAAATTTATGGAACAAATGAAGGCCTCTACATTTAAAAAAATTATGTTTAAGTCTGGGGATTTTCCTGCCTAGAGTAATCTGAGATTAAATTCTTAGGATAATTGGAGCAATGAGCTAAACTTCTCTAGAAGTATCACTAGTACAGAGATACCAGAGTGTGCATTTTTCGCTCGCTCCAACTTGGGACAGTCTGGCTTCTCTTAAATTTTAACAGGTTTAGAGTATTGTCATAGAATCATAGAATNTAAAGGGGCAGAATCCCCTTCCTTGCCCTGCTGGCCACGCTGCTCTTGCTGCAGCCCAGGACTCGGTTGCTGTCTGGGCTGCATGTGCACACTGCAAGCTCATGTTGAGCTTTTCATCACCCCAGACCCCCAGGTCCTTTTCTTCAGGGCTGCTCTCAGCCACTCACCACTCAGCCTGGAGTTGTGCTTGGGATTGTGCCTACCCAGGTGCAGGACCTTACACTTGACCGTGTTGAATGTCATGAGGATGGCCTGGGCCCACCTCTCCAGCTTGTCCCGGTCCCTCTGGATGGATCCCTGCCCTCTAGCAAGTCAGCTGTGCCACACAGTTTGGTGCCATCTGCAGACTTGCTGAGGGTGCACTGATTCCTCTGTCCATGTCACTAACAAAGATGTTAAATGGCACTGGTCCCAGCACTGACCAGTCTTATTATTGAGTCTGTCTTTGGAAAAATCATTCAGCAAGACTTCCTTCTTGAATGCCAGTCTAGATAAAACCTAATCATCCCTTTGGCTTTAAAGAGTAGGTGAAGTCCACAAAGTCTTGGCTAGTATGTCCTGCTTTGAATTTTAAATTGTAATTCTGTAGTTCTGTGATCATCTGCTGGCAAGTAGTAAGTCCCCTAGCCAACCAGCTTATCTCAATATACATACAGTAGCCATATTTTCTTTGTTGAACATTACTGTGGGATGTGTTAGGGGCATGAAAAAGTGTTAAAAACACAATTTGGTTCCTATATTGATTCCTACTCCACAAGGAGGCAATACAAACCTCCCATGACAAAAGCAATATAACAGGTCTGCTTTATGAAGATTTGAAGTCTCATGAGAAACATCTTGCTTAAAAACCCTTTTCCAGTGACTCACATTATAAATGTGTAAATGCAAGTTTTTACAGTAATATAGTGTAAAGATTTGGAGAACCTCTGCACTGACTCAGAAAGCACTGTTTGGAAACTAATTATATTTGATTTGTAGCTTATCCTTGCCCTTCATAGCATAGAGGAAGTGGAGGGAGGGTTTTCCTGAGAATTGTTGCAGTGTCTCACTGCAGTGTTGCAGTGGAGGGCCAGCTGTTCCTGAAATAATTTTCAACACTTTAAACCATCATTTATCTCACAGGCTCTCTATTGGCATAATGTCTGGGGTGTCTGAGAACAGAAGTGTTTTGTGATTAATTCACAAGAAATCAATAACCAGTTTGTTGCATAAGAAGCTGGCTAACCTGAGGCAGTGTGGTCTGGATGGTCAGGTAGTGAGGTGGATTTGGAACTGTTTGAAGGAAAGAAGCCAGAGAGTTGTGGTGAAGGAGATGGAGTATAGTTGGAGACCTATAACCAGTGGAGTCCCACAGGGGTCAGTACTGGAACCAGGTCTGCTCAATATATTCACCAATGACCTGGATGAGGTCAGAGTGCACTGTCAGCAAGTTTGCTGATGACACCAAACTGCGTGGAGTGGCTGCCACACCAGAAGGCTGTGCTGCCATTCAGCCAGACTTGGACAGGCTGGAGGGGTGGGTAGGGAGAAACTGAATGAAATTCAACAAGGGCAAGGGTAGAGTCTTGCACCTGGAAAAGAGCAACCTCAGGGATCAGTATAAGTTGGGGACTGACCTGTTGGAAGGCAACAAAGGGGAAAAGGATTTGGGGGTCCTAGTTGATGGCAGATTGACCATGAGCCAGCAATGTGCTCTTGTGGCTAGGAGGGGCAATGCCATTCTGGGGAGTATTAGAAGGGCTGTGGCTAGGAGGCTGAGAAAGGATCTTCTGCACCTCTACTCTGCCCTGCTGAGGCCACATCTGGAGTACTGTGTCCAGTTCTGAGCCCTCCAGTTCAAGAGGGACATAGAACTGCTGGAAAGCGTCCAGTGCAGAGCCACAAAGATAATGAAGGGAATGGAACATCTCTGTTACGAGGAGAGACTGAAGGAGCTGGGACTGTGCTGCTTGGAGAAGAGGAGACTGAGAGGTGACCTCAGCAATACTTAAAAATATGTGCAGGGTGGGTGCCAGGAGGCTGGAGCCAGGTTCTGCTTGGTGATGCCCAATAACAGGACAAGGGGCAATGGGTGGAAGCTGAGGCATAGGAAGTTTCATTTAAACGTGAGGAGGAATTTTTTCCCTGTGAGGATGATAGAACCCTGTAACAGGCTGCCCAGTGGGGTTGTGGAGTCTCCCTCTCTGGAGATACTCCAAACCCACCTGGATGTGTTCCTGTGTGATCCGCTCTAGGTGCTCCTGCTCTGGCAGGAGATTTGGACTGGATGAGCTTTTGAGTCCCTTCCAACCCCTGACATTCTGTGATTGTATGATCCTATGAAACTAAGGTGGAAAGCACAGAAGTGTTTTTTCTGGAAACAGTGTATAACTTTCAGCACAGCTAGCAGCTGCTGCATTGGGTAAGGTAAGCACAAGAAATAATATAAATAATTCGCACAGTGTAAAGAGTTCTCACATAAGAGAAGTAAGCTGGCAGTGGAGATCAAGGAATGCTTATTATTGGTGATTTTTAAGAGCTTTTCAGATTAATTTCAGGAATGGATGCAATTTTCTGATGTGCAAAGCAGAATGTTCAAGGAATATTATTCATTACCGACTTCTGCTGTTGACAAAGGGACAGCAGGTGACCCCCTTGCAACAGATTGCAGGCAAGCCCCCTTACCGTCCAGCAGACCAGAAACCTCTTTATAGGCCAAAGGGAGTTCACTTAGCAGGGCTGTTCAGGTTCACGGTTAGATTGCTGGCTCATAGTGCAATGCAGCACTGAAGAGGTTGGTTCCCCATGGCTTAGGTACAGCTGATCCTGCCAGTCAGCTGTGGGATAAGCTAGATGACCTTGCAAAACTTATTTATTAAATGTTGTGTGATTCTCTGCCTCTAGCCAGTCTTTTTTCACTTTGAGATCATTCTTTCAAGTGAAAAAATAAATGGATTCCAAATTGAGTACTGGGCAAAGCTGAAAAAAATGAGCAATAATTCCCTAGATATAACAGCAATCATAAGCATTCATAAATGTGTCCATAGAAGGGTGATGAAGCTGGTGAGGGGCCTGGAGCACAGCCCTGTGAGGAAAGGCTGAGGGAGCTGGGGGTGTGCAACCTGCAGAAGAGGAGGCTCAGGGCAGACCTCATTGCTGTCTACAACTACCTGAAGGGAGGTTGGTCTCTTCTGCCAGGCAAGCAGCAGCAGCAGGAGGGGACACAGTCTCAAGTTGTGCCAAGGGAGGTCTAGGCTGGATATTAGGAGGAAGTTCTTCAGAGAGGGAGTGAGTGGCTTTGGAATGGGCTGCCCAGGGAGGTGGTGGAGTCATCGTCCCTGGAGGTGTTGAAGAAAAGACTGGATGGGGCACTTACAGCCATGGTCTAGTTGACTGCCTAGGGCTGGGTGCTAGGTCAGACTGGATGATCTTGGAGGGCTCTTCCAACCTGGTTGATGCTATTATTCTATGAAGTGTCTGGTTGAAAAAAACAAAAAAAAAAAAACCTCTTCAGTGCAAAATCTGTATGTATGCCCTTTTTTGTGAAATGGAAGATGCAAATATCTCCTGTGAAATTTAAAATAGCAGTTCCTATGTACAGGATATTTATCCCAAGAAATGAGATTAATAGAAATTGTTTCCTTCTTATTTGTAAGTCTATGAAAGCCCTGGTACAAATCAGGAAAAGCAATACAATTAGCCCTGAGTGTAATCACTGAAATCAGTGACAGATAACATGTCATAGCGTCCTGTTGAAGATTATTAGTGTAAACTTGAAAAAGGAATCAAATGAACAGGGTAGACTTTTTTGTTGTTTTCTTTAGTGTTATACCTGGTTTTCTCTCTTGTTTTCTTATTTATCCTTCCTAACACTGGGATTGTGGAAGATGAATCTGCAGTTCTGGTTAGTCTTCTGCTCAGGGTGTTGAATGTTTGCATGTAGTTGTGTGTACAAGTGTGCCTGTGCAATTTGCATCAGAAGCAGGAAATGTTTATTCAAGTTCTGAGGGGTGGGACAGCTGCTGTAGTTTTAGGTAATTTTAAACAAGCTGTTTGAGCATCCTGTTTAAAGAGAGTTAAGTAATCACAGTTTTGTGCTAGTTGGAAAAGAATTCCATGCATGCATTATATGAATAAAATATCACCTTACAGAGCATACCAAGGCAATATATTTCTCTGACTTCTTGTGCAATAAAGGTTGTGTCTTTGAATTCTGTTTTGCAACAAGTTTCATGGCTAAACATATTCCTTTATGTAACCTTAACTCTAGTATAACTTAAACTAATTTTCATGTACATTTACCTGTATTTAATACACATATTAGTTTCCTTGATATTTTCAGTAGCCTCTAGAGAAATGAATATCAAATGCAACTTTCTGAAACTCGGAGAAAAAAAGTGCATTCACACAAAGTACTTAGTTTAGGGAACTAGTGAGAATCAGGGAGAATTTATGCACAGCCAAAGGTATGAAAACATAAGGAAAAAATGGCACTTGGAATAAGCTGGTAATATTTGCCTATTGTGAATTTTACTTAAGGAGTCCCATGTTTTGGTGCCTTTCCTGAATTCTCTGGTTGTAAGTGTTGTAAGGATTGAACTGTGAGACAAAAAGCAGTAGTGAAAAAGTCTGTTCTCAGGCTTGCAGCATGGATGGGTGCACATCTCAGATTTTAAACTGGGAGACAGATTGCATGATTTATTTTCTGTCTTGTAATATCTCAGTGATGGAGTTGTGCTGAACTGCATATTGGGTCTCCCGGCTGTTAGGACTTGTTTGAAAGGAAAAGAAAAACAGGTTCATGTTCTTCAGATTGCAGTGAGAATTGTACTTGGCCTTATGTCTATCAGTGAATTGTCTGCAATTTAATGTTAATGAGATTTTACTTGGGAAACAAAGGACAGACAAGTTACTGACTGATAACAGCTTTATAAAAGTCTTTTAAGGGCTACACAATAATCAATGTAAACAACACTTCAAAGTCTTTCCATCTCTAAGCTTTCATACAGGGTTTACGTAAAAGCTGGTTCCTCAACAATGGTATTCCACATATAAACAACCAACAAACTGTATAGTGTCATCTGTTAAATCACAACTGATTGGCAAGATTATCTGATCTTACTACTAGGAAGGTCTTGGTCATTAATCACACCTCCACAAAGAGGAACTGGGTTGAGCCTGTTATGTCCTCAGAGTTTATTACTATGACAGCACAATCATGGAGTAGATCCTTCTGGAAACTCTGCTAAGGCACATGAGAAAAAAGGAGATTATTTACATCTTTTTCAGCAACACAGACAGTGCAATCGAGTGCACCCTCAGCAAGTTTGCCAACAGCACCAGGCTGTGTGGTGTAGTCAACCTGCTGGTGAGAGGGGCTGCCATCCAGAGAGACCTGGACAGGCTTGGGTGGTTGGCCAAGCCAGCCTTATGAAGTTCATCAAAGTCCAAGCAAAAATACAGGCAGGGTGGGAGAATGGATAGAGAGCAGTCCTGGTAGAAGGACTTGGGAGCTGGTTCATGAGAAGGCCAACGTGAACCAGTAATTTGCCCATGCAGCCCAGAAAGCCAACCAAATCCTGAGCTGTATCAAAAGAAGCATAGCCAGCTGATCAAGAGAGGTGATTCTCCCTATTCTGCTCCACTCTTGTGAGACCCCACCTGGAATACTCTGCCCAGCTCTGGACGCCCAACACAAGAACATGTAACTGTTAGAACAGGTCTACAGGTGGGCCATGAAGACGGAGCTGGAGCACCTCTCCTAGGAAGACAGTGTGAGAGAATTGGGGTTGTTCAGCCTGGAGAAGGAAAGGGTCCAGGGAGACCTGGAAAGCTGCAGCTTTCCAGTATTTGAAGAA
>WBNM01029863.1:0-13225 GCA_013399055.1 Ramphastos sulfuratus
TCAGCCTGTCCTCATAGGAGATCCCCTGATTGTCCTGTATTTGATTCATAATGGCACTCAGGATAATCTGCTCCATGGTGCTCCCTGGCACCCAGGTCAGACTGACAAGTCTGTAGTTTCCCAGATACTTCATTCAGATTTTTTTGAAGAGGGGTGTCACAGCTGTCTACAGCTACCTGAAAGGACATTGTGGAGAGGTTGGCGATGGTTTCTTCTCACAGGGAATTAGTGATAGGACAAGAGGGAATGGCCTCAACTGTCTGGTTGGTTTACTCAACTGGGTAGGTCTAGACTGGACATTAGGAAAATTTTTTTCCCAGCAAGAGTGTTCAGGCATTGGAATGGGCTTCCCCTGGAGGTGGTTGACTCACCAACCCTGGATGTGTTTAAAAGTAGTTTGGATGTGGGCTTGGGGATATGATTTAGGGTGAACCGTGTAGAGTAGGGTTCTTGGTTGGATGTGGTGATCCTGGGAGTCTTCTCCAACCTGAATGTTTCTGTGATTCTGTGATTTGCTACCTTCCAGTCCACTGGGACATCCCCAGTTAGCTAGGACTGCTGGTACATGATGAAAAGAGGCTTGGGGAGCACATCTGCCCACTCTTTCAGTACTCTTGGGCTCTTGGCCTCGTAGGATTGTGCATGTTTAAGTGGTGTAGAAGGTCACTGACCATTTCCTCTTGGATTGTGAAGATCTCATTTTCTCCCCATCCTTATCTTCTAGCACAGGGGGCTGGGGTGTCTAGGAAACAACTAGTTCTACTGCTAAAGACTGAGGTAAGGAAGGCATTAAACACCTCAGCTGTTTCTTCATACTTTGTCACTATGTTTCTGCACCCAGTAAAGGATGAAGATTCTCCCTAGTCCTCCTTTTGTGGTTAATATATTTATAGAAACGTTTTTTAGTGTCTTTAACAGTAGTAGCCAACTTGAGTTCTAGTTGGGCTTTGGGTCTCCTAATTTTCTTCCTGTGTATCCTCACTATATCTTTGTAGTCCTCATAAGAGGTCTGCTCCCTCTTCCAAAGGTCATAAACTCAAATTCTCTTCCTAAGTTCCAGCCAAACCTCTCTCTCTGGCCAGGCCCCTTCTTCCCACCTGACTTGTCTTTGGTGCAAGGGATCAGCCTGTTCCTACCCCCTTAAGATTTCCTTTCTGAAGTACGTCCAACCTTTCTGGTCTCCTTTAACTTTCAGGACTGCCTCCCAAGGGACTTTGTCAGTCAGTCTCCTGGACAGATCAAAATCTGCTCTCTGGAAGTTAATAAGAATTTAAAGGCTTTTTTTCTGGATGAAATTCTTTATACTTTGCCACCACCACTCAAGAATTGAGAACATTGGATGTTAGGAACAAGTTCTTTAGCATGAGGGTAGTGGAACACTGGAACAGGTTGCCCAGGAACATGGTTGGGGTACCATTCCTGGAGATATTCAAGCTGGGGCTTGACAGGGCTCTGGGCAGCTTGATTTATAGTTGATTCCCCTTCTGACTGCAGAGGGGGTTGGACAAGATGACTTTTGGAGGTCACTTCCAACCCAGACCATTCTGTGATTCTGTGAACATTTGTATTTCATTATTTTAGCTGTATATGATTATGTAAAATGAAACCTGAAGCAGAAGAAGATGATGTGGTGTGCTCAGATCTCTCACCAAGGCAGTGCAAGAGACTGGGAAAGACCTGGGCCAGGTGCCAGCGTTTCTTGGGATTCTTGACACCATGGAATTGGGTGGATAGCCAGGAGCAACTTGGGATAAGATGTCAGAGGCCTACCAGAGAATAGAAGTTCATGGTCATCACTGATGTTTCTATCAAAAAATTGTCAGTTTCCAACTGGAAATGTGGACAGACTCTGGAAATCAGAAGTCAGTGGCAAAGACTAGTATGCATTTGTACCAATTAAACCCGCAAAATTAAAACCAATATGAGCTTGAAATTTGTACCTCAAATCTATATTTGGAGATATCAGGGACTGTTTACACCTTTACCAATATATTTCTCTGGTTTGCTTTTTTTTTTTTTTTGTTCCCCCAGAGGTACCAAAAACAGAGAAAACCTTTGAGGAGAGACTGATATTAAAGGCATTCCTCCTGAAGTTTGTGAATTCTTATGCACCAATTTTTTACGTTGCCTTTTTTAAAGGAAGGTAGGATATATATCCTGTAATGTAAATGTTTATGTGTACATATATTTATGTGTCTCTATGTGTCTGTAGTAGTGGATCTGGTCAAGACTTGGACAGACTGCAGAGCTGAGCAAAGAGAAACCTAATGAGCTTCAAAAAGGATAAGTGCAGAGTCCTGCATGTGGGAATGAATAATAAACTGCACCAGTACATGTTGGGAGGTGATCTGCTGGAAAGCAGCCCTGTGGAGAAGGAGCTGGGAGTGCTGGTGGCCAAGAAGCTATCCATGGGGCAACAATGTGCCCTGGTGGCCAAGAAGACCAATGGGATCCTGGGGTGCATTAAGAGGAGTGTGGCCAGCAGATGAAGGGAGGTTCTCCTCCCCCTCTACTCTGTCAGAGTAGGACCTCAAGTAGAATATTGCATCAATTTCTGGACTTCCCAGTTCAGGAGGGAAAGGGATCTACTAGAGAGAGTCCAACAGAGGGCTACAAGGATAATGAAGAGGCTGGAGTACTGCCCAGTGAGGAGAGGCTGAGGGTCCTGGGGCTGTTTGGTCTGGTGATGAAGAGATTGAGATGGGATCTAATCAATGTCTATAAATATCTGAGGACTGGGGGTCAAGAGGGAGGGGACAAACTCTGCTCACTTGTGCCCTGGGATAGGACAACGGGTAATGGATGTAAACTACAGCACAGGAAGTTCCAGCTCAACATGAGGAAGAATTTCTTTACCGTGAGGGTCGCAGAGCCCTAGAACAGGCTTCCCAGAGAGGTTGTGGAGTCTCCTTCTCTGCAGACTTTCAAGCCCTGCCTGGTGTTTTCCTGTGAGACCTGTGCTAGATTCTATGGTCCTGCTCTAGCAGGGAGGTTGGACTCAATGATGTCCGGAGGTATCTTCTACTCCCTAACATTCTGTGATCCAAAGGACATGATTACTTGATGATCCTAAATAAGATCCTTTTCAACCAAAGCAATTCTATGGATGTATGAGTGTATGGTAAAGGGAGCAGCAAAGTCTTCCAAGGTTGGTTGTGAGCTTCTGCTAAAGACCACACCTTTCACAGGTCCTGATGTGGACAGGCCTAATGCTTATTGCTGTCTACAACTACCTGAAGGGTGGTTGTGGCCAGCAGGAGGTTGCTTTCTTCTCTCAGGCAACCAGCACCAGAACAAGAGGACACGGTCTCAAGCTGCGCCAGGGCAAGTTTAGGCTGGAGGTGAGGAGAAAGTTCTTCACTGAGAGAGTCATTCGCTACTGGAATGGGCTGCCCAGGGAGGTGGTGGAGTCACCGTCTCTGGAGGTGTTCAAGGCACGTTTGGACGTGGCACTTGGTGCCATGGTCTAGTCTTGAGGTCTGTGGTAGTGGGTTGGACTTGGTGATCTTTGAGGTCTCTTCCAACCTTGCTATACTGCTGTGATACTGTGATACTGTGAGGTCACAGACTCACAGGTTGCATTGGGTTGGAGGGGACCCTCAAAGGTCATCTTGTCCAATCCCCCTGCAGACAGCAGGGACACCTCCAACTAGAGCAGGCTGCTCAGGGCACATCAAGTCTGATCTTGAATGTCTCCAGGGACAGGTTCTCAACCACATCCATGGGCAACCTTTTTCCAGTATTTCACCACTCTTGTTGTAATGAACTTCCTCCTGATGGCCAACCTGAATCTCTGTGATCCTGTGATCTGTGTTTAAAAATGGGGAACAAAGGAAATTTAGTCAGAGCCTGGGACCATCCACCTTCTCTTGCTATGAAAGGAAAATATCATAAGCAAGGCTGTCTAAAACTTGCTTTTGAATGGCAGGGCATGATGATGGTGAATGCATTGCTCTGCAATGCAACTAGTTTAGATATGTTTCTAAAGTAAGAATAACCCAGACCTGAGAAAATAATTTGGATTTGGTTTAAAAAGGATGTTACATCTCTGAGGGAATGATGTTGCTTGCATGGCTTCATTTTCCACATGTTGGCAAATTTTTCTCCATGCATCCTTTAGCAAAGAAAGGTTTTTCTGGTTTGTATATAGCTATGGAACTGCTTTCTCTATGAATTTCTCAGCATTTTTGCACTGTTCCCTCTTCACGAAGTTAAATTAAGAAATAATTATTACAGTCAAGTGGAAGTTGCATGTTTTGGCAAATGAACTCCTTGACCAAAAAGCTAATTCAGCTGTCCTGCTAAATAAGTGTGACTTCCTATGGGTTCAGGATCACTGTCTTTTGGGACTCAGTTATCCACAGCATAACACATGTTTTAGAATGGGAAGCTTAAAATGATTGTTTGCTAATACTTTAGTAAAAAAACTGTTTCAAATGTCCTCTGGATTCTGTTTCATAGCATTTTTATTATTTTTTTTTCCTGTTCCTTTTGGGGGCTGGTGAGATTGTTAATCTATGGTCTTCATGTAATGCTGTTCAACACCATTGATTTAAGAATTCATGATACGTTTTACCAGCAGTTGTAAATATTGTAAGACATTAATGAAAAAAAATCACTGTTTTTTTTTTTTTCTTTATCAACCATTTTTTATTTTTCTTCTGCTGTATGGTTATAACAAAGTAAATCTCACCCTTTCTTCCTGTGAGAAGAGCCTTGACTGTGTATAGATTTGTAATAACTCCATTCAGGCTGTTAGTCAGATGCAAGAGAATGTCAGCTAGGATATGTGATCCCAGTTTTGTTTGTGATTTCTAATCAAGAGAGGAGATTGTTACTATTTCTAACACAGAAAACAAAATGAAAGTATTGCAATTATTTCACCAAGATGTGTTAAAGATATTTGTAGAGGCCTCTGCTAGAAAGATAGACTGAGGAAGCTGGGGTTGTTCAGCCTACAGAAGAGAAGACTCCATGAGGGACCTTAAAAGCTGCCTTCCGATAGCTGAAGGGATCCTACAGGAATGATGCAAAGAGACTTGGATTGAAGCTGAGGCAGAGCAGGGTTAGACTGAATCTTAGGAAGAAGTTCTTCAGTATGAGGGTGCTGAGACTCTGAAATAGGCTGCCCAGGGAGATTGTGGATTTCTCCTGCCCAGGGGTATTCAAAGACAGATTGGACGAAGCCTTAGGGAGCTGTGTCTAGTTGAAGGACCATAGGCAGGGAGGTTGAAGTAGATGATCTCTAAGATCCCTTCCAGCCTAGATCGTTTTATGATTCTATGATACTGAGGTGCAAGAAAATGTGAACTGCATCTCAGTAAGAGAATGTGAATTACAGAATCACAGACTTAATCAGGTTGGGAAGGACCTTTGAGATCATCGAGTCTAACCTATCACCTAACACCTTCTAATTAACTAAAGCATGGCACTAAGTGTCTCATCCAGTCTCCTTTTAAACACCTCCAGGAACAGTGACTCCACCACCTCACTGGGCAGCCCATTCCAGTGCCAATCACTCTTTCTAGGAAGAACTTCTTCCTAACATTCAGCCTAAACCTGCCCTGGCACAGCTTGGGATTGTGCCCTCTTGTTCTGTCACTGGTTGCCTGGGAGAAGAGACCAACCCCCAAGTGGCCACAACCTCCCTTCAGGTAGGTGTAGAGAGCAGTAAGATTTGCCCTGAGCCTCCTCTTCTGCAGGCTGCACACCCCCTGCTCCCTCAGCCTCTCCTCACAGGGCTGTGCTCCAGCCCCCTTGCCAGCCTTGCTGCCCTTTTCTGTACACGTTCAAGCACCTCAACATCTTTCTTAAACTGAGGGGCCCAGAACTGGACACAGTACTCATGGTGTGGCCTAACCAGTGCTGAGTATAGGGGCAGAAGGATTTCCGTGGTCCTGCCGGCCCTGGCCACACTATTCCTGATCCAGGCTGGGATGTCATTGGCCTTCTTGGCCAACAGGGCACACTGCTGGCTCACATTCAGTCAACTGTTGACCAGTACCCCCAGGTTCCTCTCTGCCTGGCTGCTCTTCAGGATATGTGTTCCCAGTTTTGTTTGTGATTTCTAATCAAGAGAGGGAGATCATTATTATTTCTTTTAGCACGGGGAAACAAAATAGAAGTATTACAATTATTTCACCAATATGCATTAAAGACAGTTGTAGAGACCTAACACTTTGAAATAAGTTTAAATAATCAAAGTTGAATCAGGTTCAGGTCTTTTAAAATTCATATTTAAATAGCTAGTCCTGAAATATTTTTGTTATTTGTGAATGAACAGGTATGTTGTTAGAGTTCACTGTTTGTTTTGGGATTTTTTTTCCCCCTGTTTTTATACTATTTAATCTATTTTTACTGCTTTCAGATTTGTTGGCCGTCCTGGTCACTACGTATATGTGTTTGATGGCTATCGAATGGAAGAGGTAAGCACACCTGAAATTCAAACAGAAAAATCCTTAACAAAAAAAGTTAAGTTACAGTGCACTTCGGTGGTTTAGACAATAGGAGAAACCCAGAAGACAGGTTAGAATGAGAGACAATAAGGGAAACCCAGAAGACAGGTCAAAACAAGAGACAACAAGGGAAAATCAGAAAACATGTTAAAAGGTGTCAAGTCTTCAATACAGACAGGCAAAATCCAAATTTTCCCTCTGAGGCACCTGCAAGTCCCTTTCTTCAGTTCTGAGTAGTTCACAGTGTTAGCTGAAGCTACATTGTTCCTGTGCTTTACGTCTAGGCACAAACAGAATTGCAGAAAACATCCTATTGGAAGAGACCTTCAAGATCATCCAGTTCAACCTTTGACCCAGTTTTGGGTCAACACTAAACCATGTTCCTAAGCACCAGCTCCACAGGCTGCTTAAATAACCCCAGAGATGGTGACTCCAGCACTGCCCTGGGCAGAGCATTCCAATGTTTGAGAATTGTTTTAGTGAAAAAATATTTCCTAGGATCCAGCCTAAACCAACCATGGCACAGTCTGGTCCTGTCTCTTGCCACCAAGGAGAAGAGGCTGCCCCTTTCTCGCTCCAACCTCCATTCGCATATCTGTGGAGAGCAATGAGGTCTCCCCTCAGCCTCCTCTTCTGCAGAATGAACACCCTCAGCTCCCTCAGATGCTCCTCACAGCCCTGGTGCTCCAGGCCCTTCTCCAGCCTCATTGCCCTTCTCTGGACATGATCCAGCCCCTCAATGTCCTTCCTGTAGTGAGGGGTCCACAACTGAACACAACTTGAGGTATGGCCTCACCTGTGCTGAGCCCAGGGGGATAATCACTTTCTGTCCCTGCTGGCCACAGGCTTTCTAACCCAAGCCAGGATGCCATTGGCTTTCTTGGCCACCTGGGCACAGCTGACTCATGTTCAGTCAACTGTCAACCAATACCCCCAGGTCCCTCTACGAGTTGCAGCTTTTCAAGCACACATTCCCAAGTCTCTAGCTTACCATGGGGTTGCTCAACAGATTCAACTGTTTGACCAAGGGTCTTACTAAACTTAGAGCACAGCAAAAACAATGTGGCTTCATGTTCTGTAGATCTCTAGAATCCTAGCAAATTTATCAGCCTAAAAAGCCCTACCCATTTTTTGTTGCTAAATCTGTAAACAATTTTTAATAATATTTCCTCCTTTCCTAATTCCTTTTAACTGCAGTGATTTTTTTTTCCTTTGAAAATCAATAGATGTAACTCAAGGTTTTACAATAAAGCTTGCACAGAAGTATTTGCAAGATTGAAGACTTTCTGCCCTCTTGGGAGACATCAGGTTGCAAGAGGATTGGTGCTACTGCATTATGTTTATTACATTGATTACATAGTAAATATTTTAAAGGGAAGCATGGTAGCCCCAGGGCACAGTTAATTACTTCAGACCTCCACAGATCTTCCATACTGCAGTTTCATGGGTGGAGATTAAATACCTTGTTAAGGATAGAACTGCAATGATCAAGGAGCTCTGAGCTCCTGCACAAATCGGTGGCGAGGGGGCAGCAGATGTGCAGAGACGTTGGTAGCTCTTCCAGGTGGTACTTTTAAATTAATTCACACTCTCTGGCTTTGTTTAATTACAGTGTGCTCCAGGAGGCTGCCTGATGGAACTCTGCATTCAGCTGAGCATCATTATGCTTGGGAAACAACTGATTCAAAACAATCTGTTTGAGATTGGAATCCCGTAGGTATCTCAGCCTTACTCCATCACCATGCACTAGTTCAGTGACACTGTAAATTAAAAGCCTCGATCCTCATTCAGCTGAATGGGGCTTTTGCCACTGACTTCAGTGGCTTCTAATTGAATGTCATGATAAATCCCATTTGTGGTCATGATGAAATGATCTGGCTGTATTTTATGTGTTGAATAATTGGCTATCCCCACTGTACATGGTTTAAAGAAAGTGATTGAATGTATGAAATAATTGATCTAAATTAATTTTAGAAACCTAGGAAAACAGGCAAGGTGTGATGGATCTCTTGGGAAGTTTTAGAGAAGCTTGCATGCTTGCAGCACTGAATACAAATTAGTGTAAAGTGGAGGAGAGATGTCAGGGAGAAAAGCTATAGCTCATAAAAGATGTTAAGATGTATTCCTTGATCTATGACTATTTTATGGGTCTACAGATGAAATCCACCCCTCTCTAAGCTGCCTGTATGTCATTCTGTCACTGTAGGATGCAGGACCTAGGGAATGGGTGACATACTGACCTGCTGCTCAGTGGCTCTTTGACACAGAAAGTTTTGTAGAGCATCCTCTGCTCCTAATACAAGAAGAAATCTCTCTTGTGAGTGTCTCTAGTGTCAAGGGAATCTTCACACCAGAGAATCCACTGAGAATGTCCTGCTCTAGCCTCTTGAGAGCTTCTCCCTTGGTTCTATTTAACTGAATCCTCCTTCTTGATGGCAGTGGTGTGTGAAATGTATTAGATTCAGAGTTTTGGTTTACACTCAGGTCTCAACTCCACTGAAATCAGTTGTAATCTTTCAGCTCTGGTGTCAGTATCTTTCAGACCACATCCCTAGGGAAGGCTTGAACATGCTAACTAGAAACTAAGATGAGTGATTCTTAAAAGCTTATAAAATATATTTTTAAGAGGAACCCTTTTCCTCTCTTTCTCTAGCAAGAACTTTTTTGAAGTAAATTAAATGGAGAGCAAGAAAAAAATCCCAAACAAATCAAATATGGGTTATGGATCATGTCATTATTCTTGTGACAGAGGTCACTAAGGAAGTCTGTTTTCTGTCTACATCTCACTGAGTTTAGAGTTTATTTTGAGAAAAGACTGGTAAATCATTCCCAAAATATCTCGTATGTTGAAGGCTTAAAGCTTTCTCAGTGTAAATCTGGTGTGATATGGCAGCCCTTCCCCAGTCTTCCATAAATTCCCTGCTACTGGACTTCTTTAAAAGGGATTTTGTGATGTTAGATATAACTGTATTTAATATTTTTGATTTATGAAAGCAGAGGCTGATCCAGCCCAAACAGAAAACTCCTCTCAAATTACTTTTTTCAGTCCCTTCACTACAACTCTTGGTGAAATAATGGGACAATTTTATCTCATTTTCCTCCCTCCTTTCTGCTCCCCCACCCTTCTGCTAACAACCTATAGTGGCTTCAGTGTTTAAAACTGAATAACTTAGAACAAACACACTTTCATGCTCTCCTTGGTGGAGCAATGTCTTGTTTCAGTTACAATGTTATTTGAAATAAGCAGATTTGGCTTTCCTTTGGTTGTCTGCGTTCTCAAGAAAGTCACTTGAAGGGCTTGGCCCTTCTCACCAGACCTATTTGCACCAGGAGAAGCGCAGAGCTTGCCTGAATATTTAATTAAATCAGAATTAGTCCTGTATTTCTGTATGAACCGTTCTGCTGGTTTGGATTAAATCCTTACTGGTACTCTGTTCTACCTCATCTGCCCCACATACACAGGCATGCAGTCATACTTCACAGGATCATAGAATGTTAGGGGTTGGAAGTGACCTTTGGAGATCTTCCAGCCCAACCTGCCTGGGAGAGCAGAACCATAGAACCTAGTGCATGTCACACAGGAACACATCCAGACAGGGCTTGGAAGTCTCCAGAGAAGGAGACTCCATAACCTCTTTGCGGAGCCTATTCCAGTGCTTCGTGACCCTCACAGTAAAGAAATTCTTCCTCACGTTTGGGTGGAACTTCCTGAGCTGTAGTTTGCATCCATTGCTCCTTGTCCTATCACAGGACACAACTGAGAAGAGGCTGCCCCTGTCCCTTCCTTCCTGACCCCAAGCCCTCAGATATTTGTAGGCATTTATTAGATCCCC
Organism: Ramphastos sulfuratus; assembly: GCA_013399055.1. Taxonomy (NCBI): domain Eukaryota; kingdom Metazoa; phylum Chordata; class Aves; order Piciformes; family Ramphastidae; genus Ramphastos; species Ramphastos sulfuratus. The sequence goes on from WBNM01029863.1 coordinate 10,289, forward strand.
TCTCAGTCTTCTCCTCTCCAGACTGAGAAGCCTCAGATCTCTCAGCCTTTCCTCCTAAGGCAGTGCTTCTGTCCCTTCATCAGCCTTGTAGCCCTCCGTTAGACTCTCTCCAGTAGATCCCTGTCCCTCCTCAACTGGTACTTCAAGTACCAATCTGTCAGGCTTTGTACCAATCAGTCAGGTTTTCTGACAGCTGTGTGTAGACCTGCTGGGCACATATAAATCTAGACTCAACATGCAAGTGCTGCACAAGAAATACTTCTGGTATGTCCACCTAACCTTCTCTGTCTGTAGATACTGTTAGGAGATGCCACAGATATAAACACAGCCTTGCTCTCTACCTTCCAGCCTTCTCATCTGGCTTCCTACTCTATCCTATTCTCTCTGTTCTGCTACTTGTTTTCCTTGGTAAGTCTTGTTACAGTCAGCTCATCTCTGTTAGATTATACATTTGCCACCTTACTGTTTTTTATTTCCCTTCCCAGAATATCTCTGTTTTCATCAGCCTCTTCTATTTTCTGGTGTCTACTTCTGCACAGACGGTGTGCAGTTCTCCTGTAGCAGAAAGATAGATCAAGCCAGTTTCAGTAGGTGCATTTTCTTTGTCCCTTGCCTTGTGCCTCTTTGCAAGGAATGAGAGTCAGAGTGAACCACACAGATTGTTCCATACTCCCTGTGTTTTCACTGAGGGTGGACTACAAGTGCTGTAACCATCCCTACCCATACAAAGAGGCAAAAGGGACTAACACAAATGGTGATTTCTTTTTTTTTCCCCTTAAGAATCTGACAATCTCCTTTACGTGTCTGTATTATGGAAGTATCTGTATGCTAAGTTTTGTGATGACCCAGATCAAAAGGGATTTCAAGATTATTTTCGGGAAACCTTTTGATTGCACAGAATCACAGAATGGTAGGGATTGGAAGTGACCTCTGGAGATCGTCCATTCCAGCAAGACAGGTTCAATCAAGAAGGTCACACAGGAACACATCTAGGCAAGTTTGGATGTCCACCACATCTCTGGATAGCCTGCTTCAGGGCTCTGTCAACCCTTAAGTTAAAGAAGTTCATTCTCATGTTCATATGGATCTTCCTATGTTCAAGTTTGTGCCTATGACCTCTTGTCCTGTCACTGGGCACCACTGGACAAAGCTTGGTCGCATCCTCCTGACACCCACTCTTTAAATATTGATCAACATTGATGAGATTCCCCTCAGTCTCCTCTTTTCCAGACCAAAAATCCCTAATTCTCTCAGTCTTTCCTCATCAGGGAGATATTTCAGTAACCTCATCATCTTTGTAGCCCTCTGTTGTACCCTTGTCCTGCTCTCCTCTCTTCTCAAAGGAACCTACCATGCCCTCCCGAATCCTTCTTCAAGCAAAAAAAAAGGAGCTCCAGGAATGCTTGAGCAGATCCTGTGTGTTATGGGTTTAGGAGTTCCCCGCCCCCCCACACTTTGTAAAATGACCCAGACTAGAACTCAGCCGGCTGGAAGTCTAGATGAAGCTANGAAAGGTTACACAGGTGAGCACAGCAAACCCTGTATGACAGCTCAGTGCTGGAAGTGACCCGAAGCCCACCTCCCTGCTGCTACATAGTGGAGCAAACCCAGATACTGCAGAGGGCAAACTCCTAAGCAAATCCTGCTCGGGAGAACCAGTTCCATCTCCTCCAACCAGCAAAAAACCCTCTCAAACCAACCCCAAACAACATCAAAACCCCTCCAGTGTGACTCCACCACCAACCCAAGAAAAGAGCTGAACAACTGCAGGAGATGTTTCCACTCTGGCAGCCACAAGGAAACCTCAGGGTGAGGATGCACTGGATTTTTTTCTCCATAAAACCCAAGGCACTTTAATTGTTTCTCAAAAGATCACAAAACCTTATGCTGGTTTGCTATCTCTTTCCCTCAAAAAGCATTGATAAGTAGTTAATAGACTGACTTTATAGGCAAGAGCCATCCACCATGTCTCTAGTGCCTCAAATGTCCCAATTGGGAACCATCACTCGGTGTCTTCATTATGGCTTATCTATGGTCAGTAATTCCTGAGGAGTGCCTTTTGAGAGAGACTGAGAGTCCTGGTGCTGTTTAATCTGGAGAAGAGAAAACTGAAAGGGGATCTGATCAATGTGTACAAATGCCTGAGGGATGGGTGTCAAGTGGATGGGGCCAATCTCTTTTTGGTGGTCCTCGGCAATAAGACAAGGAGCAGTGGACCCAAACGGGAACATAGAAGGTTTCACCTCAACATGAGGAAAAAAAAAAACTTCTTTACAGTGAGTGTGACAGAGCACTGGAAGGTTGCAGAGTCTCCGTCTATGGAGACTTTCAAAACCCATCTGGATGCATTCCTGTGCAAACTACCCTGGGGAATTCTGCTTTGGCATGGGGGTTGGACTGTGTGATCTCTGGAGGTGCCTTCCGACCTCTAAGGTTCTGTGATTCTGTGATTCATACTTACTGGGAAAAGGACCAAAAATCATGGCTACTGCACAGTGCTTTAGTTTTCACTTTTTCCATATTCATATGACTAAGAATGGGTTCATGAAACTTTGCTACTTCTTGAGAGCAAAGTTTCGTGGATACCCATCCTGCATGGATCAACCTACCTCTTTCTCACTGTTGGAGCTGCCTGGCATGCAGAAATCAGAAGCAAATATAGCTCTTGATTATCATCTGTCAACTTTGTTGATCAGACAAGTGAACAAAGCTTGCTGAGTTTTAATATCACAATCACATGCACTGCAGTAGAGCTCTGCAAAACTAATTTTCATTGCCCTGCTGCTGGATAGCTGGAGAATAACACCCTGCAAATCCCTCTTCTGTGTTCCTTTAACTTTCTGACACATTTCTGTTGGCTCTTAAGTTTCACATGCTTGGATATGACATTTTGTGTGTGCAATGTGGGTACATTTGTGCGTGTCTATGTGTGTGTGT
>WBNM01029866.1:7720-64780 GCA_013399055.1 Ramphastos sulfuratus
ATTAGTGCAGGTAAAGCTCACCAAAACCTCCCCACCCACAGCCCACTGCTGGAATCTGCTGCCTCCTCAGGGTTATGCTTTGCTCTGCATATGCTGCATGTCAGTGCCTAAGCTGCAGTTCTATTTGGCCCCTACAAAAGAAGCCTTGAGCAGTTCTCACTGACAGAACAGTTGGTCTGTCCTCCAGCGGCTTCCTGCTACAGCAAACTGTCACAAAGAATGGCCAAAAAGATCTCAAGGAAGCCTTCTGTGGGGGCAGCTTGTCCCAGGGCAGATCAACTCACCTATGCTCACGTCACTCCAGTTAATGCTTCTGGAAGGCCTAAGAGCTTACATGTGTGAGCAGCCCAACCAAGTCAACATCTTACTGTAGTTTTGGATGGGACTCACACAAAGCGAGTCCAGGCCTGGACACCTCAGGTACAACAGTGCCCAAATGGAATTGCTACAGAAAGCTACCTGCAACTCACCTACCCTGTGCTGACAGCCCAGAAGCCACCCCTAGCCCGGGTTGCAGCAAAACAAGTGTGACCAGCAGGTCAAGGGAGCTAACTGCCCCTTCCACTCTGCTCTTGGGAGATCCCACCTGGACCTGGAGCTCTGATGCCTCCAACACAAGAAGAACATGGAGCTGTTGGAGAGGGTCCAGAGGAGGCCACCAAGATGATGAGAATGATGGAGAACGTCCCCTATGGGGACAGACTGAGAGACTTGGGGCTGTTCGGCCTGGACAAGAGAAGCCTCCAGGGAGACCTTACAGCTGCCTTCCAGTACTTGAAGCTGACTGCAGGAGAACTGGGGAGGGACTTGTGACAAGGGCTGGAAGTGCCAGGATGGGCAACAAAAGGACCACCTCCTAAGTATCACTGCTTGATACTAATGTAGATGGATGTAGGATCTGGTATGATGACAAGAAAAGTCAGCCACAGAACTCTGAGCAGAGCTGCAATTTTGCCAAAAACATTCCCTGGCAGAAGAATAAAGCTCTAGAGACAAGGGCATGCCATGAGTCAGCTGATCTACAGCAAGCATAATAAGCATCAGACCATTGATTACCTTGCTGTGCATTGTATGCAGTGGCATTTCTGGTCATGCTGGATGGCAGCCAGCCTGCCAAACTTGCCCGTTGTGTCTTAGTCCCTTTGTGCTTGACATCTTCTCCATTCCAGATAACATCATCCTCCCATTGCAGCTGTGTCACCATGAGAAAGTGCTCATCAGCAAGGAGATCATCCTTCTCATCCACCAACTCTGCATCCTGGGAGGAGAGAATAGTTACCTGAAGACCTGCTCTGACTTTATACTTTCAAACTGAAGGAGGAAAATCCAAAGTCTCACTGTGCACGATGTACAATCACACACCAGCCCACCACCAACCTCTGGCTGTGCAACAATCCCTAGTGTCACACACACTGCCACACACAGCTCCCCTCTTACCCCCTCATGTGTGTGTCTTTGAACCTCCTGCTCCTTCTCTTTCAGCTTGAATCCATAATCAAACCCACTGCCATCCTCAGGGATTCCCAGCATGTCATACCAGAGCTGTGCTGGGCCATAGCGCCATTCTGCCACCTTGGGCTTTGTGTCTGTCACTTTGTCAGGGTCACCAGCTGACTGGGAAAACTTGGACTCCACAGGTGCCATCATGGTGATCTGAAGCACAGCAAAGGAGGGAATGCTTACATCCTGGGTCTAGTTAAATGGTAGTAAGAGCCTTCTTCCTTACATGTTTCCCAGCTTATATTTGGAGCAGACAGCGTTTCTGAGAAGTGCTCCTCTGTTACTTACTGGGTGCCTTAAGAATGTTCTGCAATTGGACTTCCAACAACACAGAATTCTTCTTGATACAAAGAGGTTAAGCTCTCCTAGGGGTCCTGCACCACGGATGTAGCATTCTCAGTAAGAAGCAATCACCTTAAGTCTTTGACTAGTACCTGGAGGACAGCTGGATCACAAGCCAGCCCTGGCCTCCTCTTTTATCCGGGAGGAAAAGCTCTTTTATTCTAAAAGCTGCTGTCCAGTCCACTCCTACCCCAGTGCCAGCTGCAACCCCCTCAGATATCCCACCTCATCGTCTGAAAGACACTGCTCAGGAGGTGGTGGAGCAGCAAACTCATATTCCCAAGGGGATTTTCCTTCCATTCCGCTCTCAGTTACAACTTCACCCTCCTGTATCTGCACTTCTTGTGCCAGCTCCCGATGTTTCTTCTTGCGCTTCCTCCGGGCGCTGCGCCACACCGAAGGGACGTTCTTCCCCGGGCCAAAGAGACGCAGGAAGCGCAGCACCTACAGCAGGAGAGGAGAGTCACAGAAAACAAGCACTGTGGGATGCTGGTCTGTCTTTCACAGAATCACAGAAGGCATCGAGTTGGAAGGGACCCTCCAAGGGCATCTTGGCCAACCCCCTGCAGGCAGCAGGGACGGCTCCAGCCAGAGCAGGCTGCACGGGGACACAGCAAGGCTGAGCTTGAAGGGCTCCGGGGATAGGGCCTCAAGCACAGCCCTGGGCAGCCTGTGCCAGTCTCTGCCCACCCTCACTCTGCACAACTTCCTCCTGATGCCCAACCTAACTCTGCCCTGCTCCACTTCCAAACCATTGCCCTCAGCCTATGCCCACAGCCCCTTCTGAACAGTCCCTCCCCAGCCTGCCTGCAGCTCCCCTGCAGGTACCAAAATGCAGCTCTAAGGTCTCCCTGTCACCTTCTATTCTCCAGTGTGCACAGCCCCAACACTTCCAGCCTGGCCCCACAGCAGAGGTTCTCCAGCCCTCTGATCGCCTTTGTGGCCTCCTCTGGACCCTCTCCAGCAGGTCCAGGTCTCTCTTGTGCTGGGGTCCCCCAGCTGGCCCCAGTCCTGCAGGTGGTCTTCCCAGAGCAGAGCAGAGGGGCAGGATCCCCTCTCTCCACCTCTGCCCAGGATGCAGCCCAGGCTGCCCCTGGTCTTCTGTGCTGCCAGTGCCCATTGCTGGCTCCTGTCCAGCTTCTCCCCCACCAGCACCCCCAAGGTCTTCCCTGCAGGGCTGCTCTCAGCCTCATCACCCATAGCCTGGATTAGTATCCAGGATTGCCCTGACCCAGATGCAGTCCCAATCCTTGGTGCAGTCAACCATCTCTCAGTTATACTTTAAATGAAAGCTTCTGATCCATCTGCTTGACAAACCTTTCATTCTCAAAAGGATTTATTCTTAATTTCAGACACAAATTAATTCCAAAGAGGGAGGAAAGATTGCTTTCGCATATTGAGCATGTGGTAAAACACCACATGGGAATAATCTCCATTTGGAAAAATCCACAACCTTCCCAAAAACACAGAGATTGAAGAAGAGTTAATAAGACTATTAGCAGAAGAGACAAAGCTAGAAAATACATAAAGCAGAAATGTCTTAAGCCACCAGATGAAAAAAAACTGCCTTGGGACAATACCACACTGCTTTTTACGTCGATCACAGCACAGCTCCCCTACACCCACAATGCACCCCTCTAAAGCCTGCACTCATGAAAATGCCAGCCTTTCTCTTCTATTTCTCCTACTGGGGGGCATTAGGAAGAGTGCGGCCAGCAGACACAGGGAAGTTCTTCTCCCCCTCTACTATACCCTGGTGAGGCCCCACCTGGAATACTGCATCCAGTTCTAGGCTCCCAAGGTCAAGAGGGACAGGGATCTGCTTGATAAAGTGCAAGGGAGGGCCACAAGGATGATGAAGGGGCTGGAGCACTGTCTGATGAGGACAGGCTGAGAGCCCTGGGGCTGCTTAGTCTGAAGAGGAGAAGGCTGAAAGGGGATCTGAGCAATATCTGCAAGTATCTGAGGGCTGGGGGACAGGAAGCAAGGGACAGGAAGCAAGGGACAGGGACAGGCTCTGCTCACTTGTGCCCTAGCATAGGACAAGGGCAAGGGATGGAAACTGCACCACAGGGAGTCCACCTCAGCACGAGGAAGAACTTCTTGACTGTAAGGGTCCCAAAGCACTGGCACAGATTACCGAGAGAGGTTGTGGAGTCTCCTTCTCTGGAGCCTTCCCAGCCCTGTCTGGATGTGTTCCTGTGTGACCTGCACCAGATTCTATGGTCCTGCTCTAGCAGGGAGATTGGACCTGAAGATCTCCAGAGGTCCCTTCCAACCCCTAACACCCTGTGGTCCTGTGACTGCTTGGTTTTAAGCACTGATAAGTGTTGTCAGAGCACTTTGTAAAGATGGAGAATATTATTCCCAAATTCAATGGAAGGTTTAGGGAACAGGATCTAGATCCAGAGATTTTTTTAAAGGACATCTTAGTAATGTTAATCTATTACACTGATGCCCCAAAGAAGGAAGTGTTTATTCAACTGTTCTGACCATCTCTGCCCACATCCACCTCATCCTTCTTTCCCAGCTCCCTCAGATTACTTCTGAGCCCTCAGGCAAAGGTCTCATAGCCTAGCTGCTAAGGGTTTAACAAACCACAAAGCCTGCTTCTCCACATGCTGTTTTAAGAGGCTTCATCATGAGCAACACAGCAACGCAAGCTAAAGTCAGACTAAAGTGCTGCACGTTCTCAGACATCAGCTACTCCACACAGACAGGATTTAAGGCTCTCCCAGCTCTAGTGCTCATGAATTCCTTCTGAGAAGCGCGCTCACATCAACAGTTTGCACTGCTCTCTGCACTCACTGGGCCCATTCAACACTGAACCATCTTGAGCATCAAAGAAAAGAACACAGCAACTGATATCAAATACAGGAACATGGCAAATATCAAATCTGCAAAAGACAGAAGAGCATCCAGAAGGCAAACTTCTGTGCTAGAGCCTCACCCAGATTCCTAATAGGCAGCTGGTAGCAAAATCATTAAAACACGACAATTAATTGTGCAATACTACTCAGCTCCTTACAGAAAGCCATGATAGACACACACTAAAAACAAGCTGTCCGGGTCTACAACCACTTCTTTGGTAACTGTAAGCTCATCTTTATTCTCCTTCCCTGCCCACATCTCCTCTCCTCTTGAAGCTGCAGAACTTCCAAAATTACTCCTAAAACACCCTGACTACATTTGCTGTTTGGGAGGGTTTTATGAACACACTTTGTGCAAAACCAATGATTCCTCCACCCAATTTGTTACTAACCCAATCACTTCTGACCCACCCTCATTTGAGGGAGTCTTAAGTATAGGATACAGATCATAAATTGCTTCAGGAAAAGCACATCGTGTTCAGGACAGCATGAAAGCTAGAGAGAGTCTTTGCCAGGAAAGCCAAAACGCAGACAGATCAGCACCATTGATTTTGATCACCTGGCAAAGTATTCTCTACTACCTCAGGAAAAAAAATCAACAGGTCTGTGCCACAGTCTTACAGTAGCTTTATTTCATACCTTGATTTATATGACGCTGCTTTTTAAGGAGGTTCTTGCAAATGGTGAAAAAAAAAAATTACACATTAAGCAATCAGGAAACAACAGCACAGAGAAATTAAAGAGTACTGAGATGAGCAAGAAGATCTATGCAATGAATTTATTACATACCTTTAACACTACAAGATTCATATTTAGGGGGCTTACATGATAGAGTTTCTGTCATTTCCACACAGCTTTTACAATACCTTGCCTGGTCGAAACTCCGGGAAGAGCTCTGTAACACATGGCAGCTGTTTGGTAGCATCTCGCTGCATGATTCCTGCAAGAGGAAGTGTGAGTTTGCCTTCCTTGGATTCTGCCTGCCTGGCTTCTTGAGGTCCCATCTCTGACTCAGAATCAGAGCTGCTGCTGAAATCCACCTTGTCAGAGGCAGCAGAGGAAGGAGCAATGATGGAGGGCAAAATGATACCGTCTCCATCTTCAGATACTACAACAGAACAAGCACCTTATAAACAAACAGGTTTCCTCCCTGTCTCCTAGCACAACCCCACAATGCCACATCTACTGCTTATACCAAGGTATGTAAGTGTTAAGCCTCAGCAGGTGCACTGAGTAGCATTTGGGTTTAACCTTTCATTTTATCCTAAGTGTTCCAGGTGAATTTCCCAGCCATGACTGAGAGGATGAGATAAAAAAGCAGTTTCATTGTCAGTACTTTAACAGTCACTGGAAATGGAACATTTCAGCCTGCACTTCAGCCAACCCTATCACACTGCACACAGGGCACAGACCCACCTTTAGATGCAGGCTGCGGACAAAGCTTTGACGACGCACGGTGCTCAACACAAGGAACTGCCAAGGAACTGCTGCGCAGCAGCGCTTGCCTCCTGCAGACACTCACACCAAGTGCAGGAGGAAGTCCTCACTCACCAGTAGCAGTTGTATCTTTTTCATCTTCTTTCTTCCCAGGTACTGGAGGTGGTGGTGGTGGTGGCATCAGCTTGGAATCAATATCTTCACAGTCAGCATCATAATCATCCTCATCTTCATCTAACCAGGCAGGAGACAAGACTGCACATGAAGCAGGCAGTAAAAGGGAACCAGGCACCCTTCCCATTTATGCTATCTCACACCTGTCCCAATCTTAGCAAGGAGATCATACTCATTTTGTAGCTATTTGCAGAACTCTTATAAATTCAGCTTCCTGCACAAACTCAATTGCAAGACTTAAAGTTAAGAAAGAGTGGGAAGGAGGGAAAAAGGCAAACTGAGAGAAAGATGGTGAAGCACTTGGAACATGTGTGTGTGTGTGTGTATATATATATATATACATATATATATTTATATGCTGCTACCACCTCCCCTTGTTCGCTTATTTGCAGAGCAAATCAAGCTGCTGAAAAAGTCAGAAAACCATGGTTTAAAAGTCTTTACACCCCACTTATTACAATGCACCAACAGAAAGGTTAAGTGTAAGGCACCTTTAGGTAATATGCAAACTTTTCACATTTACACCAAGAGCTGCCTAGACAGAACAGTTCTCTGGTTTTGAAAATCTGTTCTTGGTCAGAGAGAGGTCCCTGGGACCAACAAAAGAATAACAGTGCCTTCTGCAGAAAGCCATTTTAGAAAAACAATTCAAGGGTAAAACAGGAGAGAGATACTAAGACTGAAGTAACTCTAAGGAATGAGGATCCTATCTCTGAGAAGCACCTGGTCTTCTGCATCCTAAGAACATACGTTAAAGAACTAGGAGCAGCTATTGAGGATCACAGAGCAGAAGGCAGACCCTGCCTTCTCCTGTCTGTTGTAGAGTTCCTTAAGAAAAAGGAAGACATCACACAGTGGCTTCGTCCAGTGAACAGCTTAGCTTGTGAAGCTTAGCTTCACAAAGCCTAACATTGAGTTCTTGAGGCAAGGAATGAAAAGGCACAATGTCACCCATGTAAGAGATTGTCAAGGCCAACTGCCCCAAAATATCTCTTCCAGTTTGAGCCGTAACACTACCTGGTCTTTGAACGGGCTGAAGGCTCCCCATGGCCTGCTTGTATCTACGGCTTTCATCTTCTGCCACTTCATTAATATCTGAATAATCAACAGCATCTTCCGTGCTCTTAACCCAGCCTGGGTAGAAAAGAAATCCAGTCACACAAGACTTCATCCTAACACACACTACTGACTTCAGACTTCACTATATACATACAAATCCTCTCCTATGCTTCCTTTGCTCAGACGAACAAAAACACCTAATTAACATCTCCCATTGGAGTATTTTTCCCCTTCACTCCAACCAAAAGCTCCAAGAACTCTGAATTTCCCCTGAAAACTGGTAAGTAGACAACTTTAGCATCAGGAGTACCTTTCAGTTTACACAGTGAAACTGTTCAGCAAGCTCGGAAATAAAAAGAAGACATAAGAATATTGTGCACTAAATACTCTTGTTTAATACAGCACAAAAGAAAGAATAAAGAAACAATTTAAAAGAAATGTCGAAAATTAAAGAGAACAAACGCGAAAGTGACACAGCAATAACAGGAGATTCACTCTGGCAAGGACACTGCCCTCGCTAGAGGACCTCTTCCCAGAGGACCTCAGGCTACTCCTTGATCTGGGTTCTTTTTTTTTCTCCCCGGTAAGCGGCAGATCCCGTGGCCCGCTCCGGCAGCTAACCGCAGGCAGCCCCGGGCCTGACCTTCCTCGTCCAAGTGGGCTACGTCGGCCTCCGGGCAGTCCTCCTCGCTGGCTGTGATCTCGGTGATCAGGTTGCCCAGCCCCAGCACGCCCAAACCGGCCAAGTGCTTCTTGGATTCCTGGGGAGACCAGAGCCGCGTTCCAGCCCGCAGGCTGCGCCAGCCGGGCCGAGCCCGGTAACCGCCTCCTCGCTCCCGCCGCGGGGCCTGGCCCTCCGACACCTCCTCCCCAGCACTCCGACATCCCCTCCCCGGCCCGCACCGGAGCCCGCCGTGCAGCCTGGCCCATCGACACCTCCTCACCGGCCCGCACCGGGGCCCGCCATGCAGCCTGGCCCACCGACACCTCCTCCTCGGCCCGCACCGGAGCCCCGCTGCCAGAACCTCGGCTCCCCTGCCGTCCCTCAGCCCGCGCCGCTGCGCCGAGAAGCAGTCTCCCTGGAGCGGCACCGCTCTACCTTGTCGAGGATGCTGTCCCCCTCCAGCTGCCCCGCTTCATTGATGTTGCCGAAGAGGAACCCTGCCAGCGAGAAGGGCTCGGCGCTGCCGCCATCGCCCTCCTCCTCGCTCTCCGAGTCCGACATGGCGGCGTCGCCGCTCCGGAAGCGAACGCGCGGCCCTCAGGCCCGCCCGGCAACACCGCCCCCCTCAGGCCCGCCCTGGGGACGCGCCAGGCACCGGCCGCCGCCCGCAAACCCTTCTCCGCCCGCACGAAAGTGCCGCGCGTTCGGACTTAAACCGTTCCGTTAGGGGACAAACTGGAACAACGGGAAGAGGGTAGCCAAGACATCCTAGACAAGGGTGGGAAAAGTGCCGCTAAACAGCGCAGTCAGCTTTGGGCTGGAAAATTGGGTCCTAAGCCACGCTCAAATCCACACTTCGCAGCTGCAAGCGTCCCGCCCCAAAGAAGCCACTCAGGCCCTTAGCATGTGCGGGAAACTAACGAGCAGCTGCAGCTTCGTTAGGAAGCAGCAGGAGCCTGAGCGATGGCTCACTGCTGGGTGCTGGCACCGAGGCGCTGCACTGCGCCGACAGCCAGCGGGAGCGCAGCAGGGTCCAGGCGGCCACAAAGCCGCGTCTGGAGCAGGTGTTACAGACAGGGCGAGGGACGGAGAGAACCAGAGGTGAGCAAAGGTTTATTACAACTCAGTTCCCTATAATTAAAAAAAAAAAAAATCCTTTAAAGGTGTTAGCAGTAATACAAATTCTTTAATAGTATAAAATCAAGTTGCCAGTGTATGTATCAGTACCACACTTCAGAGTCTTGGGCTCCCACTGCTGCCAGGGGCATTTCGCAGCCTACCAAGGTGGTGAGGACCCCCCTGTGAAGTCCATCTACTCCTCAGGGTCAGCCCAAGCAGCACCGAGGTTTGTACAGAGCGAGGTTTAGCACTGAGACAAAGCATGGTGAGGGTCTTACAGTTCGAATTTCATAGAGATAGCTACAGCTCTAAACCAGAGAAAGCACTTAGGCAGCTACGCATGCCGAACGTCCTTGGAACAGAGAAGCCTTGAGCGGCTCAGATCTCTGTGAATGGCATCAGTATATTAAGGAAAAACCAACCAAACACAAGTACTTCAGAAGTCATTCAAAACCCAAAAATCAGTCTTTTCATAGAGACCCTCCTCAGAGAGTTTATTCTGTGAATTAAGACATTTCTACTCAGTACAAAGCTGAGGAGTCTTGAACGGTCCAGGAAAACCACACAGTGTAACCCAATTTTCTGATCTCCTGAAAACTGACAAAATTCAGCTATGGGACTGAGTGAAGTCCACATTTGTTTCCTATCCACAGAGAGGGAAAAAAAAAAAACCCAAAGGTGGGAAGGAATGGAATGGATTGTAGACCTGGCCTACTTACAACAGAATGCACCATGAACTGAAGAGGGAAAGGAAGATCAAACTGAAAGCAATCACTGAATGGAAAAGCTTGTTGGATCAACATGCTCCTGAAGCTAATTCCCATGAAAAACAGGCTGGAGGAAAGTAACTGGCAGGACTTTTGCACCCAGCACAGACACCACAGAAATAAAAGTCATCTACATGACTAGCAATGAGGTACTCTAAAGTCAGTGACAAGGTTTTGATGGTGCTCAAAGTTCACTTTCCACTCATTTTCATCAGTATCATGGCACTCTCCTCAGTGCTGTTGTGCAATCACATTTAGTATTCCAGATAAGGATAAAGTGTTCTAGTATAATGTAATCAATCAATTCAAATAAATTGATTAAGTAGTTGGATTTTATCTCACCATACTCTCTTCCAGTTATCACCTGATCTGTAAGCCTAGAGAAACAGGGGGGAGGAGGTGTGTGCAGTAACACTTGATCACAGGATTTGATCTCCAAAAAATCATTGTTATCCAGTTAGGAATAATCACAAAAGATACAATACTAAAGATTTCAGCATGTAAAAAAGTAAGAATCTTTCAAAACAGTAGTAGCTCCAGTATGGAATTGCAAACATGTAGCAAAACAAAAAAAAAAACAAAACAAAACAAACATACAAAAAAAAAAAAAGAGGTGCCTGTTGTTGAACTTTAACGTCTATTTAAAAGCAGATTAAACATATCACGAACTTCTTAAAATACATCTGTGAATGAAGCAAAGGTTATGGGCGTGCACCAGGGTAACTAGACAGTTGGTTTAGGCCTGACCAGCACTAAACAAACCCTGTGTGCACTGGCTTAAATAAATACATTTTAAACATGATAAATTCTATTTGCTCAGTTACAGAAATTTACCTAAAATAATCTTGAGTTACAAGGCACAGAATTAGTTGCTTCCTGCAAGTCAAGGCCACATTAGGGGCAGAACATGGCAAGTAGAGGTTACCTCAATGAAATGCTCCTACACTCTGCCAGCCTGCAGAGCAGCATGGCAGGAGCTACATCTGGAACAGCATTTCTTCTGAGTGCAAAAGATGCAAAGACACTGCAGGCAATGGCACTTGGTGAAGAAAGAGAGGCAGTCTCGAAGGCTCCTGCAAACGCCAGGCACAGCAGGCACCCTGCTGTCACCTGGAGCTCTGCTGCTTCACTAGCCACATACACCACGATCTTGATCAACTGCAGTCCGGCACCTACAGACTGCAGTTTGCTAAAGCCTCTAGCAGTATGAGCACAAGGCCTCGGGTGCACAAGAAGTGCAGTTCATGTCAGCAGCAGTGAAGGAAGGCACTGTGGTCTTCAGAGAGGGGAATCGGAGCACAAATACCAACCTCTGTATGCATCTGGTACGTTTGCAAGGTCAAATTAACACAAAACCTCTAATAACCTTGGTTATACATTTTCCTGTTATCTTGCTAAAATGAGGCCTTTTTTCTGCCCAGGGTATACACCAATGGCAGTTTTGCATGTGTGGGAATCACCAGAAAGCAAGTTCTGAATTACCAATTGAGGCTGCATCCAGACAAAGACAGCACTGTCAGCTTCAGACAACAAAGCTCAGTCCAGCACCATTGGTTTCACACAAAGTATCTTTGAAGCATGCTGCTTTTATAAAACCAAGCTGTAAGGTTAAGTCTAAGGGAAGTGTCATGCATCCACTCCTCAGCTGGTCCCAGAATTACACATAATAAACTGCACATCCTGAAAACAAAAGCCAGCTGCCACAGAGCTGCTAAAGAAAATTAAAAAGAATGTCAATAGAACTTCAGTTAAAGGAGTTTATAACAACTGATTACCTAGTAGAGGAGAAAACTGCCCAGGTAAACCCATCCAGTGACTGTCCAACCATTGCAAATGTGACTGAAACCATCAGTGAGTTGCCAGGAAGAAACAATGGTTCCTGTAAACAGAACCTCCACGTTTTCTGTCGGTGTTCTCCCAGAAAAACAACAAAAGGAATTTGCCATAAAAAAATCTCGGTGGCCCCAAGAACATTAAGCAGTGAAGCAGTTAACTCCTCAAGAGCAAACAGGCTGCTATCAAGTCTCTGGGATCCACCAGAAAGGATCGCACTGAAAAAAATCTTGATTTACAAAGTGTTGTCCCAACTACCTCAGTCAGTGCGAGGAATCAGGAGGTAACTGTTCACTTTATTCTCAGGGTGCAAAGTCTGTCTGGAGAGTGAAACAAAAAAAAAAAAAAAAAAAAATCAGTTTAGTAAGATTACAGAAGACTTGCAGCTAAACTACTCTTCCACCTCTCCAATCCAAAAGTATGAAAATCACTCATTTGAGGGATTCATCATGATGCTGAGTTACTTATATTAGGAGGAATCAGCTCCTAATAATAATTAATAGAATTGCTGCAAGTGTTCCCTGGATCTTGCTTGTTGCATTAAACATGCCTTATGCTAACTCTTCACATAAATGATCACACTTCACTCTAAGGTGAATCTCAGTAATACTTCAGGCATTTCTGCACATAAACAAATTGTTTTCAAGCTTCAAATTGCCAAATTAAAACAGATGGACACAGCCAGACTTGTGTTTGTAAAACAAATTCAGTCAGTAAATAAGGGATGGGAAAAGCAGCAGCTAAGCTTAAAGCAAAGTTATCAGAGAGTTTGTGCTTTTCAGCAAATCTAGTAACTGATGGCTATCTAGTAAAGAAGCCTGGCTTCAAAGAAGTCCCTTTTATTTTGCTCCACTAAGTAAGGACAATCCCTGGAGAAGCTGGAGACTGGAACTTAAGAAATAAAGTAGATATTTGACCTCCCAGTTGGGGAAAAGAAAAAAAAGGAAGGAAAAAAAAACAAAGTTCTGTTTCCCTGAAGCAGTAAGACTGCAAGAATACTCATTGCATAAACCATTTCTGCTTAGAGCTGTTAGTGCAAGATGCAAATTTTCAATTTAACTCATTCAAGAGCCCTCCAAGACGCTAGGCAATATTCAACCTTGAACATCCATCACCCAAGGCAATTAGAACAGGACACATTTCCTCGAGTTCTTCTTTGTCACAGGATACAGAACTGCACGCACGGCTTCAGCAAACACCTCTCGAACGCCCTCCTGATTCAGCGCTGAGCATTCCAAATATTTGACTGCTCCAATTTGTTTAGCCAGCGAAGTCCCCTGCTGGGGGGTAGTGGGAGCCAAGCTTTGCTCCTTCAACTTTTTAACCGTTTCCAGGTCATTTCTCAAGTCTCGCTTGGTGCCCACTAAAAGAATGGGAACATTTGGACAGTGGTGAGAAACTTCAGGATGCCATTTGTGCCTGACATTGGCATAGGAAGAGGGGCTGCCAATGGAGAAGCAAATGACGAAGACGTTGGTCTGAGGGTAGGAGAGCGTGCGCAAGCGGTCGTACTCCTCCTGCCCCGCAGTATCCCACAGATTCAGGCTAACTGTCCGCCCATCGACAGTCATTTGGGCACTGTAGTTGTCAAATACAGTAGGGATGTACTCTTCAGGGAAGGCATTGGTGGTATAGCTGATGAGAAGGCAAGTCTTTCCCACAGCGCCATCTCCGACAACTACGCACTTGATAGTCTGCATTGTTTACAGTCCTTCAGGAGCAGTCCTTCAGAAAGCAAAACAAAAACAGTGTTAGGACAGTCAGCTACAGGTGTCTGAAACACAGGCTTCAGCAAGTGTCACTACTGCTACCAATTCTTATCACTGCCAGACATGCTGAAGAGTTACAAAAGCCATTAAGCAGAGCTCACGGGCTAGAAAGACAACAGTGAACTGTAGATACAGGGAGCTGAGAGTTCAGTAACAACTGGCTACATCCCAAGCATGTAAGCAGAAATCAGGCGAATTCCCAGTCCTGACTTACTACCAGACAGCTTCCCAGAGGCAAAGGGATAAGTCCTCAGAGGTACCTGCAAACAGAACCTCAGAGCCAACATCCAGAGGCTGTCAGTTGTGCATTTGCACGCATCCTCCAAGATACACATTTCTCCTCTACAGAGCCTACTGTCTAAGAGGTTTACCACAATGAAAAGTCCAAAAACTACATATTAAACCAAAATGCACATTACTGAGCTGCACTGCTGCAATCCGCTTGGGATGAGTCAAGAAAGTGCATTATTTACAGGACACCCAGAGAGCAGCACACACAAGACAAGCTGCCCTTTGCAATGTAACTAGCCACAGAACCCAGATCAGGATACAGAAAGAACTTTTCTAAAGAAGCCAAGAACAAATTATTCTCACATATCAGTGACAGAACAGGCAGACCTTAATAGGCTTGAGCCACAATAAAGGAAGCTTATACTGCAAGCATAACTAAAACAGACATTGTAGAAGGCAAATAATCAAGCATCCTCCCAGGGCAGACTGGGGAATTATTACATTTGACACTTAAAAGCTTCCCTATGCTTTTCCTGACATGTGAAGAGTGTGTTTGATAATCAAATGAAACTCAATGAATTCTAAATGTCCATCACATGCACAGCAGGCACTATGAAAACAGCATGGAGCAATTACAAGCAGTTATTTGTTGTACCTTTGTTTCACACGGAGCTTACACCCCCAGTCAGAACAAGAAGGAACTTGCATCCATCCATCTTCTCAGCCACATGCCTTTCAGGTACCATCAGGAATCCTCAACTTGCAACCAGCAGCAAATACACTGCTTCAAGCAGAAGAAACAAATAATGGGAGGAACTAGACTGCACGTTGCACCAACACCGTCAAAACAGCAAAGAGAACACATGAGAATGAGCAACAGTGAAGCACCTCAGTAAAGCCATAAAGCTCTCCAACTTCCTCGTCAAGATTCCGTCACAGAATGTGTTGGGTTCGAAGGGGCCTTAAAGATCATCCAGCTCAAATCCCCCTGCCACAGGCAGGGACACCTTCCACTTACCCAGCTTGCTCAAGGCCTCATCCAGCCTCCAGGGAGGGGGCACCCACAACCTTCCTGGGCAATCTGTTCCAATGTCTCATCGCCCTCACTCTAAAGAATTTCTTTTTAATCTCCAATCTAAATCTGCCTTCCTCACACTTCAATCCACTCCCTCTCATCCTATCACTACAAGCCCTTGTCAAAAGGCCCTGTCCCAGCTTTCTTGTAGGTCACATTCAGGTAGTGGAAGGCTGCTCTAAAGTCTCCAAGCAAATCAACAACTCATTACCATTAACAACTCAAGTGATACCAACTGCAGCCACTACAACTCACAGTGATTGAGGATGTATCAACGTACGAACACAAACCACTGAAAACCAATCACTAGTGGGAAGCAATGAGACAATAATGCTCTAGAAAAGCCCAGGAGGACACTGAAAGGGAAGAATTTAGAGGAAAGCAAGCAGGAAGATGATGCAGAAGTACTTCATCTTTTTTTAAACTGCAGAAGTAAGATCTCTAAAACAAGGTGAATTGCCTGAAACGAAATCTGGAAAAGACTTCCTGAGCTTTGAAAGAAAAACATACATGTGATTTTCATCATACACCAAAAAGTTGTCCAATTTCAAGGCTGCAGTCAAATGTGAAGAGAGATGTGGCTGCAGCTGCGCACTGTAAAAGCAACTGATAAAGTGAAGAACAGCACTAAGCAACAAGACTGCAGATCTTATCCCAGAAGAGCTGCACCAAGATCTTAAACTTAACAGGGCCAAAGAATTAAAAGACAGAGAAGTCAAGCTATGAAGATGAGGACTTAGGAATAAGTGCTGCAAGCAAACAGTGAGAAGAGAGCAATTCCAATACCGTGACTTCTACCTGAAGATGCAACAATCCTAACTCCCTATCCCAATCCCTCCTGCTGCTCTCCCTCCGGGGCAGATCACCACCTGCTCTGAGACACTGCCAAGCCCTCCAGCAGCAAAGCTGCCTCCTGAGGTTTCCAAACCCTGCTTCCCTTTCCCACCTTCCCAGGCAGCACACCACCTCCTCAGCAGTGACACCACACTGAGAAAGAGTGAGGAGCTGTTTCATCCAACTTAGTTGTACCACAATCAACTCTGCTGGCACAGCCAAGCCCAAGGTAGCATCACAGGGGCAAACATCAGATGGCGCTGTTGCTGCCAGCCTGTCACTGACTGCGGTAGAGAGCAAGCTTTAAAGCTTATTCCTGCATTTACTTCCTACCACTGCGGTTCAAGATGCTGCACCAGAAACTCCAGTGGTGACCAACAATTCTAGAGCAACAGGTTTTTTTCCAAAGGAACTATGAAACAGATCATAATTTTGAATAGTCAACAACGAGTACTATCACAGAGATGACAGAACCAATTCAGCTGAATACATGCAATAAAACCTCAATTGTAACAACAGAAGTCTCACGAAGAACGAGTTACTCAAAGCCTTTTACACACCCAGTCCCTAATTTCTGAAATAAACACATTGCAAAGACTCAGCAACAGCCCTCTCTTTAAAACACAAATCAAAAGCTTACATTCCTGTCTGAAGCGTCTCACAGGCATCCCAGAATTCCACTCCTACCTGCAAACACCAGGCACTGTTATCTGCATCACTCTGTCACAGCACCAGTATCTTGAATTACCTGACTAAGGTTTGGATTTTAGAAAAGCAACATTTTCAGTAGGCAAACACACCAAAGCATGAGGCTATGAACTACACAGTGAAAGAGCTTGCAGACTTTCAATATGCTGCTCTGCAGGGCTCTTTCAAAGGAGGGTTCCTGAGGTGAAAGGAGCTGCATGTGGTGAATGCAACACAGAAAAAAGCCAAACAAATGCAGCAGCATACACAAGATTTAATACTGAAACACAGCGTTTAGAGTGATTAAAGAGGAGTAGCAAGACCCACATGTTACAAGCAGATCTAACTGGGTTACAGATTTACATATGGAAGACAAAGCTTTTTAACTGAAGCCACACCCAAACACAATTATCCCCATCAGGCCCTTCCCATTAAACCCACAGATCACCTTGTGCAGAATTTATCAAGTCTTATAAACAATTTGCATAGCAATAAAACTCCTATAAGACAGCAAGGATCTGGGGCTTGTATTTGCATGGAAAATTCTTTTTATTTCTCAAGCATCCTTGCACTTGGCACCGCATGTTATCTCAACATAAATAGATGCTGAAAAAAAAACACCAAAACACCAAACAAAAAAGGAAAAACAAACCAACCAACATACTCTGAAACCAAAATTACCAACAAACATTACCAAGAGCAGGAAAATTAGGGCTTGTCTGAGGGGATTTTGGCGAGCTTCGAAAGAATTTTTGGGGGAAATTTTACAGAGAAAAAAAATCCACATACAAGAGATAACAAGAACTGACAAAGAAGGAAGTAGAGATCACATCACAAACAAGACTTAAAATGCGGTAATAGAAAGCTGGGCACAACCTTCAAAGCCAAAGTTTAAAGGTTACTCTGCAAATGAAAGGAGTGAATGGAAAGTCCAAAGTAGTGAGAGTAAGTTGGGTTATTTAGTTCTGCCAAAGATTTTCATTAGTTAAGGTGGAAGATGATAAGAACATGAAGAGCTCCACAAGTTACAGCAGAATGAAAATACCTTCAAAGAATTTGAAAAGAAACTCAAACCCAGCTGCCCCACAAAGGAACCTTGTGCAAAAACCCATAGATAGGAGGCATTTCTGTCTTGTCCAGCAGTGCCTTTGGATGAGAAAACTGCCATTTCCACCGACACCTGGAAAGCTGCCCCCACTCGGACCTCATCACATAGTTTTCTGCGTTGTGGACATGCACAGGCTGCTCTCCCGTAGCCTAGCCGGGTATTTGCTGAGGACATTTACAACTTGGATTTCACTTCCCTTCCCCACAACATTGTCCTAAGTGTAATCACAGAATAGCTTCACATTGCATCAATATATTTTGTGGGAGAAAAAAAAACTTCTAGACCTTGCCTTTAATATTGTCAAAGGAACATCTCCTGTCTGCTGAGAGAAGACAGAAAGTAGGAAAAAAAATTAACCTGAATTATTTCAGAACTTTCTACATTTATGCTTTTTATACCTCCTGCACTTCAAAAATTCCTGGCAGATACCTACACCTTAGCAGGGTATATCTCTGCCATTGCTACATTAACACCAGATGCATCTTTATTAGGTGGATCTCAGCTTTGATATTGGTCTTCAATAACCCCATTTTCAGAGTTTTCTCTCTTTCCAGTTTGGCCCCATTTTATACCAAGAAAGTACAGAAAATGCATTGAGAGTTCACCCTCAGCCAGCTGCACTGAGGTGTGTTGCTCTGCTCAGCCACCACCTTTGATCATTCCCACCCTGTCGTGCAGGCTCAGATGTCTGATCTCGCTTTATCAGAAGCAAGCAGCAGTTAAGAAATCTAAACTACTTGATTGCTCATCTTTCGGTAACAAAAGCCAGATCAGAGGCAGCTCCCTCCCACCCGCCACGCACCGAGACAGGACGGAAATCAGGCAGCTCCCTGCTACCCTTACCCATGAGAAGGGGGGACAGCAGCTTAGCCACCAGAGCTGACACGGCAGAGAAAAGGGCTCTCAACAGTTTAATCTCGACTGTGTTACTATTCCAGGGCAGCTCTTTTTACTCACCATTGTTTTAGGCAACTGCCAAATGAGTGGCAAGAGCCAGACTTTTAGAATGCAGGCCAAGAAAGAGTAAAAAAGTTAAATAGGAGACCTCATCCCTAATCCCCTTCGGTTATGAATGACCTACTTGGACTTGGTGGCTTTCAGAGTTTTCACACTGCTTTCCGTCCTGCCATTTACCTGCAAAAGAAAGAAAACACAGCAACAGCTTGAGTGGCAGCAGAGGGGAGGAAGAGAAAACAAGTCTTAGAAAAATCACCAAGCCAAGCCAGACTTCAGCAACACAGCAGGAACTGTGAAGTCCACCACGCAGAGCTCCACGTGAACAGCAGGATGGAGGAAGCTTGCTTTCTGCAGAGCTCTGCCTGGGAGTTCAGCTCCCATACAGATACTACTGAGGTCTCACATGAGTGCAATTCTCACTCCCTCAGTGTGAATCCTAGAACGACCTTCCTCTTTATGGCACAAGATTCCTTCAAAGAAATAAAAGAAACCACCCAAAACATTTCATATAACTTTTTAAAACTTCCACCCTTGTTAAATTAAGATGAAATAAGTTTATTGATTTAAAGATTTCTTTTTTTTTCCTTTGCAGAGATGAAACACACATAAGCTTTACAATGTCACTAGCACTTCTTAGGAAACCAGAGTGAAGATGAAGTGGTCTGTGTGAGGTATTCGGGCACCTCAACCACACAAATCTCAGTGCATCCACACTTACTACAAGGACCCCAAATTCCATGGAAGAGCAATGATATCAGTAATGAACTATCAATATTATGTTTATTGTAAAATAAACACTTCCAAAGAGCATGAGAAACAAGCTCATGAAACAGCTGCATGGCTGTGAAACAACAAAGCACACCAAGGTGCAGCTGCATCACCATACAAGAATTAAAAAACCATACAACTTCAGTGGGTATCTGAATACCCAGTATACAAAATGCAACATTTATTCTGCCATAATCAAAAGCTCCACAGTGTTAAACTTTAATATCCTCCTGAAAACACAGGCAGAAGTATGCATTCATCAAGGCGAGGATCCTTCACTATTTATTTCGACACAAGCAACCCTGGCATGCTTTGAGGGTGTGTGCAGTAAAGCTCTAAGACTAAGGTCAGGGACTGCAGATTCTGTGCTCAGATCCACCACATCCTTCCTGGGTAATACAAGCAACTTGCAGAGGTCCTGGGAGTCAGTTCATAAAAAGTGAACAGTCTGTGTCCTTCCTACCTTTTAGAGACTCTGGCAAGGTCTTACTCGTTACTGTTGGCTAAAAAAAAAAAAATCAACAGTACCTGAGACATGAAGTTCTGTGAAGAGGCATTAAGCAGAGTGCAGGATGAATGATAAATCCAGGGTAAGGATCCTTGATTTCTATTTGAGGTGAAAAACAAAATAAACCAAATCCCACAACTCTTAGCCTAATTTCCTATCATGTTCTATCACCTGACATTCATTGGCATTCTGAACACTTTAAGGGAAGTTGCAGCACTGTTGCATATGAAGGGCAATGTGTGGATTGATGATTCTGGGGGTCCTTTCCAACCAGAATGTTTCTGTGCATACCAGGAAAGTCTGAACTTCTGTCTCAAGAAAACACCCATGCTTCTCCTTCTCTGGGATTTCTCTTCCTCCACCCCCAAATTTCACTGGAGGGTAGGGGAAAAAATAGCATTTGGTCAATCCATAGCAGTTTTCAAAAGTGTCTTTAAATAGTTTTAATATAAGTTAAACCCTACAGTGGGTGTATGCTGTAGCACGGCTTGTGTGCTACCTTACAGCCCCACCGGCCAGTCTTACTTGCATCAAGCACTGCAGTTCCAAGTGGCAAAGAGTCTCTCAGCCTTCCACAGTTACACAGAGGAAAGTTCAAAAAAAAAAGAAACGCCAAAACCCCACTCACTTTAAAGACATTTTGCACCAGTTCTTTTGGACTCCAAAAGAAAAATCACAACCTCATCATGTAAGTACATCGAACTAGTCATTCAGTTTCCTCCTACAAATTGCAAACCACATATTTAATTGTTTCCCAAGATCCCAGAACCACAGAACATTCGGGGTTGGAAGGGACCTCCAGAGATCATCCAGTCCAACCTCCCTGACAGAGTAGGGCACCCAGGGCAGGGCACACAGGCACACATCCAGGTGGGTTGGAAAGTCTCCATAGAAGGATACTCTACAACTTCTCTGGGCAGCCTGCTCCAGGCCTTCAGCATCCTCACACTGACAAAGTTTGCCCTCCTCTTCCCTGGCACCTCCTCTGCTCCAGCTGGCATCCAGTGCCCCTTGTGCTGCCCTTGGTCACCCCTGGGCACAGCCTGGCTGAGTCCTGCCCACACTGCCCTGCACATCTTTAGCACAGCACTGAGGGCAGCCCTCAGGCTCCTCTGCTGCCAGCCCCAGCTCCCTCAGCCTGGCCTCACAGGAGATGTTCACTGCCTGCAGCAGCTCTGCACCGAACTTCTTCTTGATCTGAGGGGCCCAGAACTGGACACAATATTCCAGATGAGGCCTCACTAGATCAGAGTAGAGGGGAGGAGAACCTGTGAGTTCCTTTTAAGAACGTTTTAAAGCATCTTTTTTATGGAAACAGTAAGCTAAAATGCCAAAAGTATCTCATAAGCTTGAGTGCCCTACAGACAAATGTGTGTGCAGCTGAACGCTGGAATAGTGGCCAAGCAGAGGCCTCCTGGTCTGTATTTTGTGTCTATTTCACACATGCTAGCAGCACAGGGGGACACTTCAAGAGCAAAAGCATTCGAAGCTTTNGGCGCAGCGGCGAGGGGCGCTTGTCGGCCGCGGCCCTCCGTCCCGGCGCTGAGGCGCCGCGCAGCCAGAGCCTCTCGGGGATCCCCCGCGGCGCCCGGCAGTCGGTATCGGCCTCTCGCGCCTGGCGGTTTCAAGTTCCTGCTGGCGCTGCAGGCAGCGGTGCCATTTCCCCCGTGCTCGCAGCTGCCGGGCCCAGCTGCCCTGCCTGAGCACGGAGGGAGCAAGATGGGGGAGGCACCAAGCTCAGCTGCCTCTGCAGCACCAGGGCTCTGCACCCCCAGGGTCGGGCAGAATGCTTTGGCCACAAGGAGACCTGGGACAGGGACAGTCTGCTGGAGGTGCACACAGGAGCTCTTTCCCCTTGTCCTGCTCAGATCAGGCACAGGATCAAGAAAGACACGACAGCAAGGTTCAACGCNACCGAACTTCTTCTTGATCTGAGGGGCCCAGAACTGGACACAATATTCCAGATGAGGCCTCACTAGATCAGAGTAGAGGGGAGGAGAACCTGTGAGTTCCTTTTAAGAACGTTTTAAAGCATCTTTTTTATGGAAACAGTAAGCTAAAATGCCAAAAGTATCTCATAAGCTTGAGTGCCCTACAGACAAATGTGTGTGCAGCTGAACGCTGGAATAGTGGCCAAGCAGAGGCCTCCTGGTCTGTATTTTGTGTCTATTTCACACATGCTAGCAGCACAGGGGGACACTTCAAGAGCAAAAGCATTCGAAGCTTTCTTTACCACTTAAGAGTACACACGACGGGAATCACAAGTGTTCGTAAGCTGTAAAGAAAATGACTGCTCAGATGCTCTTTAAAAAACAGCACAGACAGCAAATTAAGCCTGCAGGAGGAAGCTTCAGAACGAATAAAAGCAGCAGTGCGTCTCGGGCTTTGAGGCTGAGCTAAGAACTCTTCAGGACAGGATGTTACAGACATTAACGTTCTGCAAGACTCGAGAAGAGTTCGTCTGAGGAACGCGCTCGGCAGCAGCCGCCGAGGGAGACAGCTCCCGGGACACCCGGAGCCCCTCGGTACCGTGCTTTAGGTCACTGCCCTCTCTGCTTTTCCCGAGCCAACGGTCTCGCAAGTTTTAGAGAGCAGATCACGTGTCGAACGATCAAAAGCAGATCTTACGTATCCTTGTAAAGGAAAAGCCGCTCTCAGCATTGAGGAGATCTCTCGAAAAGGCTAACTCGTCGCACGCCGACCTTTCATCATATCCCTGGCGGCAGAGGTCGCTTTACATTCGCCACGGTTAATGGGAATTATCATCAGCCTGACTTCAGAGCAGGCCAGCCCGATGCGCAGACGCTGCGGCAGAACTGGACCTGTCTACGGGGCCACTCCAGCTTCCCGCCCACCCCTGAGCGAGGAATGGAACCACACACAAGCTTGCGCCCAAGCATTCCCCTTGCTCTGCGCCTCCGGAATGTCGGTGTCCCCCGAAGCGACAGCCGCCCCCACAAAGCCTGCCGAGCGCAGCAGCGGGACCCGCGGGCACCTTCCGCAGCCCCCGGAAACTCGGGAACGCGGCTGCTGGGCGCTGAGCGCCGCTCCCGAGCGCCCTTCCTCTGCCCGTGCCGCGCTGCTTCCTCCGCGGGGCAGCTGACGAGAAGCCGAGAGAGCGCTCCAACGGCCCTCAAGGGAAGTGAACCGCGGCCGCTGAGGCTGCCGGGCCGGTAAAAGCCGGCACCAGCCCCGGGCCGCCGCCCCACTGACCGGGAGGGTGGCCAGAGGCGGAGGATCTTCCTCCCTGGAGCGACGCCTGAGCAAGGCTCTGCCCGGCAGCGAGGCTGAGAAGCAGCCGCAGATACGCGCGCAAGGCCGCGCCCCCGGCCCCGCACCTCCGCTCACATTGCGACCTCTCGGGACCCGCCGCGGGCCACACCGCCGCCCGCGGGGAGCCCGGGACGCTTTCCTCCGGCGCCACACTCACCTCCGGCGGCCGCTGCTCCTGTGGCTGTGGCGGCGGCGGCGGAGCCCGCAGCGGTGCCCGCGCCCGGCCGCACCCCGCCGCTGCCTCTCCCGCCGCCGCGNCACCCCCAGGGTCGGGCAGAATGCTTTGGCCACAAGGAGACCTGGGACAGGGACAGTCTGCTGGAGGTGCACACAGGAGCTCTTTCCCCTTGTCCTGCTCAGATCAGGCACAGGATCAAGAAAGACACGACAGCAAGGTTCAACGCACGGACACTTCTTCAGCGCCTACCATGAATTTCAGAGCATGACCTTTGCTGTGAGCTTTTATTACTTGTCCCTTCTCACCAGGGAGAGCAGTGCTGCAGCCTGCATCCAGCCCCAGTCTGTTCCTCTCGACCCTCAGTTGCTTGGTGTTCCCATTTCCAGCTCCTCATCTTCCTCCTCTGACCAGCTCAAGCTGTCATCCGAGTCCTCTTCCTGTGCTGCGCAGTGCTCTTCGGCACTGGTAGCTTCTTTCTGCTCGCCACAGGAGTCCAACCTGTTCTGGAGTAAGTCCAGCCTGGCCCATGAGCCAGGGCTGGCTTTACAAAGCATGATCTCCACCTTGCTAGGGACCATGCTCACAAAGCTCTTCTCTGTTACGATGACCTAAAGAGAGGGAATGGTAGAATGAATTGGGAAGGGAAGGGCAGGCAGCACATGTCCATCCTCACTGCAGAGCCCTGCCAGAGGAGCAGAGAGGCTGCCACGAGACAGAGCGGGTTCCAGCTGAGGTTCACAGTATCACACCTAAGCAGCAAGGCTGGGCTGGTGCAGAGCTCTGGAGGGCTGAGCAGGATGCAGCCACATGCAGGGCTGCAGCTCAGCACCCAGCCCGCAGCAGAGCTGTGCTGAGGCACAGGCATGCCTGTGCTGGGCAGCACTGCTGCCTGCAGGCACAGGCTGCACACGTGGGGAAAGGTGAAAAACACATGCAAATTGCTGAGGCTCACTGCTCCTCCCAGCCAGCAAGCTGGAAAATCAGCAAACCTCTGCCCTCACACTGCTGCCTGCTTGAAGTCACAGCAGGATTGCAGGGCAAGACTGGGACCTGCTAGGCCAAGGACCATTTGGGACAGTAGTCTAAAACCAAATGCAGAACGCTTGCAGAGCTGGCAGTGACATCCAGGACTGATGGGTGCAGCAACCAGCAGCCTGTGAAAGAGCTCTCTTCACAATCTGTAAGGCTATAAATGGTGGTACCTGAGAACCTGGCTGCCAGACAGCCTCACCAATACCAAGTCAGCACTGTGGCAAAGAGTAGCTTGGGGTGCCTCAGACAGTGCGGAGCAGTTAGATGGGCACTGAAGTCAGGCACAGTCCTGGCGTGGCTCTTGGGGGATGCTACAACTATGAGATCAACAGAGAAAAAAATAATTTTCCCTCAGCCTTTGCAGCTATAGAAAACCGGAACCCTGGAGATAAACTGAAGTTCTCTCTGCTGTGCCATGGTGGACCCAAACCTTCCAGAGCTGGCAACGAATCACAGTGAGGCAGGGACTCCAAAGTGGCTGGGTTTTCACACATGTGCCAGCCAGGGAAGAGACTAGGGGGACCACGGTGTTCCCATGCAATAATCCTGTCAAAGTCTGCCTCATGCTCAATGCAGAGGAAGCACTGTGCAGAAATTGCAGCAACAACCATTTTGCTGCTTTTCCAAAACCCTGAGAATCCTGAGTACAGAGAGCATTTTTCTCGCCTGGGAGCCTCTGTCTTGGGCTGCAAATGATTCTCCCAGAGCTCAGGCTGCCTTGCACCATTGCAGCCCGGCCTCGCACAGACTACTGGAATAGGGATCGAAGTAAACAGGATCTTACCCCCCAGAGATCCAGTTCTGCCTGGAAAATCTTATTTCCTTCACAGGTGATGTGAACCTCAAGCTGAAAGATCAACAGAAAATTAGCTGAGCAGGTAGGGGCACTGCCAGAGCTCTTCCCCCAGGCAATATGCTGCCTTCCAGCACTGTCCAGCTTCCACTAACAAGCTGAAGATCCTCTCAGCACCTGGGAGTATTTCACCTCCTTCAAAGCATGCCAGGTTCACCTCTGCCACCAGCTGAGGGATTTGGTGCCTGCAAAGCCTCCTGCCGAGCCTGAAAGCCACTGGGCCAGACTGGACAGACAGATGCTGCTGCAGCAGCAAAGCTGCCAGGTTCCCAGCTCAGGGGACAGCAGAGCCAATCCCTGCTACAGCAACAGAGTGAACAGGCCACCGAAGAGCGCCAGGCACCCAGCCGGCTCCAGGCTGTTGGCTCTCCCAACTCAGGTGCCACAGAAACATAGAAGCTCTGCCAGCCGCACTCACCACAGTGCGGTTCGCCTTCACACTGCTGAGGGCAGGCAGGGGGTTCTTGGCATAGACAGTCACTACCACCTGGCTGCTCGTTTGGTGCCAGTCCTGCCGGCATGACACCACCTTCTTGTCCTGCCAGAAAGAGGAACCCATCACTGCGCTGCATCCAGCTTTAGCACACCTCAAACAGCAGGGAGGACTGTGCCTGAGCATGCTGCTTTGCACATCTCCTTCACAAGAGTGCCAGCTGAGGCTGGCATCAGCTAAGCAAGATCAGCCTCTGTCCTTTGTGCAAGTTTTTGAGGGGAACTGGTTCCTGCAAAAGTGGCCAGTCCCTGCCAGGCTGTCTCATGCAACACAGGGGAACTTGGGGTTGTTCCAGAGGGATGCGTTAAGACCAGAGATATCCCCTTCTTGTTCACCTTGCCATGCCCAAGCTCATAGATAAGCACAGGTGCAGTTGGAAACTTGGTCTGGAGGGCAGTGCAGGGACAGTTGCTGGACAAGGATCAAGCCACCATGCTAAATTTGGGAGACAAATGAGCTGCAACTGGCCACGTTTCACCTTTCCCCCACAAGACTCACACATCAGTACCACAGGCAGCTACAGCCTCACCAGGCCTTTCAGAGCAATGCCAGGAGACAGATCCCCTGTAGCCCTTAACACTGCCAGCCAAAGAAATTCCCCAGAAGGAATGCTAGCCCCAAGCACAGGTGTCAGCACAAAGCTTCTGCATCACAACATCACAGTTCACTCACTGCAGCCTCCTTTACAGCCACTAAATGTTTTCTGCTCCGGGACAAAGAACAGGATGGGCTCAGGGAGGGTTGCTCAGAGCAGTGCTGATTCAGTGGCCCTTGATGCACTTTCAGGGATATCCTGGGCCACTTTTGCCAGCTCAAGCCTGTTTCCAACCATGAGCTTTCCTGGGCAAACACACAAAGTACTGGGAACTGGGATATTTTGCCCATTACCCTACCACAATACCATGTTAGTGTGTAGGTGAGTACCCTCCTGGGAGGCAGTTGCAGAGCAAAAGCTCCACTGAAACCAAACTGAGTTATCTGCACTACTCTGGCAAAAATTCTGGGCCTTTCCTCGGGGTTTTCCCTGTGCTCAACTGTCTGCTCCTGTGTGAGAGTCTGCAGCACTGGCTATGCCATGCCTGGGGGTAGGTCTTGCCTCGTTCAGCTTCTGTTGCACAACTGCCCACAGGGTGCAAGAGCTGGCACACATTGTGGCTGCAGGAGCAGCAGTTCAGCCATCGGATGGGTGAAGGTTAAGCATCCAACGCCACACAGTTGTCTGTCAGCAGTTACGAAAGCAGACTCAGGTGAATGCAGAACAAGGGAAGCAGCACTCCTCAGGTGCCAGTAATGGCACTTGGCTCACCCAAGTCACAGCTGCCAAGAGCCCCCTTACCCCTTTTGCCTTCCAGCAGTGTGTGCCACTGCTGCAGCCTGGCTGCTCCAGGAAGGCACTGAAGTCTGTCATTTTGATTCCACAGCAGCTCCAGTACTTCATCCTGGGGAGAGAGGTGACCTGAGCAGGGACTGCCCACAGGAGCAGGAGAGGGGACCACAGTGTGCTTTAAAGTGATGGGGGAGAGGATCTCAGAGCCAGCAGCTCCCCCTGCCCACGTGTCACCCAGAGGAGTGTCACCCATGACTGCACCAGCCATGCTGTTGAGGCCACACAACCTTGCATTGCAACACTTTCAGCCCTTCTCACAGCCAGCTGGCAACCCAGTAAAAGGTTGTTCCTTACCCTTCATGGAAGACAGGAACACCAGGATGGAAATTACAAACCTCCATGTTGCTCTCAAGGCCCTGGTAGATCTGTGGAGTAAGCAGCAGAGAAAACTTTGGGCACTGCATAGCATGGAGCAGCCAGGCACCCACCCATCGGTGCCCATCCCTTCATAAGGACAACACAATGCCCAATGTCACCCTTCTGCTGGATCTAGCATCTGCGAGGACTTACTCTGGGACTATGCCCAGCCAGCAGTCTGGCACTGGTCCCTGCTTCCTGCCAGCAAGGCAGCCCACCTGGCCTCAGCAGGAGGCCAGTGGAGCAGTGTTATTCCCTGGCAGCAGCCCTTTCCGTATGCAGTCTCTCAAACAGCCTGGTGCCAGCCCAGGGCTGGGCAGCATTGGGATAGCAGGCAAGTCTGGGCATCACAGAAACTTGCTTTGAGGTGCAGGAGGCTGTTCACCCATCCTTCCTTTCCCCTCCTTCCCAGAGCACAGCGGTCATGTCCTTATCCACCTCTTGCTCCCTGGCTTGCTCCCCTTTCTGCTGCTTCCCCAGGTTGCTGTCCATCCTGCAGCTCACTCCCTCAGGCACACATCTGGAGGCAGGCAGGCAGCTCTACACAGGATTGCCTTGAGGCAAGGTAGAAAAGTTGTCCTGCATACACCAGTGCAGGTGGGAATTGTTCCTTGCGCATTTCACCCACATGCTCATCTGCCACATGGGCATTGCAATTAGCAGCAGGGAATCATAGAATCAACCAGGTTGGAAGAGAGCTCCAAGTTCACCCAGCCCAACCTATCACCCAGCCCTAGCCAATCAACCAGACCATGGCACTGAGTACCCCATCTGGCTTGTCTTGAACACCTCCAGGGACAGTGACTCCACCACCCCCCTGGGCAGCCCACCACCCCCCTGGGCAGCCCATTCCAATGCCAATCACTCTCTCTGGCAAGAACTTCCTCCTAACATCCAGCACAGACCTCCCCTGGCACAGCTTGAGGCTGTGTCCCCTCGTTCTCTTGCTGGGTGCCTGGCAGCAGAGCCCAACCCCACCTGGCTACAANGTTATCTGGAAATGGAAGCCTCTTGCCAGAGTGTGGCTGGGAGATGACAGAGGCAACCACTCCAAAGACTGCATGAGCATGAGCAGAAGCATTATTGAGCTGATGGGCATTGCCACCTCCTACCCCACCTGGCACTCTGCTGCACACCTGCTGGCAGCTGTGAAATGAGCCCCCCCAAGACAGCCCTGTGATGCTCCCAGCCAGGTGGTGCAGATAGTGCAAAGATGAGACCCTGCCAGTTACTCACCGCTTTGCAGGCTGCGTTGGTGCAGGTGGTGCCAACTCTCACCTGGGCAGCTGCCTCTCCTGCAAAGGCAACAAAGCCTCACTCCAAGGCATGTGCACCTGCCCCAAGCCCACCCTGCTGCCCCACTGCCCGCTCCCTGGCTGGGCACGCACAGCCCCACAGCACAGCCCATTGCAATGCCCCTCCAAGTGGCAGCTCTGGGGTCTGCCACCTCTGAGCTTGCAGCATCCCCTGCCCTGTACTCTGCAAAGCCCAGGTTGAACTGGCCCTATGCAACCCCCTGCCATCCACCAGCTCATCACTACCTGTGCAGCTGCCCTCAGGTGCCTGAGCCCTGGAGGACAGGTTCAGTTTCTCCAGTGCCTGCTCCAGAGACCTGGACACTTTAACTGGCAGCAGCTGTCTTGGCTCATCAGAGCTGGGAAATATCATCAGCGAAGGCCAGGTGAGTTTTTGTGCAGTTTAGGTGTCTTTAACTCTGCTGAGAAAGCACCAGGGCAGGAGGCATGCAGAAGCAGCAGCACAGCAGGGGGACACTGCTAGCTGAGCCCAGCTCACCTTGGTCTTTCCCGCTGCATCTTCTCAGCTGATTTTAGTCCTTGGACTATGAGCTCCTTCGCTGCTTTGGCCTTCTCCTCATCTAAGCTCTCTTGGCTGGAAGGCTCAGGAGGCTTCTCCTTGCTATGAAACCCCTTTGTGCATCCCTGAGCAGTAGAGGCAAGCCTGATGCTTGCTTTCCCCTCCCTAACCTGGTAGCTGCTTCCAAAGCCTGTGAGTTTCCATGCTCTGGCTCCATAGCCTGCAGGGATGGACTCTGACCCTGCACTAGGGCAGGGACTGTGTCCACAGACATTTCCAGAGACAAGACAGTGTGGCAGCCTCATGGGGGCCACGGCAAAGAGGTCTCAGCTCTGCTGCACCCCAGCCCAGCAGCTGAAGGGCAGCGAGAGTCTTCTCACATCCTGGGCCTCTGCTGCCTCATTCCCTGCCCCAGGACTGCTGGGATATTCACAGCTGTGTCAGCACTGGGGGCATTTCTGTTCTTCCCACAGGATTCTGGGGGAGGATCTCAGCCCCCTCTAACACTCTTCTCTGGGAGCCCCTGCCCCACGCTCTGGAAACAGCACCTTTGTTTGCTGGCTTCTTGGAAGCAGACAGAAATTCCTCTGCCAACAGTGCAGAGGGCAGCCTTGGCACGGGACGGGGCTGGGACAGGACAGGGCAGGGTCAAGGAGCAGAGAATGGAGGAGCAGTGGGTGCATTTGGGGTGGTGAGTCACTCACCTTGATGGAGAGAAATTCAGAGAAGTCTGTCGTGCGCTTCTTGCAACAAGACCAGCCCTGGGCACCGGCAGATGGCAAACCAGTCAGGCCTGGGCAGCCCTGCTGGGCATAAGGTCTCTCCCCGCAGCTCCCGCCCTACTCACCTTCAGGGCATCGTGGAAGATGGGGACACCCGGATGATAGAGGCAGGAATCTGGAACATGAGCAGGAGGCTCTGGAGCAGGAGCAGTCCTGCCCACAAGCCACCCGCGGGGCCTGTCCCGGGCAGCTGGCGCAGCGCAGGCTGCCCCGGGCTGGGCTCGGCCGCAGGCTGGGAAGGTGCCGCGGATCTCGGCCAGCCCAGGCGGAGGCGAATCGCTGCTCTTACCCTCAGTGTTGTGCTCGGGGTCAAACCTCTGCCCGCAGCCTTTGTTGTAGCACAGCGCCATGGCCGCGTCTGCAGCCTGCTCCGCCGCTCCCACCGAGCTCCCCCGGCCCCCGCCCGGCATCCCCCCACAGCCGCTTCCGCCCGGGCCCGGCGCCGGGGGCGGCTTTGCCTATCTTTGGAGGCGGCCGGAGGGCTGTAACTGGAGAACAGGGTAAAGATGGACGCAGCAGCTCCGCGGCCGGACCGAGCGCCCCCGGTATCTGCAGAACCTCCTCTGCCTTGCCCCTGCGCCTGGCGAGGGGAGTGGGCGCTGCGGGGCGGCTCCGCGCCTGGGCTGAGCAGGGGACTCCCAGCGCCTGCCGTACCACCGGCACGGGACACGAAGGCCTCGGAGCTACCCCAGTGCTCAGCCCAGTGCTGCAACCCCCAGCCCCTCCGGAGCGACTGTTCTCAGCTCCTGCGGCACTTACAGAAGCAGTTGAGAGTTTCCTAAATAAGAAGGAAAGAGACTTCCGGAGCCCCAGGGCAAAACCTCTGTTGGCCTTCCGCGCCCCCAAAACGCACACCCCAGACAGAGGCATAGGGACCAAAGCAGTGAGTGGGGCCAGGACATCCTTCACCACAGAGTCTTGTGCAACCCCCGGCTGCTCTGTCCCCTGGAAGATCCTCGTAGTCACAGAGAGCACAAAATGTCAATCAGGCTCCCTTGCAGCCCGGAGGGCTTTGCTTGAACTCCCTGCTCCCGTCCTGGCACCCGAGGGCTGCCTCTGCAAGCAGGAAGCTCTTTTGAGGTTAGAGGTTTTGCTTAGCTCCTGCAGGCAGCTACCCCAAGGGTTAGTCTCTCTCTGTTCCTGTTTGCAGACAGCTGCTTCCTGGGCGCTGCCCCAACCCGCCAGAGCACACCGCACTCGGGAGGCATTTCTGCTGGAGCCTGGCTGGCACCGCCAGGCAGTGCAAAGGGCAGGCCCTGCGGGCAGCACTGCCCAGGGACTATGCTCCAGAGGGAAGCTCACAGGGTCTGCCGTGGCTGATGTAACCCCACCTTTGTCCCACGATGTAGAACCCAGCTTAACAGCCTAAACAGCGATGGGATCTGCTACCGCCCGAGGGTACCTCCGAGGTCCAGAGTTAGGATGAACCCTTGCCAGAATCCTGGAGACCGGGGGGAACTCTGGACTATTTCACTCTGCCCTGCTGCTCTGCTTTCAGGTCAGTCCTGCCATCCACACCTTGAGACACCCTGGGCAGCAGCTCTGGGCTCTTCCTTGCCATGCTCTTAGCAAAGAAGATGGTCCCGCTGGAAGGAAGGACCCTACTCGGGCAGCCTGTGTGTGTCCCACATCCCAAGCACGAACTGGGAGGTGTGGGTTTGCTGAGCGCCTCGGGCGGTGCCGATGTCGGTCCCGGGCCAGCCGCTCGCAGCACGGAGAGCAGAAGTGACAAACTGATAGAGCAGGACGTGAGGAGGTGACCACAGCCGCGGAGGGGACCAAGGGCTAAGATCCGCAGAGCCAGTGTCCGTTTACCGAGGAGCTCCCACATCCTACCCCCTGCAACCTGCTGCTTTATCTGTATTTGAACAGGAGCTTTTCTCTCCATTGCCTTCCTCATCCACTTCAAGGACACAGCACTGTGTTAGTTTTGACTCCCATTCTTCTCACACTATTCAGGCTACAACATCTCTTACCACGCTCCAGGGCTCCACACGGACATGAGGGCCGTCAGCTAATCGCTGGGTTCCCTCACCTCCCCCCTTTTTGTTTTTTAATTTGGAGTCCGTGGCAATCATAGCATTCAGTCCTGACATGGATGTCTTCTAGTTTAGTTTACACACAGTCAGTCTCAGATCAATCATAGCATCTGATCAGTCTTAGGTCAGTTGACTCCCAGCTTGTAGGCATGGCCGTCACTGCAGTTGGCCTTCATGTGGCCATTGTCATCAAAGGCAGGGACTTCAAGTGCATGGGACTTAGCCAGCCACAGGCTGCTTTGCCTGCTCTCCCCTCCGGGATGGCTCTCTTCATAACAGAAGGCCATCCCTCATCTCAAGGTCTGGTGTGACATGTGTCTCCACCATTCAATGCCTGTTGGGTTGCAGCCAGCAGCGGAGCTAGAGGATCTTCTTGGTGGCAAATAGAGGCCAACCCAATCTTGCCCTTGACCATGGTAGGAGGCCCCAGTCCTTTCACCTGGTTGTCCACACAGAGCCTCATCTGCCTGGTCTGGTGGCAAATGGCTATTGTGTCAAGGCAGAGGCTGATCTGTGTGGGCAGGATAACCACAACAGAGTGTAGCAGTGTTTTTGAAGATCCTGGTGGCTGTGGGGTTCCTAGGGGTGTTTCACCTATTGTATTGGTCTGGTTTAAGCTTCCCAGAGACTCAAAGCCTAACAGAACAATAACATCAGTAGGATACCTCCCCCACTTTGGAAAGAACTAAGTGTAGAGAGTGAGAAGGGGTAAAGCAGACAAAGAATAGTCTTGTTCCAATTTGAAAGTTAAAAGGAAAAACTTTAACAATAAATAAAAGGTATTTAAGGGAAGGAAAGTTACAAAAAGGTACAGGGAAGGGAAACAAGACACAAAATATATACAAAACCAGATTGATGGCAGTGGATGGAGGTAGATTCAGGAGGTGGCTGTTCCACCACGTGGTTGGCTGGCCATGTGGCAAAACAGGAGCCACGTGGCAAAACAAGGACCAAGATGCTGCTATCAGGCAGGTAGGGCAGAGAGAGGAAAAACAGGAAGTTCCTCTGTTTTTATAGGGAGTCCAGAGAGGAAGTGGTAGTGGGCTAAACACTGCACCTGGGGTCAGGTTCAGACCACCCCCAGGGAGGAGTCAGGAGGACCTGAGGTCAGGTCCAGACCACCCCCAGGGAGGGGTTAACCCTTTACACCTATGCATCCATTTCTGCATTGTCAGCTGAGACACTTGTGGTACCAGGGTGAGGAACTGGTTGATTTAGTTGAGGCAATGAATGAGGCAGGAATTATAAAATATGTAGTTATTTTATTTCCAAAAAGCCCTGCCCACAAACTCTATACAAACCAGTTACATTTGGGTTCTGAGTTGGGGAAATCTCCATAAGGATCCTTATGGGCAATTCACTCATTTAGAAGAATCAGAAAATTGGAAAAGGTTAGCCCCAAAATGGCTTTGCCCCACTTACAAATAAAAGGCAGCCTGGAGCCCTAGGAAAAGTCTGTTCTACTCATGGCAGTGGACTAGAATTCAGAGATAGTGCCTGGCTCCTTTCTGGCAGTGTTGGAGCTTTCCAGCATCTTGATAGCCATTGAGAGGCTTCTAGATCTTCCCAGGCTCTAGCAGGGTGCTGGGAAAGAGGCAGACAATCTCTGACCTGATCCTGGTTCCTCTTGGCACAGAGGTTTGCAGAGGTGCAGGCAGGATCTCTTGCAGATGTGCAGAGAGTACAATGTCAGTGGCACTTCTCACCACGTCTTGAGGCACTTAATGCCTGCTCCTGGTAAACTTGAAGCACTTCAGTTTCCAGGTAGGTCAAGCCCAAAACATCAGGGCTAAGCTGGTCTGAAGCATGAGGCAGAGCAGAACAGGTTGTCCAAGCTGAGATCAGTGAGGCAGAGCAGAATGTAGAGCAGAGCAGCACACACTGAGGCAGAGGCAGCCCAGCTGCTTACAACTTAGCTCCATTTATATTACGTGCCTGAGTGCAAAAGCTCCTTTGGGCACACAGATTCATCAATCAGAATGGCACTTGCCAAACTGACCATATTAGGTGAAACCAGGGCTTGCTTACCCTTATTTTGGCTAGACACTAACAAGTACCTAAACACATGTGAGTACCTATTTATCACTTTGGGAGGGGACATAATGGCCCAAGCCTTTGTTTTCCTCCTGCCCTTGCTTCTCCCATCAGCAGAAGGGTGAGGCAAGCCAGGACATCTAATAGGCCTCTAAGCCTTCCAGGACACTGGTCTCTCCAGGTCGTGATATGGCTTGACCTTCCTTGCTGGTATCCTCCAAGGACCTGTGAGTGATAAAACACAAGCATGTACCTTCCTACACTAACAAACCTCCTGGCCCTTTCTAGGCTGATCTCCCTGTGCAATGTGTTTTAAGGCAGGGGTATCAATGCAGCACAAGCAGGTGTGACTATGGCCTGTGCTCTGATGTTACAGGGACTGCTTCTCTTGTAAAATGATTGTCTGTTATGTGCTGTGTAGGCAGGTCTGATATCTGCTTTAAATTCTTTTTGTACTTTCATGATTGCAAACTAACTCATCAAAGAACTCCATGAATGTGATCTTTCAGCTCAATAGCTGCAGTGTCCTGTATCAAATTATCTTTTAGAAGTGCCATATATTTTTATTTATCTACTCTAGAGAGCTAGGTCCTAATCTAGTATGCTTCAAATTAAATCTCAGTGTGTGTGTGTGAAAACTGAATCCAGTAACTTCTGCCATTTTAACTTTGCCAGTGTATTGTAACAGGAACTTTTCTATTCTTCTAAATCTTGACATGATCCTTATCTTAAACACTAATATTGATATAAAGAAAAAAAAATCTATAATATCCCTACTCTGAACTCTTGACCTTACCTATGCTAATGCTAGAAATCTATGGTATACTGGAAAAAAAATAAAACTAAAAACCTATGTTAAAGTTAAACCATCAAATTAATTCCTGGGGGAAAAAAAAAAAAATTAAAAAAAAGTTACATTACACAAAGCTCTTTTGAAATGCACACAGAAAAGTCCTAAATCAGTCAACCTAAAAGAGAGCTGTTCACCTAAACAACTCACCCCAACCTAAAAGAGAGCTGTTCACCTAAACAACTCACCCCAACCTAAGAGAGCTGTTCACCTAAACAACTCACCCCAACCTAAAAGAGAGCTGTTCACCTAAGCAGCTCACTGTAGTTAAAATTTCTCCAAACTTGTTCTAATTACAATTTTTCCCAATCACAAAACTTTGTAATTATTTACGACTACCGTTACTACTATTTTACTTTTATCAGTTGCTATCATCTTTATTATTCTTAATATTACTCCTATTACTATTGCTATTGTCTATTATCATCTATTCTTATTAATTACAGTCATCCTATATTATACCATTCTATCCTATTAGTCTATGACTTATTTGCTGTTACATATCCTATATTATTATATTGCTTATTTATTATTACATATCCTATATTATTCTATTGCTTATTTACTATTACATATCCTATTCTATTCTATTCTATTCTATTCTATTTTATTCTATTCTATTCCTTCTATTCTATTACTTGTTTCCTATCACTTATCATAGTTTATTATAATTAACCACAACTTATTATATTCTATTGTAATAATGAACTACTTATCATATTCCATTCTAATTACCTATTACTTAACATACTTTATTATAATTACTTAATACTTATC
The DNA here is from genome assembly GCA_013399055.1 of Ramphastos sulfuratus. Lineage (NCBI taxonomy): Eukaryota > Metazoa > Chordata > Aves > Piciformes > Ramphastidae > Ramphastos > Ramphastos sulfuratus. The sequence continues at coordinate 43,293 of WBNM01029866.1, forward strand.
ATAATTATTCATTATTTATTATTCCTATGCTTTTGGGGTTTAGCTTTTAGTTTTTATTGCAATTTGTCTAAAAATCTCTAATTACATTTTTTCGCATTAAGAAACTTTGGTGGTTGTTTAGCTGTCAGTTTTTCAGAAATATCCAATTGCATTCTTCATAGTACAGTATTTTAATTTTCTGAGTTTTACTTCTCAGAAATTTTTCTTTCTCTGAAAATATCCAATCAGATTGTTCCTATCAAAGTACTTTAGTTTATTCACTTGGATCTGTCTCGCTCGTTTTCTGAAAATGTCCAATTATATGTTTACAAAGAGGCAAGTTTTTAAGATCCGGTGTAATCAAAAACTAACTGTGAGGTCTGACGATAGAAGGTGACATAGTAAGTGAGGAGCCCTTCCCTAAGCGTGGGGCGCGGTGCGGTTTCCTCCCGCGAGGCACACTGCGGGAAACCTTCCCTATAAGGATCCAAGAAGTGGACTGCGAGGAGGAGGGCGAGAAGGAGGGGGACAGAAGGGTCTGGGGGAGAAGGACCGGCCGGAGACGTGGGCAAAAGTGGCTGCAGAGGGAGAAAGTGCTTTGAAAAGTGGCACTGGAAAGAGTGTATCTGGCGGGGGCTACCGATTGTCAAAACAGTCACCGTGAGGCAGGCACTGAGGCTCTTTTCCAGAGCCTTTTTCTGCGGTGTTGCGATGCAGCTGTACCGAATCGCGTCCGGGGCGGCTGCGTGGGGGCTGCTGACTGCTTCTTCGCGCTCGTGTCTGCTACTCCGCCTGCCCCGGTTGTGAGTGTTGCACCTGAGCAACAGGCATCTCGTGAAGTTACCAGGATCTGACAGTTCAAATTCCCTCTGGCTGGCTTAACACAAAACTCTCCACACTCAGTTCTCCACAGTCTCCCGTGCTGGTGTTAGAAGCTCTGTCTGAGCACACGAGAGGAATTCACATCTACCCGAGATTCCCTCTCTAGATGAACTTTGAACCCTATTCTCCTGAATGGTTTTTCCTAACTCCTGAATGGCTGAACAAGGGAGCGGCTCATACCCTGGTTCGTCGTTGTCTGCCCTAACTTTGGACAGTGCTACAGGATCCTCACTGCTCAATGCGCGCTTAAAACAGGATTGCAAATTGACTGCATGGTCCTAACTTTGTCCCTGAGATGCCTCAGGCGCGGGGGAGGAGAAGCAAGAAGATAGAAGCTGCGAAGAGGAGGAGTAGCAGGGAGATGCTTACGGCGTTCCCGAGGCACCGCGAAAGGAGGGGGGAGGGTAACTGCTTGGTTCTAAGCTGCTGTTTGCGCTCTTTAGATCCCAACTCCGCTCGTCCCCGGGAGCAGAAGGATCTCTCTCTTTCTGCTGTTGAGACAGCATTACTGTAAGATCTGGCACTGCTGCCATGGAGGGTTGCATTGCCAGATCAACCGCCGTGAAAATATTACTGAAACAGGAACTGCAAAGCCCTTCTTTTTTACTGTAACGTCCTGCCCAATTCTCCACCTTAGGGCCAAAGCAAAACTCCCTTCTGCGGAGCTCGTGTACGATTCTCCCGAATGCAATGCCGCAGCTTGTGCAGTTGTTCCTCTGTTGTAACAACATTTAGCTGTTGTTAGCATTTGTTTTAAAAATCGTAGAAACAGATTTTGCTCTTTAGAAAATCCTGAAGCCATCTTGTGTGAGAGAAGGCACTTCGCAGGCTCTTAGGCGTCCGAACTAGTCGCCTGCAGGCTCTGTGTCCGTCCCGTTGCCCCCACTGGGCTTCTCCGTGCGCCTTCCCTTTGAAGAAGTGGAGAGAAGAAAGGGCGGCACAGGGGCTGCTGACCCCGCGGTTCTCTATAGTCTCTTAGAGGCAATTGTCCACGACCACTCGTGGGCACCGTCTGTGGGTTTGCTGAGTGCCTCGGGCGGTGCCGATGTCGGTCCCGGGCCAGCCGCTCGCAGCACGGAGAGCAGAAGTGACAAACTGATAGAGCAGGACGTGAGGAGGTGACCACAGCCGCGGAGGGGACCAAGGGCTAAGATCCGCGGAGCCAGTGGCTGCTTACCGAGGAGTTCGTGCGTGGAGTGGCTATTTATCGAGGAGCTCCCACAGCCTGCCCCCTGCAGCCTGCTGCTTTATCTGTATTTGAACAGGAGCTTTTCTCTCCATTGCCTTCCTCATCCACTTCAAGGACACAGCACTGTGTTAGTTTTGACTCCCATTCTTCTCACACTATTCAGGCTACAGCATCTCTTACCACGCCCCAGGGCCCCACACAGACATGAGGGCTGTTAGCTAATCCCTGGGTTCCCACAAGGAGGAGACCATGAGGGCACTGGGGAGCACCAGTATGAGGCACTTGGCTTCGAGGTGGTATCTCTCTTGAAGGACTTCAGTCCCTCAGCACTTAATAAATCACTGAATGACTCCAAAGATGGTTAAAAAAAAAAAAAACACTGCTGGCATTCAGAACTTCTGCTTAGGCTGGAGAGATTACATGGACCTGGGAAGCTGGGCAGAGCTCTGTGACAGGAGATTTTTGGTCCCAGGGGTTGAGCAGTGCTATAAGATTTCAGATCTCCTTGTCCTTTGCAGAAGCTGTCATCAGCAAGTATGCAGCTGTCACCATCCATATCAGCCGAGAAGCTGGAGCTCAGGTTACCTCACATGACTCAGAGGAAACACCAAGAGGATGCTGTGGCTGACCCCTGTACTGCAGCTCATGCCAGAGGGGCCAGCGGTAGCTGAGGGGAGCTGCAACTAAGCAGAGCCCCCTCGGCACCCAAAGAGCAGCAGCACGCAGCCAAAAGCGTGCAGCAGCACTGCTCTGCACTCCTGTCTCTGCTACACTGCTGCGAATGTCCACAGGGAACAAGCTCAAAAGGCAGAAAACCTCCTGGGACACAGGACAGTGACATACAGGCAGCTGGGGCGTCCACTGCTCCCGGCCTAAGGGGAGGCTTTCCAGGGAGGACAAGGTGACAAAATGCAGCCTGGGACACAGACACAAGACACCATTAAATGGAGAGGAGTCCCAGTGAAACCCTGCTGCAGCTGCAGCTTTAAAAATGATGACCTAGACCAGACGAGGTTCAGGTGATGGCACTGAGCATGCTGGACTGCACACAGCAGTCTGTTCTGAAGCCCAAGCTTCTGCCTGTTGCAGTTGTGCCGCAGGGCTGCATTGCTGAGTCCAGCCTGCTTTCTGGAGCAGAGCTTCAAATAAGGCAGAAGCCACAGCATGAGCTGGCCAAGCAGGAGCACTTCTGACCCACAGCTTTGAAAGAGCCTGTGAGGAATGGCTTAGCAGAGGATTAAGCTTGCTTGGTTTGATATTTAACTAGAACGTGAAGAAGGTAGTAGTAAAGGACCAAATGATATTCAAACCCAACTTACTGTGTTTGTTCTTGAGCAGGGGCAGTGTAAACCAGCCCACCAGACAGAAGCAAGCATTCCCTTCTGCACACTGGCTGCACCTCACACCTGTGGCAGTCTCCGGAGCTGCACTCACCTCACCCAAGCAGTGCAAAGCCCAAAGAGCTTCAGCAGAATCCAGCATCCAGAAGTTTTCTGGAGCAAGGCAGCCTTGCTATCTCCTGTGCTCCTCTAAATGCTTCTGCACTGCAAGCAGCCCATGGTGCCATTTCCTCCCACTGCACACCTCTGAAAACCTTAGCGGTGGTTTGTTTTACAATGTCCTTACTAGAACCTCAGCCACAGGTTTTCAGTATCCCTCGTGGCAAGTGAGAATGGTTGCCTCTAGCATTCACACCACAGTGGAGTTTGTTTTCCTCCTTTGCTGTCACAGGGTCTTTAATTTCCTCTTGTACCTCTTGATGGACTGTGGAGCAGTGCCAAATCCCTCCCTCATTTTACACACCCTGCTCCTTTTCTCACAGGGAAAGGCAGTGACCAGCCCCATGAATACTTGAACAGGATTGAGGCAGCAGAGCTCTGCATTTCCCTAAAAGCAGCAATTTAACTCCTTAAATGCCAGCTGAGCAGAGGGGAGAAGAAACACAACACAGACTCTTGGCTGCATCTTCCAGCTTCTTCTCCCCTGAAATGAAATGACTTGCCTAGCAAAGATCAGTGCCCATCTGCCAGCCATGGTCCAGACACAAGCCACAAGAACAGGTGCATCTTCTCCACAGGGCATCATTCTTGCCAACTTGGGATTCTGCAATAGCTATCTATTCTAGCAAATGTGCCAGGTGAAAAACATCACCAAACTCTTCATACTGCACCTACAGGAATGTCACAACCCCTGACAACCACCATTACATACTCTGTCACCACAGCGAGCCAGCGACCAGCACTACTGCTTTCAAATATGGGAAACAAAAGCAGCAGAAGAGTTGGGGCTGTGCAGCCTGGAGAAGGCTGTAGGGAGACCTCAGAGCTGCATTTCAGTATCTGCAGGGGAGCTGCAGGCAGGCTGGGGAGGGACTGCTCAGAAAGGGCTGTGGGGACAGGCTGAGGGCAATGGTTTGGAACTGGAGCAGGGTAGAGTTAGGTTGGGCATCAGGAGGAAGTTGTGCAGAGTGAGGGTGGGCAGAGACTGGCACAGGTTGCCCAGGGCTGTGCTTGTGGCCCCATCCCTGGAGCCCTTCAAGCTCAGCCTTGCTGTGTCCCCGTGCAGCCTGCTCTGGCTGGAGCTGTCCCTGCTACCTGCAGGGGGTTGGCCAAGATGCCCTTGGAGGGTCCCTTCCAATCCGATGCAATCTGCAAACATTCTCTCCTCAAAAAGAAGAGCAACTTTTGTGTTACTCTTCAGCTTGATTTCCTCCACTCCATATGTACACATTTTCATTCAAAAAACAGAAGAGACAACACACCAGATAAAAAAAGCTTAAAATCCACTTTAATAATGCATTCCTGGAACATTCCTCGAACTCAGACTTGTTAGTGGGACAATTACAGCTTGTGTTCAAACAGTTTACACTAAATGAAAAAATCCTGTAGTACTTCTACACAAAAGACAGGCAAGGTTAGGATTATACAAACATTTTTTTTTTCCTTCAGTTAAATCTTCAGCATGAGATACAGGATCTTTGTCCAATAGATTGTACTTTACTACGAGTAAAAATAAACAGCGATACAACACATTATCAAAAACCCCCTCCCAAGGCCTCACAGCCTGCACAGGCTGCCCCTGACAGTCAACTATTTGAAAGGAAGAGCTGGTCCAGATAAAAAGAATAACTACAAGTTAGGAGAATAATAGTAATTAAAAAAACCCCACAACATAAAATCTCCCCCAATTCACTACGTGATGGATCATTTGGGACTATGCAAATTTACAGGGGACTGCGGGAGCTGCGGAGTACCCAGATGCTGCCCCAGTTCTCCAGAGACTTCCCTGTGTTCTTATCAAGATCCTCTACACTAACAAATCCAAGCCACACTGCCAGTTTATCCAGCTAAGCCTCAGGACTGGCTGCAAACAGGAAACCTGGCACGGTCACGGCACCAGGGCCCTCACCAGATTTCACTGTTACTCAGCCACCACAGCAGCCTCCCAGAATCCGTTTGTCACACTGAAATTACAGGAATGCACCACATGAAATTTTCTAACCCCCTTACCAGTCCAACTGCACTCCCCTTGTCCCAGAGTGGCTTTATCAAAACAGGCCCTGATTAATTATTTTTAGTATCTCCCTCTCCCCAAGCTGAGCCCTGCATGGCCTGCCAAGATACTTTCCTCTTTGGGGTGTGTGCAGGGGATAGTTTAATCCTGTTAGTATCTGCGACGCTTGTTAGGGCCAAAGTCCCCCCCCGGGTTTCCTCTGTTGAAGGCAGGGGGGTTGCCTCCCATGGCTCCGAGGCCTTCCATTGTGCTGCCCTGTCCAAAGCGATCTGCTGGTGGTGGTGGAGTCTTGTAGTGAGGATAAAAGCAAGAGAGACAGGAAGAAAAACAAGAAGCAAAGGGCAGTTAAAATCCAGCTGAGTTAATCAAAATTCTACCAGCATTCCACAATTCCAGTTGACCTTGCTACAAACTTCCAACCCACCAAAAACATCCCCAAAGCCCCAAAACTGGACTGCCAGGCCCACAGGTATCCTTCAGGCAAGCATACTGGAAGAGTTTGCAAAGCATCACAGCCTGGTGCGGAGCATGTGAGCAACGCAGCCTGGGAAGGAGAACTTCCCACTTCCACCACACTCCTCCAGCCAAACTGAAGGCAAAGGACGAGCAGTGCACTGACAGTACAGCACAGTGCTGCTGCATTCCAGCACACAATGCTCTGACTCCAAGACCAGCCTGCAATGCTGGTCCTGCACCCTGATCAGATCCTGTCATTTCCACTCTTTTGGCTCTCCCTTCTTCTAGCCAGGCAAGAACCATGACACCCATAGAGGAAAAACTATGTAATCATCAGTTTTTCCTGTAGGACACAGAAAAGGGCACTGGATCCACTCTGAACATGCAACACACCTGAATAAGCAGCTGAAATATGTGGGCCCAGTAGTTCCTAAACCCCCACATATGGCCAGGACATAGTTTCCAAGAGGACTATCCATATTTCTGGCCATTACAGAAACAGCAGATTCCTTTGTGGTCTAAACTGTATCATACTGCCCTGAACTCCCCTCCATTTTCATTCCTCCCTTCATCTTTCCATTCACTTGTGTATCACGCATTCCCTTCACCTCAGCACCTCCCCTCTGCTTGCCAATCAGACACAAAAGCTTGTAGTTAAATACAGCTCCTTTTTATGACAACCACATCTGTGATGCAGCATGAAAGATTAAGTAGGAAGGTTTGCAAAAAATTGTTTATTAGTTGGTATAAACGGTTAAAGGACACACTTGACTATGCTGCTCTTTCTGCTGCTGACTGGAAGTGCTGAGACTGAGTGGCTCACTCCTCTGTAAGACAGAGGAATGACAGATACCACAGAAGCCACTGTTGTAAAGCGCTACGGTGAAGTTTAAAACAAAATTAAACATAAAAATTTTAAGAAAGCAAACAAAGAAACACAACTTCCACTGACTCTTTGCTCTTTACCTCCTGAGCAAATTAGCTGAACTCATTTTACCATACTATTGTCTTACAAATTTAAATCTATTAGTACAGAAGATAATTGGTTTGAAAACTGGTGACAGAACATTCCTGAAAGCTTGGCTTTATGCTTGCAAGAATCTACCCCCAAAACACTCTAATTCAACCAAGTGCCTCCAGTGACACCACTGCAAAAATGCCCATCTCTCTTTGCTAGGGTCTTCCTAACAAAAGGCTTTAGCACTAGTGATCTTGGAAGTGAAGCAGTAACTAGTCTTGGCTCAATCACCTGGCAATTATCAGCTACTATCAAGGCAAGTGTAGCTCCCAAAGTTTTCAGCAGGAGTTAAACAAGTCTAGGTAGACAAACAGCAGAGTGCTTAACCAAACCAACATAATCTGCATTTAAAAGGTGTGCAGGAAAAGCTGGCAGAGATTCGTTACCATTCCTATGGCTCCATCGGGTATCATGGCTCCAGGACCAGTCGCAGGAGGTGCAGCAGCTGGGACACTGGCAGCACCCATGGCTCCTCTATTGTTCATGCCAATGGTACCTGGAAAATAAAACTGAAGAACAGTCCTGGCAAGAGGCAGTGACTGGGATCTACTCATGGTTCTAGAGCTACAGAACACCAGGTACGCTCCCTGCAGTTGTATCTAGGGACAGAGCAGCTTTGTGCTACTAGGGCAAGACAGACTATTTGCATTCCAGTGTTGCCTGGAAGTGCAGGAGACCTTCAGTACCTGTCAAGCCCACACTGCTTTTTCACACATGCCCTTGTGTGCTCTGAAACTCTACATCATATAGTCAGGACATGGAAACGCATCATTAAGATCATCTCAGGGGCTCAAAGTCTAACACATGCCCTAGGAGTTTCTGCACCAGTACAAACTTCTGCAGCACCCTGTGGGGCTGAGAGCAAGGAGATCTTCACTCTTCAGTGGAGCCTTTCACTTACTGGCCCAAGTGTTTCACAAATGCACAGGGCTGCTTCCCGCCCACACCCTGGTATGTTTCCGGTCACATGAATGCTTCCTGTCACTCGGGTGGGAGGTTACTGACTCAGAATCCCATAAAATAAGGCTTCTCAAAACACAGTGATTTTGTAAAGGAGGAAAGGAATGTGCATAGGAAAAAAAGACAGCCACGGGGCACTCTTACCTCCCATACCCATCTGCCCCATCCGCATGTCTGGCGGCTCCCTCTGGAAAGAGAGGCACTCATTTAAAAAATGCCATTATGCAAGTTCAGTGAGTTCTGGGGTTTTGCTACTGAAAACTGTGTAGGAAACTAATTCTCAAGACTACATTTCAAAAGACCTGATCCACCTTCACCCAGTAACTGCTGAACAAGCAGGCCTTAAAGTATGTGCTTCTCACAAGCACGGTGAAATATTCACCTGCAGACTTTAGCAAACAGCAGCATAAATGGATGGTCCAGGTCTGGATGGAAAGCTCTGCTGAGCAGCAGTAACACAAGACAGAATTAGTTTTTACTATTTCCCTGGCAGAGCTAAGCAGCTTTTTCTCTTGAAAATCTCTTGAAAAGAATGCAAACTTAGATGAAGAGGCAGCACTGGACTACTTGCATTCAAATACCAGTTAGTGAGCAATGTTTCTTTTACTAACTGAGCATGGAGGACACATCACAGACCCCTCCCCTCACTGCAAAGCTAGAACCACCTCACTTCAGGGAGGGTCCTACCTTTTCCATGGTGGAAACTGAAGAGCAGCTTTCATTTCAGCTGGAGGCTCAGTGTCACTATCACGTGCAGGCACTACTGCTTAGAGCCGCGGGAGCTGGGCCATGCAGGGCAATACCCACACATGTGGGTCAGTGGCAGCAGCTTGCCTCTCTTGCTTTGCTCAGTTATTGGCTTAGGGTCAATTTTTTACTAGGATATATAAGCACTTGTCACTCACATCAGTGCCATTACACCACCTCGACAGCACTACAGCTGCCTTCACAATATCAAGCTGCTGGGACTCGACAGCTCTTCACAGAGGTGCTGCTGTTAAAAGCCAGTTTACCACTGCTTTACACTACCTGGCCAGCTAACTGTCAAGCACAAGCAATTAGCATGCCTGCAGCAGTGCCTCAAATTGGGATAATTTCATTTAAGCACGACTAAGACAAGATAGTAGGCTAGGGATATAGCTGGGCATACGACCGGGCATAACAGGGTTCTGCAGCACTACTTCAGGACAGCACATCTTTGGCACCAAGTACAAAATGAGTTGAGATGCATCCTTCTGCCCAGCAAGGCACTGGTCACAGTCCTGCGCCAACAGCGCTGGGAGAGGAACTGGGCTCATTATGTTTCCAAACTCAAGATCAGAGGGAGTCAATAATTTAGGACAGAATGCACTAAATATGCAGAGTCCCTCAGCCACCAAGTTAAGCATTCAGAGAAAGCCCCCTGCTGTGGAAGGGCAAAAGTCTGCTCTGAGTGTGCAGGTGTAAGGCCAGGCAGCAGCACTCATACCGCATCAGCAAAGTTCCCTTTGAAGCCCTCCTGCTGGCGCCTCATCATCTCTTCTTGCTGCCTCCTCATTTCCTCCTCGCGGCGTCTGCGTTCTTCCTCCTGCCTGCAAAAGAGAGCCAGGGATGCTCAACACAACATCCAATGACTCTGCATCACAGTGCTGTCCAATGTGCTTCTGTTTGGAAGCCTACAGCTTCAAGATTATTTTGCTGAGGCTGTACAATGTGAGGTGCCTCATGGTGCCAACAGGAACACTTCCTGCACACAAGGATGTTTCCAACAGTTTCATTTTTGAGGAGCTCATTATCAAACTCAACAGCATAGCCATGGTTTTGTCTCACAAGGAGTGGCTGAAGGAACTGAGGTTGTTCAGTCTGGAAAAAAAACAGACTGAGGGGGGAGACCTTATCACTCTGTAACACTACCTGAAAGGAGGCTGTAATGAGGTAGGTGTCTCTTTTCGCAACTAGTAAGTGACAGAACAAGAGAAAACAGCCTCAAGTTGTGCCACAGGAGATTTAGGTTGGATATTAAGAAAAATTTCTTCACTGGCATTATCAAGTACTGGATTGGGCTGCCAAGTACTTCAGTTGCCATCTCTGGAGGGATTTAAAAGTAGGTGTGGGACTTGGGTACGTGGTTTAGTGGTGGCCTTGATGTTCTTCAAGGTCTTTTCCAATCTAAATTCTGTATGATTCTATGTACACAGCAACTCCAAATACATGTAATATAATGCACACGAGCCAAACAGCTCTCAAGTCCCTTCTATGACAGAAGGAGTCCTGAGAACTTCCTGGAGCTTCTTAAAATGACTCTGGAAGGAAGAGTTGATACGGAAATGAACATTTCTGAGACTAAGTTACCACTCAAATGAAGAGAGAGATGCCAGAATGGGGTTCCCCAACCTGCAGCACAGAAGCCACAGAATCACTGCAGATTCTGATTTTTCTATCTGTTTCAATCAAGAAGCTAAACTGAGACACCAAACTAAAAAAACCAAACACTATTCATTGGAAGGAGCTCTTAACTCTCCCACAGGAAACCAGCTCTGTGAACAAAAAGGCTCACAGTAACAGCCACGCTTCAAGCAGTAGTTAAACTGTCACAATGAGCAATGAGGTGCAGGGAAGGAATGTCCCATTCCACAACAGTATAGATTCATGGCATTTCAGAACCTGCCCCTTTACCTGAGTTCCAACTGTTTACGTTTTTGTACTTCTTGGTTATGCAACTCCTCCATTCTCCTGAGCTCTTCCTGGCGTCTCATTAAATCTGTAAAAGAAGACAGCAAAAAACCCAATCAAACTCCTCTCCCATATCACCTCTTGACAATCCCCGTGCTAGAACCACAGCAGACAACAGTGAGGCAAGAGAGTCTCCAGCACCGCTGCAACAATCTCTCCATCCTTTGCCACCACCATCCCTGGTTACAGGTCAAGCAGCTACACCACAGCTCGCCTGCAGGGGGTTCTAGCCAGGCTACCGAGCTACCCAGCCGCAGGTGCTGCAGGGCCATGTCCTGACACCGCCTGTCTGTAACGGGTACCTTGCCGCATGAGCATCACTTGGTGCTCGTGGCGAGCTGCTTCCATTTCCATCTCCAGCTTCTCTCGAGCCTCCTTGATGTTCCGGTCCACTTGCTCCTGCTGCTGCTTCTCCATCTCTATGAGAGCCTTCCAGCGCATGGCATACTCGTACTCGAAGCTGCCAGGCTGCGCAAACCGAGGCGGCTGCTCGCGTTCCCTGCGGGCAAGGGACAGCTCTTCAGTGCTTCAGCAGAGCAAGGGGGAGCCAAGCAAAGCACCTTTCTACGTTACACACGTGGCAGATGCTCCTAACAGTCAGAAGTGCATTTCTTAGTGCAACAAACAAGGAACCATCTTGTCCTCCACTCTCCCAACTGGCTATGCTGAGATCCCAATTTGTCTGCTCCTCGGGGACTGTCTCATTGAAAGGAGAAACTTAAGCAGGGTCCTCCTGCAGGATTAATTACACAGGGAAACGGCATCTTGTCCTACTCCACAACAAGCAATGACACTGCTGTTGTAAGACACCAACAGATCCTGAGTAAAAACACTTTGAAGTAACAAGTCTTTGCTCTGTTGCACATCTTGTGGACAGATCACTCCAGAAACAAACACTGGTCAAAAGCATCTTTACTTTACCCATCTCTGCTACATCTGGAGCACAGGACTATTGCTAATGTAGCCTCCCAGCTCCCCAATCTCTCATATTCCTGACTTGAAAAAATACCTGAGTTCACATGGTTTACTAATTCCCACTTCCCATGACACCTAGACTCTGGGGAGCCTTCAAAGACCGTGGCCTCATCCCTGGATAGCTCTACAATCTTCTAATGCTATTCCCATCATCCCTCAGGTTCTCACTCTGACTTCAAATCCATTTCCTCTACAGACCTTCTACAGAATGGTTTAGATTGGAAGGGACCTTAAAGATCATCTACTTCCAATCTCCTATGCAAGGAAGCAGACATCTTCCACTAGACCAGGCTGCTCCAGGCCCCATCCAACCTGGCTCCAAACACTTCCAGGGAGGGGGCATCCACAACTTCTCTGGGCAACCTCTTTGTCTTTCCAGGGTCAGGTCACATTGACCATTAGTAATGCTGATGAGCCACCCTGCCAAGACTCAGGTACTAGTCCACAGGTAGTCTTATCTGCTATTGCATAGCAGGGACATACTTGTGATATTGCTGGTTTTTGATCACTAGTTTCTCTGGCAGTCCCTCTTCATCATCATACTGATCCATGGGCTCCACAGTGACAGGCCGAGGAAATCTGTAAAGCAAAGATTAGATGCTTCAAAGAAAATTCAAAAGCAGAGTTGCAGCAGAGCACTGTGTCTGAACTTGACAATACTGCTGTTGGCACTGCTTGAGGACGTTCAGAGCAGTTGGGGATCTCAACCCAAGGGAAACCAGAAATGACTCCTTACACTTTTTCCTTTTTCTCTAGAACAGGAGCCAAACATCAAAAATCTTGTTGAATCCAAACCACTATTGTACTGATGGAACACTTGCAGTTGGTCATTCAAATTAATGGCTCAGCTAAAAGCTGATGTTCTCCAGTAGGATCTGCTCATCAGGATGGCTTTGCAGTCCCTTCAGCCTGCTTTCTCTCCCTTTTGTTACTTGCCAGCCACGGGCTGGCTGCACAAGTCCTCGTGTGCCTTTTTATAGCTGCCTAGAGAGTAATTAACTACACCGCTCCTTGCTGGAGGCTGCTGGCTGTACCACTCAGCTCCATGCTCCTGGCAGGATCACCACATGCCACTGGTGCCAAGTAGCAGTGCTTTCCAAGAGCCTGCTAGGCTGCCTGAATTTCCCCCTCCAGGAAATCCAGTGGTGTACTTCAACCAGAGACGCATCTCTGTGTTTCTGTCCTCCTGCTTTCTGCATACAGAAGAAAGTATTCACAGAAGTGTCCCCAGCCTCAGCCCTGACAGTGCTGATCCCTAGCACAAAGCAGCATCACAGCCTCTCATTAGCTCCTCAATGCCACATGACACAGCCAGGGAAAAGGAAGAGAAATGATCACACTAATTCAAACAAAAACTGGTGTCCAGAGTCCAGCAGGAAGGTAGGATATGAGAAGCTAAGGTCTCTCTCCTCAGCTGAACATCCACAATGTAGCTTCTCACTTCAACTCCATTATTAATACTCTTATTGTCCAATGTGAACCAACTCCACCAGTTAATGTAGCTGGTACTTTCATGAACTAGAACAAGCCAAACCAGACTTAATCAGAACTAAACCCTAACTAGAAATAAGGAACATACAGGTTTGCTGTCCTAGGTAGCAGAATCTAACACACTGTGGTAGCTACAAGACTGAATGTCACCCTCAGGTGCTCTCAGTCGCACACTAATGACAACTAGTTGTGCATGATCATGGTTGAAAATTAGCATTCATGGGTCTTCAAGATGCAGACTTCTGAACCAGCAAAAGCAATCCTCCCACAGAGCACTACACACGGTGCTGGTCATAGTCTCAGAGAGAGAAGCAGAAACACACCCAAAAAACTCCCAAACCAACCAACCAACCCAGCCACAAACTGCTTCCTGAAGCTGCAGGTGCTTGTGTACAACTGTGCCATATGCAGGCCTCCAAAAACAAGTGAGAAGAGCAAAGCCTTTAACATTTTACAAGTTCCCAAGAGAGCCTCAATTTCAGGAAGCATTCTGTTCAAAAGTTTTCACTGCACACATACAAGGTATGCAGTATTTTCTATATCCAAGAGTTCAAAATCAACTCTCTTAATAGGGTATGAAGACCTGCTCTGTGGAATCAGCCATTTACTTGGAGAAATCCATGTAACGGTGCAAGAAGAGGCCTTGCTGCTTATGCTGCTCAAGCAGTTTATTGTGGTGACAAGCCCAACAGATCCAAGCTATCTGATTAGCTTTTCTGACAGACCCCACATCCCACCCAGCAGTGCATGCTGCTGCATGGGGTTCCATCCTTAGACTCACTTCTGAAGTGACGCAGAGTGCACAATTAACTACACTTGAGCTTCATTTCCAACAAACTGTGTGGACGGTCCCTGCTTCTGCAGGGCTGCTTTAATTGCCCTAAGAAGGCATTCTCTTAGAAAGAGCTTACTGGGATGTTTTATGCGCTTCTCTAGCAGCTTCCCAGACAAAAGTTTGCAGACCCAGGTTTCAGGACAGATTCTCTCTTGTTGGAATAAACAAAGTTCTCTCTGGGCAAATCATGCACCGCCTCCTACACTGTATCTCATCTGTCTTGCTCTGGTGATAAGAAACATTGCTCACAAGCCAATACCACCCACCAACCTGCACGCATGCCAGCAGAGCACTTCTTGCCCTCCAGACTTACGTAGTTAGCAGGAAAGATCCATCACTACATCTATCCAGAGCTTTCCTAGCAGCAGGCTTCCCTGAGAACTCCACAATGCCTTTCCCAGAGGATCGTCCTCTGTCATCGACAATAACCACAGCTCTCTCCACCTGGCCAAACACTGAGAAGGCTTCTTCCAGCAGCTCGTTGGACACAAACTGAGGCAGGTTTCTGACTGTCAGCGATGCACTGTGGCACGCAAAGCGCACCCTTAGCTGCTTCCCACGCAGAGGCATGTTGTCTAGCTCCACCTTTGCAATCTCTGCCAGAGTGCGAGTTTCCTGAAGACAAAGAGAGTTATTAAATTCTCCATGCAGTACAGAATCATCCAGTCACTGCTACAACAGTCACAAGCTTATTTCCCTACTTCACAGAGAACAAGTAACCCTCATGAAGCATGGTCAAAAGCATCCCAGCAAACCATAGCTATAACCTCTGAATGGACATGGACAGAGTTTGGGAGGGAAAAAAAAAAAAAAAAAAAAAAATCAATCAACCTATGAGACATAAGATAATCCAACAGCCAGTATGGACTAAGGAAATGAATGATCATTATCTACCAGACAATTCTATTAAGGCTACAAAACATGCCGTTAAAAAAAAGGAAAAACATTGGAAAAATCAAAGTCAAGATTCAGCTGTTAGCCAAGTCTGGTAACCACAAAAGGAAACAATGATTATATGACAGCGCACAGAAGATATCCTATGCAAGTTTCATACCTCTCCACTCAATTTAAGTCACCACCAAGAAGCTGCACTATAGCAAAGCACACAGACTTCAGTGTGGGAACTCTGCACTCCATCCACCCACCTTGGGGCTTTCAGAATGCAGTAAATAGGCAAATAAACCTGAGAGCCACTGCTCTGTGTTGGTAGCTACCTCCCTCTTAGCCATGCTTCAAATGATCACCTAGAGGTCCCATTCACTGATCACTACAGTACAACCTATGCTGCCTTTTTCACAGCCTCACAGAAAGTGGCAGTCTCTCTTAGGTATGACAGCTCCACAGTCATGTGGTCTATTGGCTGAATTCAGAACAGCTTTATCAGACAATTCATAAATCCTGCCACAAGCTGCCTGAACTCAAATTGCTTCTTAGAACAAGCCCCAGACATATCACCTGTCTGCCTGATCTCCTTTTATGATCAAGTTGCCCTCCTGGTGAATGTGGGGCAGGCTGTGGATGTAGTCTACCTGGACTTCAGCAAAGCCTTTGACACCATCTGGCACAACAAGCTCCTGACAAAGGTGGCAGCTCCTGGCTTGGACAGGTTAACTCTGATATGGGTCAAGAACTGGCTGGAGGGCCAGGCCCAGAGAGTGGTGGTGAATGGTGCCACATCCAGCTGGCAGCTGTCACCAGTGGTGTGCCTCAGGGATCAGTGCTGGGCNGCACAGCCCTGTGAGGAGGGGCTGAGGGAGCTGGGGGTGTGCAGCCTGCAGCAGAGGAGGCTCAGGGCAGACCTCATTGCTGTCCACAGCTACCTGAAGGGAGGTTGTAGCCAGGTGGGGTTGGGCTCTGCTGCCAGGCACCCAGCAAGAGAACGAGGGGACACAGCCTCAAGCTGTGCCAGGGGAGGTCTGTGCTGGATGTTAGGAGGAAGTTTTTGCCAGAGAGAGTGATTGGCATTGGAATGGGCTGCCCAGGGGGGTGGTAGAGTCACTGTCCCTGGAGGTGTTCAAGACAAGCCTGGATGGGCACTTAGTGCCATGGTCTGGTTGACTGGCTAGGGCTCGGTGATAGGTTGGGTTGGGTGAGCTTGGAGCTCTCTTCCAACCTGGTTGATTCTGCGATTCTGTGATATCCTATGCTACTAAAATCAGCAGTAGGCTTGATTAACAAGAGAGCTGAACATCTCCTACTTCCAGCTGGCAATGCTCCTCCAATACAAGTCACTGCCACAAAACCACCCCACACACAGCTTCACTCACCAGTCTGATGAAGCCAAAGCCTTTGTCCTTGTGTATGAAGACTTCACCTGCCTTGCCATATTTCTCAAACAACTTTCTCATCTCTTCCTCTGTGATATCTGGGGGCAGGTTTCCCACAAACAGGCGGCTTCTTTGGGTGAAGGTCTTTTCACCAGGCTTCCGGAAATTCTTCAGGTCAATAGTCAGGCCTTCATCTGAGGGGAATAAGGTACACAGCTGCTCTACAGTTGGGGGGATAAATTCTATTAGGTTCATCACAGTGAACACAAAGACATAGGACAATGTAGGTAACACCACCCATTCACTTTGGTCTCAAACCTCTCCAGCCATCTATCTCTACACAGCAGCCAAGGGATTTTGTTTCAGAATGGACCCATGCTCTTAAAAGAAACACATGGCTGAGCCTCAGTCATCACCAGCAGCAGTAAACACTCTCCAGAGCTGGAGAAAAAAAACACTGCAGCTTTAAACAATATCTAAGATTTCACTCAGTATTTGGAGATATGCTGAAGATCACTGGTCCACAACAAAGCAGCTGTAGTCACATAGTTTGCTATCCCAACCTGAACAACTGTAGAAAAGCCAGTTTGGTTAGCAACCACACCTCTACTCAAAAAAACAACTATTATGTCAACGACATGAAATTTTGCCCAGACAGATAATATTTGAGATAGCTGTCATTCTATGAGACCAAATTTGGGTTCTAGAGTCTTGGGCTCCAAGCTGGAATGGTGAAGACAGTGGGGAACAAAAACCTAACCCACCCCAAAAAAGTCATATAGGTGAGACCTCAGAAAAGTTGCAAGGTTCTTTAGAAAAGGCTACACTCAGTAAATACTGCTGTATTGACAGGAATGAGCAGGACAGGTTGTAGGAACATGCTCACATCTTCACGAGGATATAGCATCTTTTAGTCAAGAGTCCAGCACAAGCCTGGAAACTCTGCTCTATGCCAGACACAGGGGTGGCTTTATCATCACTTGATCTTGCTGTGTCTTATTTTCTTGAACGTATACTTCCTCACACAGGACTGCAAGCCACAGAAGACAATTCCTTTGTTTTGCAGTGGACACATTCCATGGCCACACATGAAATAAACCGAGTGGTTTGATTCAGCCTACAAAGCATGGAACTAACCTGGAAAGGCTTTTCATCCAAAAACAATGAATGCCAAACAGCTCTGTTATAAACACACTTCCATGGGTAATAAACACAACCCCCCAAACTCTGGTGTATCTACACCAGGGATGCATAAGTGGAGTGTTTTGTCTTGTGAACTTCACATTGTTATCAGAGGTACTTGGGAATCAGTTGCAAGGCCTGTGAGAACATTAGGAGGGACTCGCAGCACAGTTCTACCTCTGTCACTGTTCTGCCTTGAGTTCCTCTCAAAGCAATCTGAAGTAAGGTCACACCAATCTCTGTATGCATACCACAGCACAGTTGAGCTGTATCGATTCCAGGCAGAATGGAAATGGACTGGTCTGCCATCCTTGTCTATTATCTTTCATTAACTGATAAGCAATCTGTTTAACAGGGTAGTTTAATAACAATAGGCAAGATTTTTTTTTCACTTGCCCAGTATACATACAACTTTGACAGAAAAGCCACACAGAGGAATTATCCACAGTGCAGATGTGACTTCTACACACTTTTCTTTTGAACAAAGTACCCAAACTTCAAAATAATGTAATCTAACTAAAACATTTAACAGGCCTTCCCCTGAAAACGGTAACGGCAATGCCTTGGTGTTTCTAAATCAACGAGTTAGATTAGTTAAGGCACAAGTCATTAACGTGCATTGCCTCAGCTCACAAGCACTCCTTCTATATATCCAGTGCCGGCAATACAGTGCATGCTGACCAGAAACACGCCAGATGAGAAAAGCCATCAGCGATGCCAGCTGATACCTGGATGCTGATATATTATTAAGTGGGATTGGGTATTTCCTGGTCCCTCACATGTAAAACGTTAGTCTTAACTGATGACTACCGATTGTTGTAACAACGTTCTTAGTACACCTGCATCTTTACTTGGCAAATTTATTTCCCTAGTATGTCAGTAAACCTTTGTGGAGAAGCCATCTGCTACAGCTGGGAACAAAGTGAAAAGAAGCGATGGAAAAGAGGCCATCGCGTGCTTGCAGGGCTTACAGAAGCACAGGTAAAGGTTTAGAGAACTTCAAACTCCTTAAGAGAGCACTTCCTGAGAACTCTTGAGTCAAAGAAAGAAACTCTGCATCACTGCCCAGATTCGGGAACACAAGCAGCTTATAAACAAATCCCTGCCAAAGCTTCGAGAGCAGCACGCATCTGAAGTACACACAGCGAGAAAAAACGCAAAAAGCTGCCCCGCTACAATTCCTGCCACCGGCTGCAACAATGGCAAACCCTGACTACTGCCGGCCGACTGCAAACCAACTCGCGGTTCGTTTACAGGTCTGCGTTTCCATCATCTCGCGTCTAACGAGCGAGCTCTGCTTGCTTCCTGCAGGACCTGTTGCGCCCGTACCGGCCGGCCGCTACCCGGAGCGCTAAGTTACCCTCTAAGTGCGGGCAGCCGCTGAACTCCTACCCAGAACGGGGCTGGACGGCCCCCCGCGGCGGGCGCGGGACTCACTCTGGCTGTTGGCCTGCTGCCCGTTCGCGGGGATGGACGGCGGAGGGTGCTGCTGGTGCTGGTGCTGCTTCCGCGGAGTGTGGTTCTGCTTCTCCATGTTGAAGCCCTTGTTGCCCTGCATCTTTCCTACCTAGAGGAAGACACGCCCGGTCGGTCGTGGCCCAGAGCTCGGCCTGGGCTCCCGGCCGCGACCTCCGGTCCCAGAGCGGCTCCCAACGTCCCCGGCCTCGCCTTACTGGAGCCCGCACACCCGAGCAGCCGCGTGCAGCGGCGGCGCGGGCCGTGCAGGCCGCGGCGGGCCTCGGCAGGGCCCTAGTGCCAGTGACCGCCCGGGAACGCGCGCCCCGCGATGAGGTGGAGCGGAGCTACGACGCCGCCGCTGCTGCGCCTTCACCTGGCGGAGAACTCCGGCGCCGGAGCGAACCGTGGCCTCCTCACCCCTCAGCGGCCCGGACAGGAGCGCGCGCGCGGCCGGAACTCGCGCAGCCTAACCAGGCGCCCGCCGCCCGCGCTCCCATTGGCCCCCCGGCCCCCAGCTCCGTGCCACCACTGGCCGTACTCGCCGCCACTCACAACCTCGGCCTCGGTGGGGCGGGACTAGGTGCTCCGACAGGCCTTAGCGCGGAATTTATTGGCTGCGCTTGGCGGCAGCCTGCCGCGCGCGCTGCAATTACAGCCGCGGGCATAGTGCTTGGGTGAGAGGCGAGAAAGGGACAAAGAAGCCCCGCGAGCCGCCGGAGCGCGCCGAGTGGGACGCGCAAGCGCAGTGATCGCTCGCTGGCTTTAAAGACCCCAGGGCGGAGGGAGCCGGCGCCGCGCTCAGCCCGTTCCTGGTACTCCTCGCTCCCTTCGCAGTGCGGCCCCGGGAGCCCTTTCGTCCTCCGGACGCAGATACCGACGTCCCGCTAACTCTCGCCGTTGGGGCGGTGCTCTCCCACTGCAGAAGGATAGGCAGTTCGGCCGGAGGAGCTGTCCGGCAGGAGCGGGAAAGGTCGACACTAGTGTGTGGTCGTAACTGCCTCCGGCGGGCTTGCTTCCACTGCCTTTCAATAAAACCTCCCGTGTCCCGTCGCACATAACCGGGAGGAGTGCCGTGTGCCCGCAGCCCCGCACCCCGCGAAAGCCTCGCTGCATCTCGCAGCCTGCTGGGAAGGGAGGCAGTCGGCAGCGCGGTCGGTTTTCCGCCATTCAACCTTCCACTCCCGACGGCTGTAAACCTGCCTTTGCTTCCTTGAAGCGCGGGAGGTCGCTTGGGCTTCCTCCCTGCCCCAGCACTGCGCACGCCGCTGTGCCCTCGGGGCCCAGCCCACGCTCAGCTTCTGCACCCTTAGTGATCCCCAAGGGAGACAAACAAGGAGGCTGGTAGAGAGCTGGTTCCCGGCAGAGGAAGGATGGAGAAGCCCTTCCAAGAAGTGAGACAACCAAGAGGGCAATGATGGATCTCTGGGATGGAGAGGGCACGGGCCCCAACGGGCGTGGAGAGGTTGGGGGCAGGCCCGGCTGAGGGGTCCTGCGTCGAAGGGCACGGCTGATGGATCGGTGTCCCTCGGGAAGGTGTCGCAGAGGATGGGGGAGGGTGGCCCGGGTTGAGGTTGTCGTGGTTGGAGGAGGGGAGCCAGGGAAGCACGGAGCGGGGCGGGGTCCGGGTGGGGGAGGGGAGCTCTGCTGAAGGGGTGTCGCGGTGGGGATTGGGGGGAACACTCGGGGTTACTGGAGGAGGAGCACGGGCTGAGGGCGGGGCAGCCCCTCCCGGAGGCAGTGTAGTGTCCCAGGCCCCCGCGGAAGCTCCGCCCGCTCGCGCTGTCATTCACCGCCCCGGGGAGACGCTCCAGCTCCAGGGAGGCGACGGTGGCGCCTGGAGCCGGCCGGGCGGCTCCCTTCGCGGGCAGGTAGAGGCTCTGGCGGCGCGGCCGGGCCGGGCTCTCTGGGGCGGCAGCGAGAGGGTTAAGAAGGGGGAAGGAGGAGGACTGGGGTGGCAAGCCAGCTCCGCGCGATCCGCTCCGCACTTTGCGAGTGGTCGCGCAGGCATCGGCGAAGACTGGGGCGCCCAGTTCCTGCCCACGCCCCCCAGCCACGCACGCCTCCCGCCCCGCGCCCCGCCGGGCTCCGGTCACTGCCCGCGCTGGGCTCTGCTCCGCTGTTTGCGCGGTCCCGCTCCGCCACGCTGATCCGTTACGGGTTTTCTGGCCACCCGGTCGAGTCCGGGCTGCTGCGCCGGTCCCGGGCTCGGGGCTCCGCTCCGCGTTTCCGAGGCTGCCCCCTGCGAGCGAGTCTCGCGAGCCCAGGCTCGGCCGCGACCAATGGGAGAGCGTCCCTCGCTCTGCACAGCCAATGGGGCGCTGCCCCCGCCGCCCTCCGGGCTGCAGCGCGCTGAGGGCTCCGAGCGGCGCCTCCATTTAAAGGGGCCGCGACCCGAATCCGCTCTCTGAGTAGAGCAGGCGGCGCACCGCCGGGGAGCGAGGTACGAGCGGCGCCGGCCGCGGGCGCCTCCCTACGACTGCTCGGGAGGCGCGATCGCGGCGGCGACTCGTTGCGGACCGATCTCGTGCGGCCGCTAGCGGGGTGCCGGTGGTCGGGGCCGTGGGTGGGGGC
>WBNM01029869.1:2469-38077 GCA_013399055.1 Ramphastos sulfuratus
TAGATTGACTGAAAACAAAAAGCCATAATTTGTCTATGTAATTGTAAGATAGCAATCTACAGACTTAATATGGTTTGGTGTGCAAAATGGAAATGGACTGACACTATAAAATTCTTACTTCCAGTATGGAACAGACTCACACTAACTTTCCTGAGTTACTAATCTTATGTCAGAACTTGACTCAAGTGTTCAAATTAGTGTACAGGTGTTTTACGTTACAAAATTAATTTTCACTCGAGACTCTTTACACTCATCTGTATGTGACCAGGTGGGAGACATGGTGACAGATGATGCAAAGATGTCAGATTTAGTGAATGCCTTCTTTGCCTCAGTTTTAAACTGCTAAGACCAGCCCTCAGGAATCTCAGACACTGGAGGTAAGGAAGCAAAACTGGAGGGAGGAAGACTCTCCACTGGCCAGCAAGGAATGGGTTAGGGATAGCGTGCATGAACTACAACTGCACAAATCCATGAGCCCTGATGGCGTGCATTCATGACTGCTGAGGGATGGGTGATGTTGCTCTATCGCTTTCCATGATTTTTGTAATGTAAGTACACTGGTACCTGTGAAAATACCTGCATTGTAGTTATATCTGAAATGCTTCTGACAGGCTAATTTATTTGCAAGACTCAGAACAATTTCTGAGTTTAAAGGACAACTGAATGTAGTTGTGGGTCAATCCCAGTAGGCAGCTAAGCACAGACAACCACTCATTCACTTCCCTCTCCCCAGTGGGATGGTGGAAGAGCACAGGCTGAGATTTCTTTCTTCTCTGTTTTCTTTCACAGCAAGAAAATTTGTGGGTCAAGACAGAAATTGAATGCAAGGTAGAAGAAGAAAGAAAGTAAACAAGAAGTACAAAGGCAATTAATGCAAAACCAATCACTCACTGCCTCCCACTGATGCCCACCCAGCTCCTGAGCTCAAGGCAGCTAATGTACCTAAGCACTTCTTTTTTACTGTTAAGCATGTTCTATGGCATAAAGTATTTCTGGTTGGTTTAGATTATCTGCCTGGTTATGCCTGCTCCTGGGCACACACCCTAGCCTATTCACTGGGGTGACAGAGGCAAAAATAGAGACAGCCTTGACAGTAAGCGACGCTCTGCAAGACCTAAAACATAGGTGTGTTATAAGCATTGTGTTGGTCACAAATCTAAACACAGTACCCTACAAGCTGCTATGGAGCTCCATCCCAGCCAGAAGCAGTACTATCTCCACTCCATATCCCATACCACTTATATCACTCAGCTCCCACCCTATCAAATAGAACACCATTAAAAATCTTTCCCTTCTCATCTTTTGGTTCCTTACTCCATGGCCTATTGCTGTAAAATATTTGTAAAATGTTCTTTAAACATCTAGTGAGTTAATTTAGTCCATGACTTGAGTTCAGTCTGTTATGGTGGTCACTTGGGACAGGAGAGACATGTTGTGTGGAGTTACTGGACACTGAAACCACCTCAGGCTGGGTCACTGCTATACTTCCCTTCCATTTTCTCATGGCTTGCTCTCTGTTGCTTTAGGTGATTGTAGAAATTTCCTATAATACACAACTCAAGGGTTATTCTCCCCCAAGGTTAAATCTCTTGAGGTGCACATCAGATTTCCCCATCTGCCCACAACACCCACCAAGTGTACCAGTCTTCTTGAGCAAAAGAAGTACCACAAACTAGCTTGTCTTTTCATGAGGGATGACCAACCCATGCTGTCCTGTCCACACAAGTTCTCTCTTCACACACTACGGGGACCTTAGCTCCAACTACAAGACACAGTGGTTTCTTTTGGCAGCTCTAGGTCACTTAACCCTCTGCTATTAATCAGCCAAGTGGCTTCTGCTAAAATTGTACCTACAGCTCACATATTCCAGTGCCCACTGCTTTCACTGTAGCCTTTAACAGTATTGTTCAAGCTTTCCAGAGACTGGTGTGTGATACTGGATGTGATACAACTGATCAGTACCCTATTTCTTGGTCAGGCACTTATGAAATTGTTTCAGAAATGAGTTCCATCATCTGTCTCATTGCCTCCTGGGGTGCCATGTCACCACAGAACTTGTCTTTTTGTGGTAGTTTGAGGGGTCCTAAGTCTCCCTTAACAAAACCATAGAGACAGAGCCCCGCCCCAGGAGGAGGGACCTGCTGGTCCCAGGATGCTGTAATGTTGTTATTCTATTCTGTCTTCCAGTATCATGGCTTAAAAGCCAATGCCTGACTGATATCCCTCCCCTTCTCCCTGCCCTTCCTCCTGTCACTCCTTTGCTCTGGGGACAGCATGTGATCCTTCTGATCTCATGTTTTGTGGGGGGATGGCTCCTGGCTGGCAGGGAATTGTGAGCTCTGTCATGTGCCCTGCTGACCCTGGTGGGCCCCAGCTCGGGAGGGCAGTTTTGGCCTACCCTAGGCTGACTGAGGGTGAAAGGGGCGGAGGGTTCTAGAAGGCCACTTTGGGCCTAATGGGTTTTGTATTTACTCTACCTGATTGCCTTTTGTATATATGCTCTTGTACATAGAATCTCTCTGTAAACTTCCAATGAGTGTGCAGTGTCCTCATTCTTACTCCTGGAAAGGGGTAAGAGTCATTTCTGTCCTCCAGTCCCAGGTGGCTCCTGGCCTCAAACTGGGGCATTTTTCAAGAACTAAGACTGTTTTGGGTGGTGGTATGGGTAACGAGCATGGAATGGATAGAGTACTGTCTGTTTTTATTGTTCCTCAATACCTAAGGACAGCTGGATGGCTTTCATTTCTGCATGTTGACTTGATTTACCTTTAACTTGACTCAGTTCACCTTTCTCTTCAGCAGTATCTGCAACTTAGAATCACAGAATGGTNCTTGAGACTCCACACAGCGGCTTTCCAGTTGCAATGGTTTCCCACAATATGACAAGATCCATCAGTCATTTATAGAAAGAACTATAGAATGAACGATAATCTGGAACATGCATTCTTCTGAATGCCACAAGTGCCTGGGTTTGCTTTTTCCATCTACTGGGGACTGTTATCTTACTGATCACATCTCCTAGGATGTGATGGTGCTGATCTTGCCATTTTTGTTCTCCGAAAATTACATTTCTCATAAAGCTCCTTTGATTTTGTTTCACAGCAAAATCAGCTTTCAGAAGAACTTAGATTTTCTTTTCTCTTTCTCAAACACTTCTTCAGCTTGTTGTCCCACAGAGCTGATGTTGTCAATGCACTGCAAGCATTCTAGGGTTTTGCACTGTTTCAGGGCTGTTCTTCCACTCTTCCACTTGTAAGGGGTGGTCTGAATAGCATTCTGTGTCTCATCATTGTCATCAGGAATCGGGACCCTCTTACCTTCAAGGACTTCAACTAAAACTCATGCTAACATCTTAGCATGAGTTTGCAGCAGTCTACCCCATAATAAGTTACTGATTAAGTTGCTGTTCCCACACAATGGAATCTGGTACAGATGCAAGACTTTGTGGGAAGAAACTGGCTTGGTACCATTGGTCTGTACCTNTGGAACCTTTGCATTGTTGGTAGCTATAGGACCTTTTCCCCTTTCCTCTCTTCACTTTACTTTCCCCCTTTCTCTTCTCACTCTTCTCTGTTTCTTACAGCTAAACAATAAAGTTTCACTGTCTATTTAAGTAAAACGTCTTGGCGTAAGTCACCTGTGTTTTGCACTTTGAGATCACACTAATGAACCACCCTAAGCCCACTGTTCAGACTGTGCCACCACTGCAGATAATTTCATATTGGACACCGTTTCACAACAAAATTAACTGTGCCCTGCACTCTGCTGAAAAAGAGATGGAGGAAAATGCATGGACAATGTCAGTTATGGCCTATTGCTTGGCTGCCTTACACTCCAGTTCACACAGGAGTTCTAGCATGTCTGGTACAGCAGCGCTTAATGGTGGTATGACTTCATTGAAGCCATGACTGTCCACTGTAAACCCCCACCCGCTTAACAACTTTCACACTGGTTATATGGAACTATTAAAGGGCAAGCAGTTCTTGCTAATCACTTGCTTGCTCTTGAGTTGGTTAATCAGATCCTGTATGTGAATGAGGGAGACTCAGGTAGGATGATATGATGCTGCATCATAGTAGCAACTGGCACTTGCCAGTGTGTTCTTCAACACACAGCAATCCCACAACAGAATGATTATCTAAGAAGCCAGACAAGGTAGACAGACGTTTTGTCTTCTCTGAACATGCAGTGGCTATGTCAAAGGCCCAGTGGGACCTCTTCAGATCTCTGAAGTACCTTCTTTTGAGAAAGTCAGTGCCAAGGATATACAGGGTCTTTGGAGTAGTGACAACAGGATGCTTCTGTCACTTATTTCCTGGTAGGCTCATTTCAGCTTCTAACACAAACAACTGGGATCACTCTGTGACTCCAGAAATCCAGATGTCTTCTGCCCAATTGTATCCTCATAGCATTAGGTATATGGTGCACTGGTATCCACCAGAACTAAATCAAATTTTCTTTTTCTTCCACTTGTCCAGAAGGAAGGCCTCTTTATTCCCAACCAAAGCATTCATTACCTGCCTTCTGTAATTGCAAATCAGAGGTCTTCACATAACAAAACGAGTCCACGTATCTCTCTGTTGCTCAAGTTATGTTGCAAGAAGTATTCACAATCCTGCTACAGGCCAGCAAGAACTTCTGTGGCAGAAGGTGTGGAGTTCAAAATCACATGGACACCAGTTCACTGAATTAGTATCAGAAAGAGCAGCGGGGTCCTCAGCCCATCTGCATCTTGGAAATTGGTTCACAGCAACCAGAGCAGTAATATTCCTGAAAGTATCCTTTCTAACCACTGTTTTTTTTCCACAGTTTATGTACACAGACTTCTACGACCACCACAGTTGCACCATTTCTCTTTCTCATATCCTTCCCACAGTCATGAGGTAAGAGTGTGGGGAGGATATGAGAACTACAGAGTGGCATATGCCAATAGTTCTTTTGAGCAGGTAAAAAGCTGACTCATGGTAGCTGAGATGCTGGACTATTGGGACAAGAAGGGAAAGAGATTATCCACATTCTCTTCTGAGTTGGCAGACCTCATGCTCGCAAGACGTCACTGCACTCTGTACAGATCACGTGCACTGTATTTCCTACAGATCACTGAGGGCTGGATTATTGTCCACATCACTGTAGACTGCCTTCACCACTAATTTCCTCAGACACTGGTATCTTCCTCTGTGGTTGTCCACTAGTCTCATGGGTTATAATTCCTTTGTGCTCAGTCAGAGCTGCTTCTGGAAGCTGCAGGTGCCTGTCCTCTTGTGTCTCTTTGTCAACTCCACAGTCCCTACCAATGGACCTCAGCTGCTGTGCATCTCTATCTTGTAGTTCTAGACTGTTCAGTCCCACTATTCCAGCAACCGGGTAGTAAGGCGCTCATCTTGCTGAGGGATGAAATCCTTCTGCCTATCTTGGGATTTGGCCATGGGCAGGGACGGGGTTGTTTCTACCTCTTATGATTCTTATCTCTTTCCTCCCTTGTCCTTCTGAAAAACAGGCTGCCTCTTCTGATTCTTCTCCTTATCTCAGGAGAGGTTCTTACTGAGCCGACCCCTGGCATCACTATTTCTTTTTGACCAACGAGCATTACAGTTGAGGGTTTGGCCTTCGGTTCAGTGTGCATTTGTCTGGCCTCAGCACAGGAGATCTTCTCAGTGTCCATTAATGGGTTGTTAGGTAGGAGACCTTTTTTGTACCTCTGAGGACAATGGACTGCCACCACAGCTTTAGAAGTCACTGTATTTTGCCTCAGCTCCTTCAAATAGAGTATTAGTTTAATGGGTTTACAAGTCTGTTCAGGCATGAAATCCCAAGCTATCAGAGGCACTAACAGCCCTACGCTCCTATCCACCCTGCCACCCTATGGATCAGTTGCCTTAGAGCATCTTCCTGTATGGCACCACCAATTAGTTGTTTAATTTTATGAATAATAAAGTCAGAATCACAACACATACCTATACAAACCATGTGATTACATGGCAGTATCGAAGGAACTGAGAAGACATCAAGGGTATAAGAACCTGTCCTGGAGGGGATGAAGGGGTAGGTGACATTTTCTATTTCTCCACAAAATGTATCTCAGAGGAGAAAAGGGGAAAGATATCGTTGCTGGTTTTGTTCATGAGATGGTTCTTGAAAAACTGGGACATCAGCGATGTAAGACTCAAAATACCAAATTAGGCTAAGAGCAGTGGCTTTATTGTAGGTCTCCCAAGCAATGAAAAACAAAGTGATAAACCACACACTGAAAAGCAAAATCTGAAAATAGTCATTAATGATTCTTGTAGGCTGTTGTACAGCTAGACTGGAATCAAGCATTAGAATATGGAAGAAAACACACAAGTCAGCACCCAAAGTAAATATGAGCGTTATGATCTGCAATAGCCACTTGAATGACAACTAAACAGGTGTTAACAGCCAAAAGTTTAATCTAGCATGCCCTAATCAAATCTGTTATCATCTCAAAGGCTTTGAGCCACATGCTGGGTACCAAAAAGGACTGTTGTGAATATTAACCCCAGTAAACAGCTAAGCATATGCAGCCATTTGCTCATATGCTTTCTCAGCCCCTATGCTGGTTTGAGGGTAATTGGAAGATTTTAATGAGAGAAATTAGATCACTGGTTGTGAAAAGAAAATGATGATGATGATATCTATATCATTCATTGGTTTGCCGAGTGGGATAAAAAAATCAAAACATAAAATAATGTTCAGCTCTTCTCTCCCAGGATTTTGTCCCATTCACTTCTCTCTGTCTGAACTCTGGGTCACTCAATCTCATCACCTTTTCTTCTAGCCCCGACCTGCTCTGACACCTCGCCTCTAATTTCAGCAACTAATCATGTAATCTATGGGTCTGTTTTGTGTGGGTTTTCTGAGGTAGATGGAGTTGGAAACCATAAAGGGGAGGGGGCGGGTAGCCTTGAGCCCTTCTGGGCAATTTGCTTTGTCTAGAAGTTCTGTATTATTTCTAACTTGTATATATAATTGTAAATACTTGTATATATTGTATATATATGCTTGTAAATTTTGCAGTGCTGTAAACATAGCTTCATCTTACTTCCAAAACCATCTGAGTTAGTCCAGGTAACTCCAAGTAGTGGGGGGGGAAGGTCCCAACCCATTACAGCCCCAGTAGGAAAATGGAAGAGCAAAGGAAGAGAAAAAACAAGGGAACTTGTGGGTCAGGTGTAAAGTAAAGGTGAAGTGGAAGACAAAAAGAAAATGAAACAAAAACTCCCAAGGCTGACTGCTGCCCAGCAAGTTCCCACACAAAATATGGCTAACTTTCCTAAAACTCCCCCTCTCCTTTTTTATTGCTGAGCATGTCATAGGGTAGGAAATTTCTTTCTGATTAGTTCACGTGATCTGATTTGCTCTGTGTGTTTGTGTATCCAACCATTTGTGTGCACCTCAGTCTATTAATTGAAGAGTAAAGACAAAAAGAAAGACCTGATGCTGTGCAAACGCTCTTCAGCAAGACCTAAAACATTTTTGTGCTATCAGCACAGTACTGCTCACAAATTTAAGCCAGCAACCAATAAGCTGCTATGAAGAAAATTAACTCCACTCTGGTGGAGTTTGCTAGTCAGACCTAGCAAACTAGCATCGCTCAACTAAAAAAAAAATTCAAACAGATAAAACAGCTTAGCTTCATATAATCATCTTGAAGCTCACTAGCCAAAACAAAACATTACTTACCTCTATCACGATCAAGATGATCATCTATTCAGTCATCCACTAAAATAAAGCTATGTCCCAGGAATTAAGACACACACACACCCCACCCCACCTCCCCCCGCAAAAAATATACAAGATTAGGAGTTCAGTTTGAATTGTTAAATTAACTATAGGCAAGTGTTAAAGTTTTGTATCTTTTGAAATTGAATTCAAGATTTAGCAGGCTGGTCTTTCACATAGCTGTTTAAATAATCAATTTATAATTAAATACCTGGCTTTTCTTTAGTTCCTCCTTTAGCTGAAGAACTGTGATATGAAGTGGCTCTTGGCTGGTCCCAGTCCCTGTGTCAGTTCCTGGTATGCTGAGAGCTTCCTTCCTTACTTCCTGTACCATAGTGATCCACTTCTGCAGCCTGTCCCGTTGATTTCTCTCTAAGGTAACATCGCCAATCAAATTAAGCAGTAATAGGAAGGCTTCGTCTACACAATTTTTATAATTGAAATATTGAACCTGAAGCCGGGTGAGCTGCTCCTCAAGAGAAATTATGTGAGTTTGTTCTTGATTTAAATCATGTGAACCCTGACTACCAACTTTCTGGTTCTGCAAAGCTCCTTTAAGCAATCTGATTTCAAGTTCCATTTCGTCAATACGGTCTTGATCAGGGTTGTAATTTACCACTGGTTTATTTCTGATGTTTTTGGCTCTGTTGGCATATCTGAGGGAATTTAAAGATTCATCAAAGTCTGATGAGGATGGACTTACACATGTTATCATGACAGTCTTGGCATTTCCTCCAAGAGAGTCTTTCAGAATACGAGTGATTTTAGCATCCCTGTATGGAATATGTACACTTTTCCTTTTAGGATCTCCGAGGGCACTGATGACATTTCCCAAGGCTAACAGACCGCTGTTGATCTGAATTGATTCTTTGAAGCGTTCACCAGTATTTCCAGTCTTTGTCACCCTCTCTGATCCTGCCAGATCTACAAAATGAAATTTTGATTCAATCTTCTGGACTGATTTCCCAAATGAATCCTGTGCAGCATCAGTATTTTTCTGAGACTCTGCAGATTGTTTCTGAGAAATACTGATAGTAAAAATGGCATGAGATCGACTAGAGTGCTCATTCATTTGTGTTGTGCCTGTGTGACGAGCTGCACTGCCGCTTCTCAGCAGGCTTATCACTTCGTCTGCACATTCTGCTTGGAGTTCCTTAGCACCAATAATCACTACAAATACCAAACCAAAGAAAGAATAATTAAATTATTTCTAAACTCTTCAGCAGAAGTTCACAGTAATGAGAAGCAGTCAAACTATAAACACATATTAGAAAAATATTAGGAGGTCATAGCACACATTTATAGAAAAATAAGACATCGCTATATGAAAAGCATTAAGTACAACATATCTGAAACCTCCAGGTATTTAATATATGGACATATTGTGTCATAACATTAAAAACAGTATCTTAAACACAATGCACAGCTTTGCTCATTTACACCTCACTATATGTAATTTGCAGTCTAGTACTGTCAAGAAAAAGTGCAAGCAAAGTCAGCTCAAAGATGTTTTGTCCCCCACACCCTAAGAAAAGGTGGGGGGACCAAAAAAATAAAGGTTTTAAGATTTTAGTAGAAATTATTCCTACCCCATGGTAAGAACAGAATGTCTATTCCATATAGCTCAGGTAGTTGAGCTTCTTAGCTAACTATTAGAAATCTAAAAATGTGGAAAGGTACTGCTACCAAGTATTCCTACCAAACAGCCCTACCAAGCATATTTTCTGTTCTTTGTTTCAATGAAATATAGAATCATAGAATGGTGAGGTTGGAAGGAGAAATATGTGGTAACTAAAGGTGACTCAAACTGCACTAAAGAACATAGATAGTTTAAAATATATGGCGGGACACTTACAAGGTAATGATACTGTGCTAAATTAGCACCTTCTTCCAGCTACAGACAAGAAAATCATGCCAGCTCAATACAACAATATATTGGTATTAAATATGAGTATATAGAAACAAAACAGATGACACAGTTACAGAATATCTCATTTTTTTCTAATATTTTCATCTACTGGACAGCAGAACTATAGGAAAAGGGTTAATTTCAAGGCCTCCAAAATACCAGATTCTATTATTAATGAAACATTTTATTCTATTCATTTAATATTGAAAGGCAAGCAAACATTTACAGTATAAGTGGTTTTAAAACTGCCATTCTCATGGGAGAAGCAAAAGTTTAACCTTAAAATACTCAGGTGAATAAGCTTGCTATGGTGTTTCTAGACAGAAATTTACTGAAGCAGTAAAGTAGAAATACAGTTTACCATTTGTTGCCATTTCTGATGGAACATCTATATTGTTCACAGGCATCTAAAACCCCCAGACTGTTTCACATCAGCTAAAATAAGTTGATATTTAACTGTTTGTAATTTTGAGTAATGAAAACACATTTTCAGGAGATGGAAAGAATTCTCGGTACACAAATGAAACCAAATACACTAAATTCTAGAGCTGAAATCCTACCTGTATTTCCCTTTTCATCTTCTCGGATATGTAACTCTTTTGCAGAGGTTTCCAACTCCAATAAATCTCGAAGTTCTTCTTTGTAAACCTCTATATAAGATACCTTCACACGGAAGTCAATGTTACAGTTTTCAGAAATATGATGAAATAATTCCTCAACAGCCCGTGGGATGATGCCCTTTTCATCCTCTGCAACTGATGATAAAATACAAGCAAAGATGTCACATAAGCTTGCAGTCATTCCGATGCATCGATTACAAAGACTGAAGATTGATAGGTCCGTGAGCTTCGGTACTGCTTTGTAAATACTTGCTTTTCTAAGGCGCAAAGTATTTGTTTCCATCCATTAACAGGATTTGAAATCTAAATTACATAATGTCATAATTTTAAAAAACTGTGAAAAATACAGAGCCTCCTTTAAATCTATACTCCTCAGTGTCTAAATTTCTTCATTCCTACTGCTGAGACTCAGAAAAAAAGCAGTCTGCAGTCTGTCTCTTCAGCCTCTACAGTTAACCTTAACTGCTATGCACAAGGAAGGATAAAACTTAACAATCCTTCCTGTCACATTCAGCGTGTAAATGCTTAGGTTTGGTTTGAGTTCCTAGAAAACATCTTATCCTTTTGAATACAGAACACGTTTTCGTGTGGGTTCTGTGTTTTCATTTTTTAAAGCTTGCATGCTAAAATGAGGAATGAAAACCAGCATGTTATAAATTGTATAACCCCCCCCAACTTTCTACAACCTACCAATGTGGCCACCTCCAATGCTGTAAGTCTTGCCCGAACCTGTTTGTCCATAAGCAAACACTGTAGCGTTGTATCCATTAGTCAAAGACACTAGCAGAGGCTTAATACAAACAGCATAAACTTCTTCTTGGGTTGAGTTTTCGCCGAACACAAAATCGAAAGTGAAGACGTGGTCTTTTCCAATGATAATTTGCTGGGTATTTGGCACTAATCTTACACACATTTGGTGGTTGTGAAGTACTTCTTTGAAAAGCAGAGGTCTGACTCGAACTGCAACTTTAACTGGTGCCTCTTCCATGCCAGAATCCATCCCTGTGCTCCCCGCTGAGTACTCACATAGTCAACAAGATGCCTGCAACTAAGAACATCAGGACCCCCTCATTAGAAATAGCTGTAAAACTACAGGGAGAAAACACATTTTGGTCAACTCCAGTTTTATTTATCCAGGTGCATTAATTTTAATTCCCTGTTTTAAAGCACCAACATGCTCCATCTATATATATATATATATACACACCATCTCTTTATCTCTATATATATATATATATTTTTTTTTTTTAATTAATCAAGGCGTGGAAGGAGGGGAAAAAGAAATCTTCACTATTTCATACAATAACGTGAGAATATAAACCAGGCGTTTGCCAAAGCATGGCGTGCTCTTGGCTGCTAGAAAGCAGCAGCATATAGTACTGGTACGTTTTTTGTTGGCAAGGGTATTCTGAGAGCGGGACAGCATGTATTCCCTATTTGTTCTATCTCGGAGGGGACTGTCTACTCCAAACCTGAAAGCAGCCCGGAACGGTAACACGCCTGGGTCTCGGGAGCCGTCCGGGGCCGCGGAATCCAGGCGTCCGGGCTAGCGGGGCCGCGGAATCCCGCTACAGCTCCCGCAGTGCCGGACGGAGTGGCACAGCAGAGAGGGCGGCAGGCCTACCGCTCTCCCTTGTTTACTGCTTCTCGCTAGGCAACGGCACCAACGTCCGGCGACGGCAGAGCGCTACCACATCGCACACATCCGCCGCCCACAACATCCCGCGGTGGAGGAAGTAGGGCGGGAAGGAGGCAGGCAGGCAGGCAGGCAGGCAGGGGTGGGCTGCTGCCAGTGCAAGCGGCCCAGCGGTGAGGGTTAAAAAGCGCTGCGTTCTCTCCCGCAGCCCGCCCGGGTGAAAACACGGACGTCCCCCGCGCGAGCCTTGCCACTGCACTACTGATTGGGCGAAGGCACGAGCTCAGCCTTCATCGCGGGCGTTCACAGGCGACCAACCAACGGCAGTTTAGGCGCTCGGTCTGGCAGGCCCAGCCCGCCCGGCAAGGCTGCGGACATGACGAGCCCCCGTGCAAAACGCGCCCACGTACACACAGAACTCAAGTACGGGAGTAATAAGCTCTGTATTCACATGTATTGTCCAGCAATGCTTACACTACTGTCTCCAGTCACAGCGAAAGATTCAGAGGGAAAAAAAAAAAAGAAAGAGCAAGTGTTGTTAATCATCAGAAAACGGCCATTTGATTTAGCCAGCCCCAAACCAGAATAGGACAAACCACAGCATGAAAGGAGTAACTGCAATTCAGTCAACGCATCGACGTAACTACCTATCAGATTTGACTTAGTAATATATGCACCGCACTCGGTGAAACGGAATATTTTTCATTTCTTNTCCAATGATAATTTGCTGGGTATTTGGCACTAATCTTACACACATTTGGTGGTTGTGAAGTACTTCTTTGAAAAGCAGAGGTCTGACTCGAACTGCAACTTTAACTGGTGCCTCTTCCATGCCAGAATCCATCCCTGTGCTCCCCGCTGAGTACTCACATAGTCAACAAGATGCCTGCAACTAAGAACATCAGGACACCCTCATTAGAAATAGCTGTAAAACTACAGGGAGAAAACACATTTTGGTCAACTCCAGTTTTATTTATCCAGGTGCATTAATTTTAATTCCCTGTTTTAAAGCACCAACATGCTCCATCTATATATATATATATATANGGGCTGCTGCCAGTGCAAGCGGCCCAGCGGTGAGGGTTAAAAAGCGCTGCGTTCTCTCCCGCAGCCCGCCCGGGTGAAAACACGGACGTCCCCCGCGCGAGCCTTGCCACTGCACTACTGATTGGGCGAAGGCACGAGCTCAGCCTTCATCGCGGGCGTTCACAGGCGACCAACCAACGGCAGTTTAGGCGCTCGGTCTGGCAGGCCCAGCCCGCCCGGCAAGGCTGCGGACATGACGAGCCCCCGTGCAAAACGCGCCCACGTACACACAGAACTCAAGTACGGGAGTAATAAGCTCTGTATTCACATGTATTGTCCAGCAATGCTTACACTACTGTCTCCAGTCACAGCGAAAGATTCAGAGGGAAAAAAAAAAAAGAAAGAGCAAGTGTTGTTAATCATCAGAAAACGGCCATTTGATTTAGCCAGCCCCAAACCAGAATAGGACAAACCACAGCATGAAAGGAGTAACTGCAATTCAGTCAACGCATCGACGTAACTACCTATCAGATTTGACTTAGTAATATATGCACCGCACTCGGTGAAACGGAATATTTTTCATTTCTTCGCTGTGATCCCTGGCATAGTCCCAAAGATAATAATCAAGTAAAACTGCGTTGATCTTCCCACGCATGTCCTGGCCCTTCCTCTCATACAGCTCCAGCAAGTGCTGACAAATCAACGCACAACACCAAATGGAACAGCCACGGATCTCCACCTCCTCTTTATCTCCAGACTGGAAAACTGTTCCTGCAGGACAAAAAAGACAGCAATCCAATTATTTCCAAGACACAAAAGCCCCAAGTTGTCCTGAGTTTGCTCCCTTTCCTCCCCTCCACATTTACTCAATTCTAGTACTGCAATTTTCATGACTTACCGTACAACTGCTAACAGTGGTCCTATATATTTTCTAAATCCTTAATTTTACCATATACATTTATAAGATTACCCCTCTTTCAGTTAAAATAACATCCTGTATTCAAAGAAACTGGTTTAAGAAAAGAATAGCTGCTTATACTGCACATGACATGATCATTTCTTTGCTTGTGGAGACAAAAAGGATAGTCAACCTCTAACTGGTGTATTTTTTACCAGTAGAACTCTAATATTTAAAAATTAAAAAACAAAACAAAACATCCAACAACCCTGCCCACAAAACCCCCGACTATGTATATAATAAATATAAAAGTATTTGTTTCAATGACTTGGTAAGAATGTCCTTATTAGGACTCATGGAAAAAATAAATTGTCTGTACGACATGGCCATTCTATTAAGATCCATGGAGGGCTGCCTTCATACCTCTGTCTTGGTGTGTAATTTTAAAATTGCATAATAGCAGACCTATCTCTAAATACAGATATTTTACAGTAGACAAGGAATTGCTTTATGTTTTTGTTCACTGAAGTTCATAGCAAGTACTGGAAATTGAACTAAATGAGCACTCTAGTCTTAGGCAGTTAACTTCATTTAAAACATTTTTTTTTTAAATGGAAGCTTAAAATACTACCTTTCTTGTCATTAGCAGTTTGGTATAGATAAAGAGGAATCCTCATGCTTTTACAGCTACTGACAAAACTGCTGCATATCTAAACCTCAAAAATTACAACCACGCTCATGCCGAAAAACAGTAGTTTCACAAACATCAGCCCTTCAGAAACTTAAGAGATCAATGTTTAGTGTCTCTGTCTCCTTCCCTTATCAAGGTACAGTACAAGGAACAGATATCTTTATTAAAAAAAAAAAAGTAGAGGTAAGACTATTTCATATTATTAAGGGAGGAACAAACCTTCAAGTAATTTTTTCATTAGTTCTTCAGAATACTTCATTGCTTTCAAATGAACAAGAACTTGAGGAATTCTGTAGTCAGCAAATATAGTCAGACTAGAAATGTCATGGAAACAGCCATCTCCTTTGCCTTCTAGTACACTCCATGTATCTGCCACAAGTATTTGTGCCCGCTTGTAGAAAGACACCTTTTTTTTCTGATGAAAGAAAATTTTGTTTGTAAATTAAGTGCCTGAAACACTTCAGGAACACATTAGTGAACTAAGACAGGATAAAAGTTTAACGCTCAACACACCTTAAAATGTGAACAATACTGACGCATGAGTAACTACTGTGTGCAATGTTCAGCCACAAATAGAAATAAAAGAAAAATGTAATAAAAGCCACTGTAGTGGAGCAAAATTTGGTTAGATTCTGGTTGGATCTCAGAACGCATTAATGTTGGTTTATTTCCACTTAGCAAACACTGTACTTGAAGTTCAGCAAACATCAGTTCTTTCAGAAGCACTAGAGTTCACCCAACCTTTTGTTTCAAGAAGTGTAAAAGCCATTGGACTAGATTTTTTTAATGAGTTTATGCATAATGTTAAAGAAATAAAATTCTAGTGAAAATTTCAGTGTTGTATAGTGTGTCTCTTTAGTTAGAGTGGAAAATTAATTCCAGTAGAAGGTGTGTTCACAAATACAAGGTTTTGTTAGATACTACATATGGCTCTATTTTTGTCATCAACTTCTTTACTGGTGCTAATCCTGCAAAGATTTACAAGTTTTTGTGACTGCTCACAAGAGGAGAAAATAAAGATATGCTGTGATATGTATGTTGTTGAGGTTTTCACTCCTTGATGAACGTATCGTGGAATCTCTATGTCTTTAAGAATAAAAGGTGTTACTGAATTGTGTTTTTCTCCTCCCTTTACAGATAGATGGCATTTTCAGCTTCTTACAACATGTGCCAAACAGTATGTAACTAGAATAGGTAGTCTGAAATACAAATAGATGGGGATTCACCTTATTTCCAGTTTTATTCTGTCATTGTTCACATCACCACAACTTATAGACAGCATTTTTAATCTAATTTAATTTTACTTGATTGCCAAAATGCTACAACTGCTCCTGAAAGCAAAGTGTATTTTCGTTGTTAAATGTTATTCTCCAAGAATAGAGTACAAGATGTCCAAAACAACTTCTGAAAACTTTCCTTCCCTATGCTTCATTCTATACTTGGCACAGATGCATAAACTTACTTCTAGAAAAAACATACAATTTTGTATGTTAATAAAATACTACTTGAAACACTACAACAGGAAGTAGTAGTTGACCAAACTCCATCTTAGCTCCTGCTAAGCTAAGCTAATGGAAACCATGCACACTGCTCTTTGTATCAAGAGCTAAACGTTGCCAGCAACACATCACTTTGCAAGAACAGAGGAACAAAAAATTCAATTGGATTTTTTTCATCTTGTGTTGCAATTTAATTTGTAAGTAAAATTGTGGTTGGTACTTATTGAGCAGGTGAGTTTATAATTTTGCTGTTTCAATTTATTTTTATGGTGCATATAGCTTCTGACATTGTTGTAAGTTACTGATATGCAAAAGATCATCAAGCATTTCTAGTAAATTTTCCCATCATTTTTTTTTCCACAGAAAGATACTACCATTTTACCAGTTGGCACTACAACTGCCCTTTTTTTTTTTTTGGCATGCAACACACTCACCTTCCAGGAAAAGGTACTGTATAGAGGGACATTTGTCTCCCCTCTACTACAATGAGCTAGTATCAAGACACATAACTAATTCTGACTTACTGATACTAAAAGAAAGGAATATTGTATTGGCAAAGAGCAAAATATGATAGCTAGAAAAAAAAAAAAACAAACAAACAAAAAAAACCAAAAAAAAAAAAAAAAAGCAAAGAATACCAGGATTATGAGAATAGTAGTCCAATATTTAAGCTTCTGTCAGTATTCAAATTCAGCACAGCACCTTAACGTGAACTACACGGCCAGGGACAAAAAGCTTTCAGGAATTTTGGGTTTTGGTTTGCAATTCACTTTTTCATAAGCAAAAAAACCAATTTCTATAATTACATTCAGTAATGTGTCATTCTGAAGAATACTGTGTGTGTTTGGAGAATATAAAGCCAATGAATCATGTTAATTTTAGAAGCTCCCCTAGACATTCAGAATGCAGGAGAGCTGTAGTAATCTGTGCCAGCATGATTCCACTATAGAGTTTATTTTATAATAATATATAATTCTACTATAGGCAGTTACTGAGATACAGTGGTTTGCTATTTGGTATCTCACCATCTTTCAGCTCCCTCCTAAATCTTAATTGAAGGCAATGTCTTACTTCTAAGAGCTCAAACTACTGCCAGAGAAATTAACATTGGTAACATGATCCACGTCACCTTGCATCAGGCGAGTTGTGGTTTTGGTCTATGCATTTTGTGGGGTTTTTTTGCTGTTGTTTGTTTTCATTTGATTAAGGGACTTTTGTTTTCTTGTGGCATTTGTTTTTGGGTTTGTTTGGTTGTTTGTTTTTTTTTTTAAACAAACAAGCAGGGTATAAACTTGGTCTGTATTATTTCACCCACCTTCAAAATACACATCTTGCTTAATGAAAGAAGAAAAACAGCTTCCATGTTCATGCAACAGGCTTTACTGCTATGTCAGTGCTTACAGTCTGGAATAATTTTTGGAACATTTTTTCATCTTGCAGTCTGATGCTGCCTTTAGAGAGGCTTGCTTTATAAAGTACTCAGCATCATCTCATAAAAGACATTACACTAATGAATAGAGTCACTATAAAAGTAAGAAAACACTGTCGTTTTACTTGGAAAATGTTTCCTTTTGGATCATAAAAACATGGCAAAAAATCGTATGTAAAAAATCCCAATAGATTAAACCAGTATCTTTAAAGACTAGTTAGACAGAACTTGTGGTTCTTCATGTAAAGATACCTTAATTCATAGCAGAGATAGCCGAAAAAAAATCATGCCACCTGCTGATCTGAGTCATTAATGCAATAGAGTCAAAGCCCCAGTGACTGGTATTCCAGAGTTACCTTGAGAAGACTGCAGACTCTTACTAGTATATGCTAGGCTGTCACTAGCATATTCCAGTCTGCTGGAATGGAGTAGTAGTCTGCAGGTGAAACTGAGCACAGGAG
This sequence comes from Ramphastos sulfuratus, assembly GCA_013399055.1. NCBI lineage: Eukaryota > Metazoa > Chordata > Aves > Piciformes > Ramphastidae > Ramphastos > Ramphastos sulfuratus. The sequence continues at coordinate 20,379 of WBNM01029869.1, forward strand.
CAGTCACATATGTCACTAACGCTAAACAAAGGCATACCCATACAGGCAAAGCTTGAGACACAAACACACAGGAGACTGTCTGTTACTTCCTATCAATTTCTTTCCAGAAAACTGCTCCAAAAAACTATGAACCCTCACAAAAGTATGGGTTACTTCTGACCTATGGTCATTTGTGCAATGCCTGTTGACTCGGCAACAGTTACAGTGTGGATTTCCCAGTAGTTACACTTTTTCACATGTCTACTGCAGCTTTGCTTCCTTCATTAGCAGTGGAGATCCTCAAGGTAAAAGAAGAGATATGGGGGAAGGGAGCTTGGTAGCAATTAGCTCTGGAGATCCTCAAGGTAAAAGATGAAAGACAGATGAGGGGACAGGGATTAGCAGAAATTCAAGGGAGGAAGGAGAAAAGGACAAGAAAAATGGTATTTTAATTTCTCAGGCAGAAATTACTTCAAATGTTTTGCATTTGTAAGGACTACAAAACAGTCATGATACTCCAAATTTTGAATTTGGAGTATATCAAAATAAACTATATCAAAGATGTGAACTACCTCAAAGATGATGAAAGATAGCATATGAAAAAAATGGCTCTCTGGGGGGAAAAAAGGTACTCTCGTCATTAGAAACATACTTGTGACAAGTCAAGGACTCAAGATTCTTTTACTGATAACAAATTGTGTAATTTTGTTTTCAGATGTTTAGACAGTTAGACAAATGAAGTTTTAGTAATTTTACCACAGCTTACCAGAAAATATACTGTTCTTCAGGAGCATTATTTTTAAAATACTTCTTTGCTATCTGAATGACTCATAGCAGCTTACATAATTACAATCGCTTCCAAGTCTGATTTTCCTTTCATTATCCTTTCAGTATCTTTAAGGATTTGAGGCAAAATATCAAAATAAGTGATTTTCCTTCATACTTCCTTTGAATTTTACTTTTGAATACACAGAAGTGTTTCTGTTCATCTTCCATCTCATGGATTAAAAAACCCTAGCAATTCACAAATACTAGATTAATTCTGAGCTCACTGTCCCCTCCAAAAAAATTACATAGACAACCTAACAGCCATCTTTTAAAATCACAATGAGAAAGTATTAAATTCTTATATAAGAAATTCAGTGTTAGAAATTGCTTACCTCAAATACAGCTTCATCTCTGTAAGAAGGAAAATTTTCCAGTACTAGATGTAGTAGTTTCTGAGCACTTTTCTCACTCATTTTAACACAGGTGAGGAAAGAGCCTCCAAACTTTTCCAACAGAACTGTTCCACTTTCATTCAGCACACGATGTCTTTCTTCAATCAAAGGTATGGGCACTTCTGTGTCAGAGCGAAATACATGTCTAACCTGGTCAAGTGTCATGGTCGCAAAATACGATGCACTGGTAATAGGTATTCCTTCGGACAAGTAAAAATAAGATGTTTAGGCTATCATAGCCTAAGACCTAACACAATGCCCTTCTACGGATGAGAGCATTTACACACTAAGACCCGAAGAGTCTATGTACTCTCTAAAAATCACCTGAGTGTTCACCTGTAACTGCATTCATAGAGCTGCTTAACACTGCATTTGTTTGCACACAGCTTCCAACATGCAACACTGGAACCCATCTTACTTTTTTTGTGTAATTTTTCCCATTAGCTTAACCGAATGTGGTGTTTACATAGCACACTGGCAAATACAGTTAGTCTACACTCAGTACTGTCAGCAAATCTTTTCCCTTAGCTCCCAATCACGTTGTGCATTTATAATCAGTACCTTAGCACTAATATTCCCTTAATTTACAAGTATGTTAAAAACCAGCTAAAATTTCCATCTTCACCTACAAATATTTTTTTTTCCTGATGACAATGAGAAGAGCAGTATTTTAGCATTTGATTTTCGGGCACGTGGGTTTTCAGACTTCCTGGAGCTGCTCTGAGACTGGTCCTGAGAATTTGCAAGTTTCGCTTTCTCGTCTTCCGTGGAGACATGCAATTTATCTTAACTACATCCGTGAAGTGACAGAAGTGATAGACAGCTGACTACTGATACTCCTTATTAGTCTTTTGAGCAGAAACACGATAACCTATTTAGAGCCACAATGTAAGCAGTTTAACTACATGGCATTGTTAAGGTGTTTCCAGTTACATCCCCCTAACTCTGGGACAGCCAACGCGTACAGTTTCATCAAACCAGGAAGCGATACTGTGCAGAAACGTTTCCCCTTTCTGAACGCAGCTCCTTTAGTTTACACGCACAGCCCCGTAATACAGCCCGTAATGCGCCCCACCCCCGCTGCTCAGCGGGACACGCAGCCTGCCGGGCCAGGACGCGCCCTCCGCTCACTTGCCACTCACTAACCGTCGTTCAGAGCCCTGTTGACGGCGGCGCAGAGGGACCAGTAGCCGCTATACGTTTTACCCTTGTAGTTCACCAGATACTTCTGCTTCTCCTGCTCGGACCAGAAGGAGAAGTTGAGCGTATCCACCAGGAACACCCAGTTGACCGCCTCCTCGCTGGCGGCTCGGGGGTTCAGCTCATGGAGGCTCTTCCACCCTGCCAGCCCGAACTCCTCCGCCGAGGCTTTATCAAACAAACTCTCTGCCACCCGCCGCGCTCCCTCCTCGTCCACGGTGACATCTTTACTATGCCTCGCGATAAACTTGGCAGATTCTAGGGGGGACAGGCACACCTCCATACTCAACCGCCTCGCGGTGGACCGGAAACACGCACGCTTTCAAGCCCAGCCTCTCTGTCGTGACCCCCGCCCGGCCCGGGCCTGCCCAGGTGGCGGAGGACCGACGGAAAGCGGTTCGGTTCTGTGCACCCGTTGCAGAGCTCGCTGCTCTGGACGGCTTACTGAGGAGCGGCGCAGCCACACTGCGCCCCTTCACCGTCGCTGCAGTGCACTTCACGCCGGGTACGGTACCGCTTCCGCAGCGGAAGGCGGGACAAGACAGTAGACCGGAGACCCGAGGGAGGATGCGTACTAAGCCCAGACTCGCGGGTGGGATTTGGCGGGAAAGAAGCCCAGTGATACATCTCCAATCATGGGGAGGTATTCTGAGAACCAACCACACCACACCCCCCGCCCCAAATCCTACACGTGCACATTTTCTTGGTAACGAAATTTTCCAACATTTTGTGTTACTGAAAAGACACACACAAAGAGGCAATCAAAATCTATTTGCATGTCCATACGTGTGGAGCTGTCCTACCAATTAAAAAAAAAACCAACAAACAACCCACAAACCAAACACCCAGCAAGCAAAACAAACCACTGCTCACAGAATCACAGAAACATTACAGTTGGAAAAGACCCTCAGGATCAGCAAATTAAACCAATAACCCTGCTGTATAAGGTTGAGCTTGAACCGTATCTCCAAGCACCAATCCAAACGACTTTTAAACACATCTGGGGTTGGTGACTCAACCACTTCCCTGGGCAGCCCATTCCAATGCCTGACCACTCTTTCTAATATCTAATCTAAAGCTATGCAGTTGCAGGAATGAGGTATCCCTTCAGCCTCCTCTTTTTCAAACTAAACAGCCCCAGCTCCTTCAGTCACTCCTCCTAACATTTATTCTCCAGGCCCTTCTCCAGCTTTGCTGCCCTCCTCTGCAATTGCTCCAGCACCTCAACATCTCTGTTGTAATGAGGTGCCCAAAACTGAACACAATACTCCAAGTGTGGCCACACCAGAGCAGAGTACTAGGGGACAATCACCTCTCTACTCCTGCTGGACACGGCATTTCTAATACAAGCTAGGATGCCATTAGCTTTCTCGGCCACCTGGGCACGCTGCTGGCTCATACACAGTTGCTTGTCAGTTAGAACCCCCAGGTCCCTTTCAGCAAGATAGCAGTGTCAAAGGCTTTTTGAAGGTCTAGGTAGATAATATCCAGCCTTTCCCTCATGCAATAGTTGGGTCATCTTGTCATAAAAGGAGATTGGGTTCATCAAGTAGGACCTTCCCTTCATAAAGCCATGCTGACTGGGCCTGATCCCTTGGTTGTTCCATATATGCTGTGTAATGGTACTAGGGATGACATACTCCATGACCTTCACTTGTACCAAGGTCATACTGACAGATCTGTAGCTTCCTGGATCCTCCTTTCTTGTAGATGGGTGTCACATTTGCCACTGGTACCTCCCCAGTTAGCCAGGACTTCAGGTAAATAATGGAAAGCAGCTTGGCGAGCACACCTGCCAACTCCTTCAGCACCCTTGGGTGTAGCCCATCTGGCCCCATAGACTTGTATGGGTCTAAATGGCACAGCACTGACCACTTCCTCATTTATTGTGATGACCGCATTCTGATTCCCCTCCCTCTCATATCGAACATTAAAACAGGGCACCTGTGATGCCACAAATCTTTGCCTCGGCTGCGGATTTCTCCACCTAACTTATATCCAGCCTTTTACACTCAGGTGCCACCGTGAAGACCCAACAATTGAAAAAAAAAGCAAGGCAGTAGCATTTTTTCAATTAAAAGAATTCATTACAGCTCTGCAAAGGTCAGCCTCACACATCATCTCTTACTTGTGGTGTATGGGGTTCAGCTGATCTGGAGTTAATCCTCTCCAGAACGTATTTTGCAGTAGTGGAGCTGGGTATGGGTAACACACCTCTTTTGGCTGTTAGACCATGCACCAAGGCTGTGCTTTTCCAGCATTCCCTCCACCCCCCACTCCGGCTCAACAGTAGGCTGAGAAATGGGCAAGATCTTGGGAGGAGACACAGCTGGGCCAGCTGACTCAAACTAGCCAATGGGGTAGTCCATGCCATAAGACATCAGATCAGATATAAAAGCTAAGTGAACATGGAGAGCACTTGCTGATGGAATCTGTCCTCCAGAGCAACTGCTATGCATATTGAAGCCCTGCTTCACCGGGAGCGGCCAAACATCATCTGCTGATGGGCAGTACAGAGCAACATCTTTCTTTGCTCTTACTTCCATGTGTGACCTTTTGCTTTTTATCCTATTAAATTGCTTCTGTGTTGACTCACAGGCCATTGGTTATACTTTCCCTCTCCCCTGTCCACCTAAGAAGGGGAGTGATAGAATGGCTTTGGTGGGCATGTCCCCTAAGAGGGCCAGCCCACCACCATAGGACAGTAACTGCTTTAGTGCTGTAGGGTAAAGGGAAACGCTCTACAACTTTAGGCAAAGTAAAAGGAATCCATGTTTTCCTAGAGTCATCATTTCCATATGTGCAACACACTTTTGAATATTTTACATTTTTTTTTATTCAGGAAGTGAAATTAAAACTTGTAAACTATAAATACAAATGCCAAGGTATTACATGAGATATCCAGATGCTTTATATTTATTTTTTCACAAAATTCTTATGGAATTCAACATACAATAGGGAAAACCAAATAAGTTTAAGTTTTGCATACAATGAAAAACAAGTTACAGAGTCAGATACAGTCAATTTGCTGGTTTATAAGAATTTCTACCTCATACAAAATGAAAGCTCAGAAAACAACTATAATTATTCAGTAATGGTACAGCAACTGTCATTTCTAACAGTGTTATCTGCATTAAGCAAGCTGTCTATAACCAGGTGTACTTTACCACTGTTTACTCAGTGACATCACAAAAGTTTTAAATATTTCATTTATATACTGTCACCAATATATATATATGTACTGCAAAGAGGGCCAAACACTTGCAAAAATGTCAAGGTTTACATATTTGCATGAGTATTTTTGCATTTTTCCCAAAAAGCAGTCGTTGCTTTCACACAATTTCCTTTATTTTTTAAAACCCTCACTTAATTCCTATGTCAAAGAAGCAGAAGAGCAAGCTTAACAGCGAGTTTTATTTATGCAAAGGGGCAGGGAGGAGAGGGAAGAGTATATCCATTTTGGATATTACTTTATGTAAATCTGAAGAAAAATAACCACCAAGGACAAGTTCACTAAATTTATTTTTAAAAAAAACCATAAACTGTTTCTTACAAAAGAGCATTACATTCTGCACACTGCTCTCCAAAGGATGTTAGGAACATGTGGACTACCAGTATTCTCCCCATTTAAAAAAAGATACAGTGTATGTTAAGAGCAGGGCATTCACAACAATTACAGGAAAACAGTATGATTTTCCACCAACGATGAACAAAAATAAAATCCACTCTCTCTGCTGCTCCTTCAAAATTCCAACGTTAGTCTTGTGCGCCCTTTCCCTCCCCCTCCACATATTTGTAAGGAACTAAACATTACATCTGGTTGACAGCAAATATTCCACTACACCTCAAATGCAGAACACCTATGAAGCAGAGGAATGTTGGCTTTTAAAACAGAAGCAGATTAAAAAAAAAAAACAAAAAAAAGGGTGCAGGACTCCTTCAGTNCAGTTTTCACCAGAGAAATGAGAGGACTGCTTGGTTAAGGTATCTTCCAGCAATATTAGTTTTGAGGGTGTCTTCATTTTAATTAGAATGGAGGAAAGAACCAAGGCAAAACTACCACTGGAGAAACTATGTTCATTTACTTAAAACCTGCCTTGTAAAAACTGTACCACAGAGAACAGCTTTAGTGTGTATGTATCAGCCTAAAATTGACAGTAGGGGCATGAAACTTTAACTTGCCTGTTCTGCAGTAAATACTGTGCATTTTGTATCTGGTCCTGTGTTCCTGTAATAGTTATTATGCGATCTTCTGAACCTTCTAGTGGTTCATCAATTTTGATTGAAGCTCCTGACTCATGACGTATTTGTTTGATTCTCTGTCCTCCCTTTCCAATAATAGATCCTGCCAACTAGGGGAGAAAGCAAAGCATTCAATTCCTGATACAGCTTTTACTAAAATCACAGCAGTATTTGAGTAGCTTCCACAAGTTTAGTCTCAAGAGTTGCAGTGGAAGCTTACTTCTTTACAGCCTCAAAACATCCTTTGCAATGTTAACTGTACAAACACATATTGAAAAAACCTGGCAGAACCAGTTGCTCATTTGTAAAAAACAGCTACAGAGACCATCTCTACTACTGAGTATTAACAATTAGTAAGTTTGTTTAGTCTGTCTCTAAAGTAAAGACAAAAACTGGAAGAATAAACTTTAGGTGATTTAGAAAGAACACTTGAAAGAAGAAGTACTTCTCAAGCACCCTGAACACCTCTGACCTATATTTACATAGTTTAAGAAAAGTCTGTGACTTTTAAAATGAGAAATAAGGAGTTGAAAGCAATTCAATTCTACTTACATCTTTGGGAATAGTTACTTGTGTTGTGATGATAGGTCCACCAAGATCTCCATATGAGCCACGCCCCCCTGCATAAGAATAGTCTGATTTAAACGTATGTATCAAGCCCTTAATAACTACATAACGAAGTATGTGCAAAGGTTCTACATAAACACTTACCATATCCAGAGCCACCCTCGAACTGTAAGAAAAGGAAGGAAAAAGTGAATATCCATGATTTAACATGTTTTCATCGCAAATAATAGTTAACTGTGAGCCTATTTTATGTAAGCATCTCAACCCCAACCTTACTGTAAGTACAACAGTGAGGTGCTGTCAAAGGCAGACTGATGCAGAAGGCAGACCAGAAAAAGAGATGGGTGGGGGAGCATAATTGTAAATAACTTTATGTAACCGCAAATACTTCAGTTTGCTTTTAAAGATTCTTAAATGTTTGTCTGTGACATTAAATAGGAACAACCAATGCAAGGTTAGGAAACTGTGCAGAGCAGGTAAGTATGAAAGCTGCCGCACAATGCATCTGCAGAATCTCTTTATGATCCAAGGCTCTGGATTTCACTTTTTGGCACTGGATTCCAAGAAGTCTTTTGCTTTATTTTTTGTTGCCAGATAAGATGATCCAGCTTTATCTGGATGAGTCTTCTCTGGTCTGCTCTGATTTGGGCCTTACCAGCAGACAGACTTTCACGTAAAATAAGACTACCTTCTCACCTACTCATTTTATAATCACATTAGATCAGGAGGATTAGAAGGAAAGATTAGAAACTGAAATCCTTTTTGCTGTCTCTGTAATTGCCTGCCCCCAGATTCCTAAGGTGAGAAGTTTAATGACCTAAAAATGCCTCAGTTCCAACACTAAGTCTGATTGCTGCCATAGTTCTGGCCAGCATTTGATCCAGCTTGGCTTGGTCCTTGACAGCATCTTGGGAGTACCTAGCACAGAACAGGCCCTTGGAAAAGACTGCTTCTCCTTCCATGACAGTGGCAGCAGTAGGGGACAACAAATGACAAAGGATCCAGCTATATCAGTTTTCCCAGCAGTCTCACCAATTCAGCTGCTGCTGGGCGGTCTTGATGATGTTTTACTCCTGACTCTTTGATTAAACTAACATTCAAATTAAAAGACCAGAGTACAACTTTATTCATGCTACCAATAGAGCTCAGAAGAGGCTCAAATCTCCAGTTTTGGGACAAAAAAAAAAGACCTAGTAATTGTCAATCCTCTTATTTCACCTATGTCTTCTAGGAAAAAAAAACCAAAAAAACCCCACACCCACAAACCAAAAACCCAAAAGAAAAAAGCCCAAACTCAAAGCTCTAAAGAGAAGCTTCAGTGTTTATTCACACTATGCCGCAAACCTTTCTATCTTCCAACAGATAATAATCACAACTTCTTTCTGTTCCTCTAAACCTGCCATATACCAAATTCCAATCACCAGCAATGAGCACTCCAGGCCTCTATAGTTTTAGGATTTCTAGATCGGTAATGGACATCAAGTGCTTCATTTCATCTAGCATTTTCTAAGCGCACAAGACTCCATTTTCATACTTCCCTACAGACTCCAAGAACAAGCAGGGATAGTTCTCCAGAATTCAACTTCTGGGAGACCGGTGGAGTGACTTCTGTGAGAAGCATGGGGCTGCCCACGTACCAGTCAAAGCCAGACAGTTCTAGCTAATGCCAAGATGGACCCACTACTGCTTAAAGCTGAGACCGTTGGCAAAGCTGGTGGGACCTCTGTGATCAGTGTGCATCAGCTATGAGATTAGCAAGTGAAAAAAGTGAAACAACCCTGCAGACACCACAGTAAAGGAGGGGGAAAGAGGTGCTCCAGGCTCTAGAACAAAGATTCTCCTACAGCTCATGAAGTGAACTACCCTGAACCAAATAATAACACTGAGTTCATGGAAGACCTTATGTTTGGGTGACAATGATTTGAAAGAAGCTGCAGTCTGCAGAGAGCCCAGGCAAGTGAAGGTGCTTGACAGGGCATATGGCCAGCAGGGGGCACAGACTGGACCAGTCTGTTCCTGAAAGCACTGCACTCCATGATGACGACTCAGGCTGGAGCCAATCTTGAAGAGCCTGTCTTCCACTGGAAACATCCAGAGTGGAGCAGTTTGTCAATCACTGTACCCTGTGGGAAGGACCCCACACTGCAGCAGGAGAACAGCCAAAGTTGACTGCAACCCACCATTCCCCATCCCTCCTGCACCACTCCTGCTACAGGAAGCAGAAGAGCAAGAAACAAAAGGAGGTGAGTCTGGGAGGAAGTGATGGTGTTTTTAGTTTTCGTTTGTTCTTTATGATGCTACTGTATTTTTAAGTGTCAATAAATTAATCTTCCCCAAGTCAACTCTGTTTTGCCCATGATGGTAATAATCAAGTGATCCCCATGTTCTGAATCTTGAGCCACAAGCTCTAGTTACTTTCTCCCCTCATCCTACCAAGGAAGGGGAATGAGAAAGCAGCAGGAGCACCTGGCAGCACACCAAGTTCAAACAACCACAACTACTTGTTCATATTGTAATGCAATGCTTTTTCCCCTGTATACTGTTTACAGACTACCTTTTTAGAAGATCAGGATGAAAGCTACTCAGACTGAACAGTTGAGCTTGTCCTCTGCCTCTAAGCAACCTATGTTGTGCGAACATGCTTAGTAATAAAACCTAACAGAACTCCAGTAGTAGAGTCCAAAATGCAAGCGAATCAAGACTCAGCTTAAGGTTTAATTCAGAGACTGATCAGAGTACAATGCAAACACACATATTCCTGTTGATACTGTCTGAAGATCCCTTTTAGGACTAATTTGTATTCAATAAAAATTCTTTCTGTGATCATTTTTGCCTCCCTAAACTATAGGACAGCAAATTAAATAGACAGCAGATGAGTCAAGCAATTCAATTTACTGTATTTATGTGAGCTAAGAAGAGACTTTTAATATTTGACAGCACTTTGCCATCTTCTAAACAGCACAAGCACCTGATGAATTCCTTCATTTCCCTTCCCAAACACTATCCGATTAATTGTGCCTTTCCAAGTGCACTGGTAAGTAAAGCACAATAATTTATCCCCAAATACAGCTAAGAAGCTACTTTTAATACTTGCTGTATGAAACAGGAGAAAATACATTGTGAAGTTAACACAAAGTATATATTCTAAATCCATGCACCTACAGTGCACCAGTTATGGACAGAGTTGCTATTCACAACACAAAAAATATGGTGAGCGTAAAAGCGGCAAAAGGAGGTACAGGAAAGATTCTCTCTTTTGGCTGCGCTGTTACATACTTCAACATTTCAGTTACTGTACAGGACATACTGCAAGATAAACTGCCAATAAATTCTGAGTCACAAGGACAGTTTTATGATTTTCAATAGATGCAAGTCACTGCTGACTACACTTAGCATCCAGAAATACTCATCACTGCAACCAGTTTAATGAAGTAGTTTTCACAGAAAAGGCTGAACACACTTACCAACTCTGGTGGCTGCATATCATCACAGGCATCCACATGACACTGCATCATCTTCGAGACACAAGTAAAAAAAGAAAGAAACATAAAGCGAGTCTGTGTCACAGAGTTACAAGCAACTTGGCAAGCAAACAGACACTGGTATGGAGGAACACTTGTACTGCAACAAAATTAGGTCTTTATGACTTAGACCACTTTCAAAATTCACTCCCTTTCAGTTTCATTTTGAGTGAACTGTAAGCAGTCACGCTTTCTTCCAGTGTCTGTGATGTAAAGAGGTCTTTCCTTCTACAAAGAAGGTCAGACAGCTAAAGGTGGAGCAAAGTTGAACAAGTAGGGTTTTTATTGTCTTTGAGAACACCTTCAAGTGCTATTCGATATAAAAATCTTTTATTCCTGCAATGAATTAGATAAAGGTTTAATGCATTTAAAACAAATAATGGTCAGTGATTATCTCTATGCCAACAGCTGTCAAACAGGAAGAACATTGCTTCTCATGTTCTGCCAATTCATTTTCATTTACCTCATAAATCCAATAACCATACTAACAACCTACTGCTGCCTTACTGTATCTGGTGCCTTTTAAAAATACAATGTATAGCATTTCTTTCTTTCAGAGTTCTGCATTTTCAGCACTTGATGTTCATTTACATACACACTAGCAAGATAAGCCAGTGAGCTTAACTTTTACATCTAATGAAAGAAAATGTGCACAGTCCTTAATTGATGTCAAAATTTGTACATTGTAATTTTCACTGTTTTTTAATAGAATGATCTAGGAGTCAAAGTCTCTAACTTTCCTCCAGTATCCACATGGATAAATAAACCAGCTGTCACACATTCTTCCTTTACTGATTTTTTTCATGTGCTTGTTAATGTCTCATCTCTTAAGCATGAAGGTTTCTGTATTTTTAAGTGTATGTACTTAAATGCTCACATATCAATACATGCACATACATAAATTAAAAAAAAACAAAACAAAACAACAAAACCCCCACAAGAATTAGGAAGCTGAAGACCAAAAGCACATCAGAAGTTTGAAGACCCTCTAAGATGAGTGAGAGGAGACAGTCCACTTACCAGGAGACATTTAACACTCTATTAACTCAGACTTTGAAACTGTTAGTACTTTGAAAATTTCAGTACCATATCAGGTAATTATAGAAAGCAGTGAGGGGATAAAATTACTTTATAGACTTGCCCACTTTGTTTTCCACCTTTCACATTCATCTCTGTGAGTATTTGAAAGAAGTCTGAAGATGGTGTTAAGTAAGTATTTAAAAAAAAAAAAAAAGAAAAAAAAACAAACTCAGAATAGCTCTTATGGTCCACATAACGGATCTGGAGTAGTTACACACTTACCTCAGAATCATTATAGTTGGAAAAGACCTTTAAGACTAACAAGTCCCTCCATAAGCAAACTAGCATAACAAGTAAACTGTATCCTGAAGTGCTTTTAGAAACTAAGGTCAAGAAAGGAAGGGTCAACCAGACAGAAGCCAGGCTAAACACAAAGCAAAATGTATTTTCTATTCTAGTTGGAACAGAATAAAAATAGAACCCACTACTGCCCAAAAGTCAAGCTAAGTAAGACCTGGTTCATCAAGACACTCAAAGAAGGGCAAGCTGCTCAGTATACATGCCAACCAAAGGCAGAAGAGGGGAAAAAAAATGTCCTACTGCAGATCTACCTCTGAAACACATGATTTCCCAGGAAAGAACAATCTAGTACAAGAGTAAACGACTGCTGGGAGAAGCTTCGCATAGAGGAATATATTTAAGCCTTTTTTTTTTTTTTTTAAGCTTCCATATACTATGAGATTTTTTTTTTCCCCTCTCAGGAAGTACCAAATTAACTTACGATTCAACTCAGCACTGTCCTAGTACCAAAAAATTTAGAATGACAGTGGATTTTTGCATAGAAATCACCAAATAGAAACAGATTCAAAAGAGCAACCACCTCCCCGGTTAACTAGAGCTCTTCATAGATATTATTCTGTAACATGTACAGTTCTATTCATACTTGTTTTTTCCAACATCAGTATTAAGAATGCTTGTGTGAATCAAAGAATTTCAGGCAATGTTGTTCTGATGTTTTTTCTTTACCTGCAAAATCTCCAAATTCCTGCTTCTATCATCCTGAATAAAAACCCTGAAAGTCAGTGCAAGAAAATCTCCAGCGCAGAGCAGTCATTGTTGGTGGCATGAGGAGAGAAAGCAAGCAGACAGTGTCTTGGACACCACATACACCCTGAACAGTCCTCCACATGGGACCACTTCTACAGATGAAACATTTTGGTTTTATTACCAGAATTGTGCCTGCCCCACATTTAAGTGCATATGTTCAGCTACAGTATCTGTAGACAGTCGGCACGCTAATTGTGCTTATGCAACAAAACAAGGCAAATTTTAAACTCATACCATGCCATCATAACGGTCTCCCGGTCTGCCCCTTCGGTCATAGGACATAAGATCTCTAAAAATGAGAAAAAAAACCAGCAGAATGCTTATTGTTTTAGAAACTATTTAATATAGTATAACCTAAATTTTCAATTTCATAGTTCATACATCCTAACTTCAACCCACCCTAGTTCTAAGTTTCAGAACTACTGACTACAGTCCTAGTAGGTTACTACAGTGCAGCAAATAATTAAATACCAGCATTTTTCAAAATAATCCAGTCTAACACACACTCAAACCTGCATAATCACTATCAACATCGAAGTTCAGAAAAAAACACTGGAAAAATGAAAATATGATTCAAGAGACTGTACACAATGTGAGTGTTCTATGACGTAATTACACAACTCACCCGCCACGAGGAGGTGGTGGAGGAGGAAGGGGAAGATTACGAGCTCTGCTGCCACCTCTACCACCACGACCTGGTGGAGGTGGTGGAGGTCCTCTGCGAGGGCTCATATCATCATAATCTCTTCTTGATGGAGGCATAGGTCGTCCACGACCAGGGGGCATTCGATCAAAACCTCCTCTTCCACGCATAGGGAAGCCTACTGGACGTCCTCTTCGATCATCAAACATTGTGAAGCCACCATAGTCGTATGTTTCATCATAGAAATTGGGATCATAAGGTTGGGCCCGTCCTTTTATTGGAGACTAAAACAAATGAAGAGACAATCCCCAAACCAAATTAGGACTATTACAATTGAAATATTTAATTACGTTAAGTGTTCCAAATTCTTTGTATTTATACACATTCTTGGATTTCACAATCCTATTAAGAAAGGAGGAAATGGTGATTTGTTTCCTGTGAGCCTAACTACAATACTGAGAAACTGCTGTGACTTACTATTGGCTGATCAGTTTTGTCTCCCTTTTTCTTAATTTCTGCATATTGATGTTTTATATAAAATATGAATAATGCTCCACTACTATAAAAATTTGCTTCTTTCTTCCATAAAGTGCAGCCTAATTACAGAAAAGGGAGGTAATTTCAAAAGGTGGCAACTGTTGATTGTTTTTATTATTGGGAAAGCAGGAGGTACTAAATTCAAAATAGAAAATGAAAGATAGCAAAAAATAGATCTTGAAACAGTCATGAATAACACTGAAAATAAAATTCATTTCATAAACATTACCTCAGAGATAAGATCCAAGATAATCTTAATACATTCAACGACTCTGTCAGGCTTTCCACCAATAAGAACTACTCTGTCAGTAGAATGAGGACAACACTCTTGGAAGAGCTTAATGGTGGTCTGAGTGTTCTGTTGAAGAAAAAAGTAAGTCAGAGATTGTCTAAGTATTTTAAACAACCTCATAAACCCATTCAATCACTTTTTAGAAACAATTTAGAAACAATGACAATTTCCAAGCCATTTTAAGTGTATGCATGCTTCTAACTTCTTGGAACAAATTTAACGCTGTATTTACTATCTGTACTGACAGTTTTGTTGAGAAGGAAGAAGCTCAATTTTTTTCTCTCAATTACGACTCATCTACACTATCATTTAACCAAACATTATCAAAAGGACTATGCATCTGTTGCGACCTTAGAGGTGTATTCACAGGATCACAGAAAGTCAGGAGGTGGAAGGGACCTCCGGAGATCACCGAGTCCAACACCCCTGCCAGTGCAGGACCATAATCTAGTGCAGGTCCCACAAGAACACATCCAGACAGGTCTTGGAAGTCTTCAGAGAGGAGACTCCACAATCTCTCTGGGAAGCCTGTTCCAGTGCTCTGTCACCCTTACAGTAAACAAGTACCTCCTCACGTTGAGGTGGAACTTCCTGTACTGTAGTTTACATCCACTGCCCCTTCTCCTATTGCAGGGCACGACTGAGAAGAGCCTGTCTCCTCCCTCTTGATGCCCAGCCCTCGTATATTTATAACCATATATTAGATCCTCTCTCATTCTTCCTTTCACCAGACCAAAACACTCAAGGTCCCTCAGTTGCTTCTTACAGGACACATGCTCCAGCACCTTTATCATCTTGTAGCCCTCTGCTGGACTCTTTCAAGTAGACCCCTGTCCCTCCTGAACTGGGGAGTCCAAAACTGAACACAGTATTCCAGGTGGGGTCTCACCAGGGCAGAGTAGAGGGGGAAGAGACCCTCCCTCAATGTACTGAACAAACTCCTCTTAATACACGCCAGAATCCCACTAGTCTTCTTGGCCACAATGGCACACTGCTGTCCCATAGCTATCGTGTTATCCGTTAGGTCCTTCTCCACAGGGCTGCTTTCCCTCAGATCACCTCCTAACATGTACTGGTGCAATTTATTATTCCTTCCCATGTGCAGGACTATGCACTCTTATCTTTGCTGAACCTCGTTAGGTTCTCTTTGCCCAGTCTGTCCAAACCTCGCTGAAAGGCCACACAGCCTGGTATTACCCATCACATGTCAAGAAAACATGCTTTGGACATGAGACAGCAATATTGTTAGGATTGCATACAGTTATCTTGCTGTTCTCAACTCATGATACCAGCCCGTACCTGAAATTGCCTCTGACACAATGCCAAGGATGGACAGAAAACAGATATATATTTTATGTTCGGAGGGGCAATTAGTTTTTTTTAAATCTCATGTCTTCACTGAAATAAAGACAATACATGGTCTTCTAGAGACTTGATTTAGAAAAAAATATTAAAATACAGCTCTTTTACAGCAATATTCAGGCATCTATTCAACATCTATAGTAAGTCTGTGAAGATGCATTTGCCCTAAACCATTTTGCATATCTAACCACACAAATAAATCTAGTTCATTGTAGGAGTGACCGAATGTAATTTCATTTATTTTTAGATAGTAGAATGCCCTTTAAGAATGTCATTCTATCACAAATATCGCCTCGGACTTGACTAGACGTTTCAGGTTCTACCACCAATGACTTGACTTCTGAATGTTTGCAAGAAAGCTGCAACTCACAAATCTATTTCAGAACATAATGTATACAATACATTCTGATTTACTGAAGATACTTACTTTTGCCCTTTATGAACAGAAAACACTGAGCTGTTTATTGAAAAAAAGGAAGCAGATATCAGAAAAACAGCAAACTAGTACCTCTCTGAGTTCTTTAATTTTAGCACCCTTGACACCAATAATTCCTCCTGCCAAACTTTGGTGAATGAGAAGTCTTAGTTCGCAGTCAAAGTCACTGCCTTTGTAGTGTTGATACTGTAAGAAAGATGGATACAAGGCAAACAATATTAGTTATACAAAACTTTAAATATTCAGGGTTTGGTGAAGTTTCTTCTCCAAACACAGTGCTAGGAGTTCATTTACTGTTGGGTTGTAATTCAGTTTGTCCTTTGACAGGATGACAAATACTTAAGTACTTTACCTCAACATAAACTGATGTCAGATCAGTTTTTCTTATTTATTATGAAATACTGCAATATTTTCTACAAAGATTGAAAACTGTATCAGATAGTCTAACATTTTTGCAAATTGCAACTACTTTAAAATGGGGATGAAACAAGTCTGAAGGCAAGCGCTTTGAGAGGGAAAACAGTTGCTCAAAACCTTAATTAATATACAGTGACTCTGTCCTCGATCAAAAAAAAAAAAAAAAAAAAAAGCAGCGAACATGTAATTCCAGCATCCTAACTTTTCTTTAAAGGGCTTAAAAAAAATAATTTCCTGTATTAAAAAAAAAACCAGAAAATAATCTAGAACTGTCTTGTTTCAAAGGCTTATCTTTTACCTCCAAAAGTAAAAACATTAAGAGACATACCTCTTCTAAAGTAGGGATAATCTTCTTCAGAATTTCTCCAATTGTCTCTATATCTGCGCTTATGCTCAAGATGCTGTTGGAAGCCGTAATGCCAGACAATACAGTGAAGGTGGAAAAGAAGTAGAAGTAAATTTTTTTAGTCAACATATACAAAATTCTAACTAGTTTTACTACAGAGAAGAGCTTACAATCAATACTCCCCATTTAAAGTAAACCTGTTTGCTCAACTTACAACACATGCATTTTTGTTTATGCCCAATATATATGCATGATAAATTTAAGATTAGGTAGACCTTGCAGAGAGAGATAAAGACAGAATGGGCTTTTGGAAGGGCTCAGATTAAGTGGGCAAGAAACTTGATGCAGAACTGAAAGTAGAAGTGAATACTCATGTTCCCCGCCACCGCTAATTTAGGATATCCTCGCTATTACATAAGTAAAACTGGCACACCTTCTCACAGAAAAAGTGGGGATATGCAAGTGGTGAACACTATATCCGCAGTAAGGTATGATACCAGTTAGAAATCAGATTACTAATGGGTTCTCCAAGAAAACAAATACAAATGCAAGACAAAAAAAGACAAAACAAATGAGAAGTGAAGGAAAGTGAACCAGAGTTAGCATTTCATCAGAAATTAATTATGAATAGGCAATGTTGACGGGAGCAAGGTGGGCCACATAGACAGAGCGAGAGACTACTTTGAAACAATTTGATTTACAATGCAGCAAATATGCAACACTTGAAGCTGTGCTCCTTCCATTGAAATAAAATCAGTGGATTGTTTGGGTGGGCAACTCACGTAGAAGTTCAGTGACAAAAAGACTTAA
>WBNM01029870.1:1344-14258 GCA_013399055.1 Ramphastos sulfuratus
GCAGGCTCCAGGCAGGCTCCAAGCAGGCTGCAGGCAGGCTCCAAGCAGGCTCCAGGCAGACTCCAAGCAGGCTGCAGGCAGGCTGCAGGCAGGCTCCAAGCAGGCTCCAGACAGACTCCAAGCAGGCTGCAGGCAGGCTGCAGGCAGGCTCCAAGCAGGCTGCAGGCAGGCTCCAGGCTGTGCTGCACAGCTCTGGCGAGCCTCAGCCTGAGTCTTTTGTCTGGGATATTTAAGTACATCTCCGGGTTCAGCTCCCAGCTCCTCAGCAGCACTTAACCAAGTCACACATTGGTGTTTTGTAAACTGTTTCTCACAGCTTGTTTATTTAGGGTTAGAACTCGATTTGGGCTCCTTCTGGAAGTGTGACTCATTGTTTAATGTGGCAGCTCATTAGCAAGACTTCGTTTTTTTTTTTTCCTGATATATTTTTTTTTCCCCCTCTGCTGCCACTAATTGCTGAGCCCACTGCGAGCTGCAGCTTCCAATGACACCATTGGGGGGGGGGGGGACAAAAAATAATCAAAAAAAATCAAGCAACCCCCCCCCAAAAAAAGGGAGGAAATAGATCAGCTACCAGATAAAAGGCAACAGAAATAAACAAACTCATGAACCTGCAGAGGAAGCTTTTTAGCTGCTGTGATTTGACTCCAAGGCAGAGACTTCCTCAGCTTGGGAAATTGATGCCAGCAGCTCCTGGGCTCTTGGGGCAGGAGGAGAGGAGTGAGGAGGAGCTGAGGAACAGCACAGGACAGGAAAATGCATCAGGGCCACTTCTTCCCAGCAGCACAGATGGGCTGGACACCTGCAGCTCAGAATGCAGCAACCTGCCCTGGCCTCAGCACCTCAGTGCCTTGGGAAGGGACAAATCCAGCAGCTGGAGTCTGAGCACTCTCTTAGGGCAATTGATTGGTCTGATGGAACAGGTCCCTGGGGCTGGGGCTGAGCTGGGCACACCCTGCCTGGGCACACCCTGCCTGGGCAGAGCTGGGCACATCCTGCCTGGGCACACCCTCCCTGGGCTGAGCTGGGCACACCCTGCCTGGCCACACCCTACCTGGGCAGAGCTGGGCACACCCTGCCTGGCCACACCCTGCCTGGGCTGAGCTGGGCACACCCTGCCTGGGCACACCCTGCCTGGGCTGAGCTGGGCATACCCTGCCTGGGCAGAGCTGGGCACACCCTGCCTGGGCACACCCTGCCTGGGCTGAGCTGGGCACACCCTGCCTGGGCACACCCTGCCTGGGCTGAGCTGGGCACACCCTGCCTGGGCACACCCTGCCTGGGCTGAGCTGGGCACACCCTGCCTGGGCACACCCTGCCTGGGCTGAGCTGGGCACACCCTGCCTGGGCACACCCTGCCTGGGCTGAGCTGGGCACACCCTGCCTGGGCACACCCTGCCTGGGCTGAGCTGGGCATACCCTGCCTGGGCAGAGCTGGGCACACCCTGCCTGGGCACACCCTGCCTGGGCTGAGCTGGGCACACCCTGCCTGGGCACACCCTGAATGGGCACACCCTGCCTATGCTGAGCTGAGCACACCTTCCCTGGGCACACCCTGACAGGGCACACCCTGCCTGTGCTGAGCTGGGCACACCCTGCCTGGGTACACCCTCCCTGGGCTGAGCTGGGCACAACCTGCCTGGGCACACCCTGCCTGTGCTGAGCTGGGCACATCCTGCCTGTACTGAACTGGGCACACCCTGCCTGGGCTGAGCTGGGCAAACCCTGCCTGAACTGAGCTGGGCAAACCCTGCCTGAACTGAGCTGGGCAAACCCTGCCTGGGCAAGAGGGCAGAGGGGCCCAAGAGATGTCCACTATGAAGGGCCTGTGCTGCTAACAAACTCTGCTGACAAAAGCATCCCCTCTGGAGAGGCAGCAGGAAGGCTGGGACCAGATCCAGGAGGGGAGCTGCTCCAGGGCTGCATGTTCAGGCTCAGCATCTCCTGCTCTGCCCTGCACACTCAGGCTCAGCATCTCCTGCTGTGCCCTGCACACTCAGGCTCAGCATCTCCTGCTCTGCCCTGCACACTCAGGCTCAGCATCTCCTGCTCTGCCCTGCACACTCAGACTCAGCATTTCCTCCTCCTCCTCCCACACACAGGCTCAGCATCTCCTGCTGCATCCATCCCCACCCCTCTGTCCCAAAGCAGTCTGCAGAGGTGTGCAGGCTGCAGGGAGGTTTCCCTGCTGCACTCTTGTGCTCTGAGCTTGCCACATCTTTAGTAGTTGGCAGTGGGGATGGAGGAGCCCATTTTTGCCTCTTGGATTTCACAGGCTGCCTGGAACAAGCCCTGGCAATGCCAATGGCCATGGCCACACTGGCTCAGGTGAAGCAAATGCTCTGGACAAGTAAAACTCAGCCTGCCCTGCTCCCTTGCTTGCTGCTTTGTTCCCTTCCTTTGCCCTTGCATCCCTCCAGAAGGGTTTCCCTGCCTTGCTGCCAGAGGCTGCTTCCTAAGAAGCAAACTGCTGCTCATTTCCCACCCAGCTTTAGGAGTTCTCCTGAAGCACTTACAGGAACAACAACCACTGGATGGGAGAGGAGAGGAGGAGGAGAACCCACAGAGCTGCAGGGGTCAGTGCCGAGGGCAGAGGGAGGGGGAAGGAGCCAGAGCTGCCTGATGCATGTGCTGCACTCACTGCTCTCTGCAGAGCCTCCCTGGAGTGTCCCTGGGAAGGGCTTACTGGAGGGCTCCATTCTCCCATTCCATCCTCCCATTCCTTCCTCCCATTCCTTCCTCCCATTCCTCTCTCCCATTCCTCTCTCCCATTCCTCTCTCCCATTCCTCTCTCCCATTCCTCTCTCCCATTCCTCTCTCCCATTCCTCTCTCCCATTCCTCTCTCCCATTCCTCTCTCCCATTCCTCTCTCCCATTCCTCTCTCCCATTCCTCTCTCCCATTCCTCTCTCCCATTCCTCTCTCCCATTCCTCTCTCCCATTCCTCTCTCCCATTCCTCTCTCCCATTCCTCTCTCCCATTCCTCTCTCCCATTCCTCTCTCCCATTCCTCTCTCCCATTCCTCTCTCCCATTCCTCTCTCCCATTCCTCTCTCCCATTCCTCTCTCCCATTCCTCTCTCCCATTCCTCTCTCCCATTCCTCTCTCCCATTCCTCTCTCCCATTCCTCTCTCCCATTCCTCTCTCCCATTCCTCTCTCCCATTCCTCTCTCCCATTCCTCTCTCCCATTCCTCTCTCCCATTCCTCTCTCCCATTCCTCTCTCCCATTCCTCTCTCCCATTCCTCTCTCCCATTCCTCTCTCCCATTCCTCTCTCCCATTCCTCTCTCCCATTCCATCCTCCCATTCCTCTCTCCCATTCCTCTCTCCCATTCCTCTCTCCCATTCCATCCTCCCATTCCTCTCTCCCATTCCTTCCTCCCATTCCTTCCTCCCATTCCTCTCTCCCATTCCTCTCTCCCATTCCTCTCTCTCATTCCTCTCTCCCATTCCTTCCTCCCATTCCAGCCTCCAGCCCCAGCAGCCCTGCCAGGAGGCTGTAGCCCTGCAGGCAGCTCCCTCCCCAGTGCCCCAGCACAGCTCTGAGCTCTGGGTGCTGCTGCTGCCAGGGCTTGTGGCACCAGGGAGCATCAGGGCCAGGCTTGCCCTTGGGCTTGTGGCTGTCCCTTCCCTGCACCATGCCAAGATCCCACACCAGGACTTGATCATGTTGGGGCATGGTCAGTGTGAGTGAGGGTGGGGAGACACTGGCACAGGTTGCCCAGGGAGGTTGTGGGCACCCTGGAGGTGTTCAGGACCAGACTGGATGAGGCCTTGAGCAGCCTGTGCTGGTGGGAGGTGTCCCTGCCACCCAGCTCATGTCCCCCATCCCATGTCCCCCAGCTCATGTCCCCAGCTCATGTCCCCACCCCATGTCCCCACCCCATGCCCACACACACATCTCTCCCACCTTGTCCCCAGGACACTTTCCCAATCCCACATCTCTCAGCCCATGTCCCCAGCAGACCTGGGGACTGTGTCCCCAAGCCCATCTCTGCCCCCTGCCCTCAGACCACCTTCCCAAGCCCATCTCTGTCCCTTACCCTCAGACCACCTTCCCAAGCCCATCTCTGCCCCCTGCCCTCAGACCACCTTCCCAAGCCCATCTCTGTCCCCTGCCCTCAGACCACCTTCCCAAGCCCATCTCTGTCCCCCTGCCCTCAGACCACCTTCCCAAGCCCATCTCTGTCCCCCTTACCCTCAGACCACCTTCCCAAGCCCATCTCTGCCCCCTGCCCTCAGACCACCTTCCCAAGCCCATCTCTGCCCCCTTGCCCATCTCTGCCAGCCCAGGGCCCACCTCTGCCTCTGCTCAGCACCCCAGAGAGGAAGACTAATTTCTTGTGTGCTGGATGCAGGGGGGGCAGAACTGCATCCCCCAGCTCTGAGGAGGGTTCTGCAAACAATGGAGATTAAAAAAGGAGTCAAAGCTATAAAAAGTGCTTGACAAGGTCCTTTTAAATTATATATTTTTTTTCCTTCTTTTTTTTTTTGGGGGGGTGGGGGGGGTTGGGGGTCTGCAAATATGCAATAAATCCCAGGCAGGAGTCATAAAAGTACCTGAAATGCTCTTTGAAAGATTTAGGAGCACCTCAGCACTATAATAAAGTGAGGATGCTGCTTCCAGGAGCATTTCTCATCACCCACACTTCATCAGATTCCTGAACTCCTTTCCCTCAGCCCATCCCAAGGAATTGTCCAACCTCAGCTGCCTGACTTACATCTCCTCACCAGCAAATCCCCCCCCCCTCTAGGGCTGATTGATGGCTGCTGGCTGGGATCTGCCTCCTCCATCCACCTCCCTGAATCTGCTGCCTTTTAGCTTTGACCCAGTGCCAGTGAATTGTCCCTGTCACTTTTCCAGGGAGCTTTGTCATCCCAGGATAATCTAATCATTCCCTCGAGGCAGCCTGGGAATGCTGCTGGGGAGCTGATTGCTCCTGAGAGCAGGCTCCTGATGCCTGCAAGAATCA
This sequence comes from Ramphastos sulfuratus, assembly GCA_013399055.1. NCBI lineage: Eukaryota > Metazoa > Chordata > Aves > Piciformes > Ramphastidae > Ramphastos > Ramphastos sulfuratus. The sequence goes on from WBNM01029870.1 coordinate 6,316, forward strand.
CAGAATCATAGAATGGTTGGAAGGGAGCTCAAAGCTCAGCCAGTTCCAACCCCCTGCCATGGGCAGGGACACCTCCCACTAGCACAGGTCACTCAAGGCCTCATCCAGCCTGGCCTTGAACACCTCCAGGGAGGTTGTGGAGCACAGAAGACCTCCAGGGAGGTTGTGGAGCACAGAATCACCCAACGTGATCTTTGATCATGTTGGGTGATTCTGTGCTCCACAACCTCCCTGGGCAACCTGTGCCAGTGTCTCACCACCCTCACTNTGTCCCCCAGCCCCCTTCAGATCCTGCAAGGCCACTCCAAGCTCTCCTGGAAGCCTTCTCCTCTCCAGGCTGCAGACCCCCAACTCTCTCAACCTGTCCTCACAGCAGAGCTGCTGCAGCCCTCTCAGCATCTTCATGGCCCTTGGTGATCCCTTCATGGTCACTTGTCACCATGCCTGGCACAGCCCTGGCCAAGGCCCAGACTCAGGGGCTGGGTGCAGGCAGCTGAGTGCCCCCAGTCCATTCCTGCCCTCACCCTCAGGCTCAGCTTGGTTCAGTTGCAGGAAGCTTGGAGGTCTCTGTGCTTCCTGCAGGGATGTCTGGAAAAGCAGCCCCCAGGAGCCCCTGAATCCAGCATGGTGAGGATGGGAAGGGACCAACCCAACCCCACCCCCTGCTATGGCAGGGCACCCACAGCAGCTTGCCCAGGATCACAGTGCCCAGGGGGGGTGGCAGCTCTGCAGAGAAGGAGACTCCACAGCCTCTCTGGGCAGCCTGCTCCAGGCCCCAGCACCCTCACAACAAACAACTTTCTCCTCCTTCTCAGGTGGAACCTCCTGGGTGCCAGTCTGTGCCCACTGCCCCTTGCCCTCTCTGGGCACCACTGACAAGAGTGGTAAGCCTCAGGTGAAGGGTTGCCAGGAAGCAGCCCTCCAAACCCCCAGCCCACTGCACTTCCCTGCTGGTTTTCAGGGCCAGCTGCCAGAGTGGCAATGTTAAGCTGCAGCCAGGCAAGGATGGCAGTGCCACACAGAGCTGGGCAAGGGAGAAGGAGCAGCTGGGACAGGATCTGAGCCTGTGTCTCAACAGGAGTGAGCAGCACAAGGGACACAGATTCACCTCCTGGCAGGGGACCCTGCCAAGGGCACAAACATCCTCCTTGCCCTGGGAGCTGATGGAAGCCTCAGACATCAGCCTGCCCAGCACTGAGCAAGGCAGATCCCAGGTGGGCACCTTCTCAGCTGCCCAGTCAAGCAGTGCAGGGATCTGACTGATGGATAAACCCTTCCCTGCTCACCTGCTTCCTCACCTCCTTTGTGAGAGCTCAGCTCTGGCTCCCAGCCCCTGCAGGAGCCCACAGGACTGCACTGAGCTCTCCAGTTTGTCCCGGGGGGGTCTGCTCTGGTGCAGCTTTTGAAGCAGTTGGTCCTGCGTGCACCAGGCAGGATGCCCGAGGGGATGCAGGCACCCCGGAGCCACAGCCCTGCCCCGGCCAGGGGCTTTGAAGCAGTGGTGCTGTGTCTGGGGAGTGATTTTCCAGCTGATTGCCCTTGGCTGCTCCAGGCAGTGCTGGAGCTGACCTGTGGCAGGAGGAGCCAGCTCAGGCCTGGCTGGGGCTGGAGAGAGCACAGGCATGGACATAACTGAGGAGGGGAAAGGCAGCAGGGAGAGGAGAGGGTGAGCAGCAGGGCACAGGGCTGGGGAGGAGCAGCTGAGGGAGCTGGGGGGGTTAATATGGAGCAGAGGAGGCTGAGGACAGAGTTCATTGCTCTCTGCAGCTCCCTGAGAGGAGGCTGCAGGCAGGTGGGGGTTGGGCTCTGCTGCCCAGGCTCAGGTGATAGAAAGAGAAAAAATGTCCTGAACTTGTGCCAGGGGAGGGTTAGGTTGGAGAGGAGGAAAAAAACTCTTTGCTGCAGGAGTGGTCAGGGACTGGCAGAGGCTGCCCAGGGAGGTGGTGGAGTGCCCATGCCTGGAGGTGCTCCAGAACCCTGTGGCCATGGCACTTGGGGCCATGGTTTGGTGGCCATGGTGGAGCTGGGTTGAAGGTTGATCATGAAAGACTTTTCCAACCCAAACCATTCCATGAGTCTCTGATTGTCTGTCAGCAGCACATGGCCTCTGACCTGGCAGGATGAAGCTCAGGGCTCAGGAGAGCCTGAGGGAGCTGCAACTCTTTGGCTTGGGGAAGAGGAGCCTGAGAGGTGACCTCAGCAATAAAGGTGAGTGGCAGGAGGCTGCAGCCAGGCTCTGCTGGGGGATGCCAGTGCCAGCACAAGGGGCAAGGGTGGAAGCTGAGGCAGAGGAAGTGCCATGGAAACAGGAGGAGGAATTTTTAACCTGTGAGGGTGGCAGAGCCCTGGCACAGGCTGCCCAGGGGGGCTGTGGAGTCTCCCTCTCTGGAGATATCCAAACCCTGCCTGGATGTGTTCCTGTGTGATGTGGCACAGGAGATGCTGCTCTGGCAGGGGTTGTGCTGGATGAGCTCTGGAGGTCCCTCCCAGCCCCTGGCACTCTGTGGCTCTGTGATGCAGCTGCAGGCAGCAGTTTGTTGGTGGTGTGAGGAGCATCCAGCACTGTCTGCAGGCCTGGCCCTGCCCTGGGTCACATCTGGGAGCAGAGGGCACCATTAAGTGCCCACATGGCACCGGCACCGAGGGGCATTCAGAGCTGTGCTTATTGTTCTGCAGCAGGAAACACAACTGTGCCACCTCACCTGCCCTACCTGCACTGCTCCAGGAGCATCCCCTGAGCTCTGCCCAGCTGCCAGGGGCCCCACTGGGGCACCATCTGCCCTGTAGAGCAGAGCTGTGTGGCATGGCAGGAGGAGATGGAGCTGCCTGGTATGCTGGAGGCTGCACAGCTTGTGGGGGCGAGGGCTGGCTGCCTCCTTTCCCCTGCAGCCTTGCCCCAGTGCCCAGCTGAGGGAGGGGGCAGGTGAGGGGTGGCAGTGCTGGGCAGAGGGGAGCAGTGCTGCAGGGAGGCTCTGGTGTGAGCTCCCCCCCGGGGCCCTGTCTCTAAGAATAAAGTGTCTGTGTCTCCAGGAAGCCAATCAGCAGCACTGCTCAGCTGCCACTTGGGCTCCAGTGTCTCCAGCCTGTAATTCAGTGGCTTGCAAGCATTAATTGTGGAGCTGGGAGTGCTGCAGCCATGCCCAGCCTGCCTTTTTGTGGTTTGTGCTGGCGCCTGGCACCTGAGGCTCTGCAGCCCCCAGGCTGGCACCAGAGCCTCTGCAGCCCCCAACCTGGCACCTGAGGCTCTGCAGCCCCCAGCCTAGAGGCTCTGCAGCCCCCAGCCTGGCACCTGAGGCTCTGCAGCCGCCAGCCTGGCACAAGAGCCTCTGCAGCCCCCAGCCTGGCACCTGAAGCTCTGCAGCCGCCAGCCTGGCACCTGAGGCTCTGCAGCCCCCAACCTGGCACCAGAGGCTCTGTGGTCCCCAGCTGAGCTCTTTGGCACAGCAGCTCAGGGCTGGGGCTCTGCTCCCCAGCTTCCATCCAGGGCCCTGACCCCTGGGCTCTGGGGGCTGGGCTGGCCCTGGGCTGCCCACAGAGTCAGCTCTGTGCTGCTCTCAGTCTGCACTCCTCTGCCTCACCCTTCCAGGCAGAGCTGCAGAGATTCACCACAGAACTGCCTTGGTTGGAAAAGACCTTCAAGGTCATCGAGTCAAAATATCAACCAACATCACCATGCACACCAAACCAAGGACACCAAACCATGCTCACCAAACCAAGGACACCAAACCAAGGACACCAAACCAAGGACACCAAACCATGCTCACCAAAACACAGACACCAAACCACAGACACCAAACCATGGACACCAAAACACAGACAGCAAACCATGCACACCAAACCATGCACACCAAACCACAGACACCAAACCACAGACACCAAACCATGGACACCAAATCATGGACACCAAAACACAGACAGCAAACCATGCACACCAAACCACGCACACCAAAACACAGATACCAAACCACAGACACCAAACCATGCACACTAAACTATGGACACCAAACCATGCACACCAAACCACAGACACCAAACCATGCACACCAAACCATGCACACCAAACCATGCACACCAAACCANGAAACAGGAGGAGGAATTTTTAACCTGTGAGGGTGGCAGAGCCCTGGCACAGGCTGCCCAGGGGGGCTGTGGAGTCTCCCTCTCTGGAGATATCCAAACCCTGCCTGGATGTGTTCCTGTGTGATGTGGCACAGGAGATGCTGCTCTGGCAGGGGTTGTGCTGGATGAGCTCTGGAGGTCCCTCCCAGCCCCTGACACTCTGTGGCTCTGTGACTCTGACTCAGTGGTTTCCCACAGGGCTGGTGCCTCTGCCCTGGGCAGCACTAAGCCATCCTGAGCAGAGTGGCCACCTCTGGGCCTTTCAGTTTACCACTTTCTTGTGGCTGTCCTGTGCAGTCAGATGGTTATGAGAAGGGAAGGGGCTGGGGTCCTGGACTTGATGTGAGGAACAACTTCTGCACCATGAGGCTGCTGGAACACTGCCACAGGCTGACCAAGGAGGTGGTTGGGGCCCAATCCAGGGAGATACTCAAGGTGAGGCTGGGCAGGGCTGTGGGCAACCTGCTCCAGTGGAGATGTCCCTGCTGGGTGCAGGGGTTGGGCTGGAGGAGCTCTGGAGCTCCCTTTCAGTCCAGCCCATTCCATGATTCTATGGTCCTGAAGGACCTCAGAAGGCTGCAGGAGCTGCTCCTCCCCACCACTCCCCACCAGCAGCTGAGGGTGGCAATGCCCCTCAGTGGCACTGTGGTGCCCAGCAGGGAGGACACCCCAGGGCCAGGAGGTGCCCATGCCCTGTGCTCAGCACTGGGGAGGCCACACCTCGAGTGCTGTGCTCAGCTCTGGGCCACTCACTGCAGGAAGGGCACTGAGGGGCTGCAGCCTGCCCAGAGGCTGGGGAAGGGCCTGGAGCAGCTGGGGGTGAGGAGGGGCTGAGGGAGCTGGGAGGCAGGGGGGGAGGGGGGTGTGGTGAGGCTGGAGCAGAGGAGGTTGCAGTGAGGAGGTGGTTGGGGCCCAATCCCTGGAGCTATTCAAGGTGAGGCTGGGCAGGGTTGTGAGCAACCTGCTCTGGTGGAGATGTCCCTGCTGGGTGCAGGGGTTGGGCTGGCTGAGCTCTGGAGCTCCCTTCCAGCCCTGCCCATGCTGTGTCTCTGTGATTCTGTGACTCCCAGGGTGACTGTGACTGCAGAGCCACTAAAGTGTCTTCAGAGCTCAGTGCCTGGGACAGAAGCCACCCAAGAAACCACAATGCTGCTCCCTGGGCAATGTGAGCTCAGCACAAAGCTCCCTCCACGTGCTCACAGGGCTGCAGCCAAGCTCTTGGGGCAGGGCTGCAGTGCCTCAGTGTCCTTTGGAACACTCAAGAAAATGAGGCTAAAGAAAAAAGAGCTTCAAGGGGAGGTCCATTTGCTCCTCAGCCTCTGCAGCTCCTGAGTGAGCAATGTGACAGAGAGCCTGGATGTGTCCTGCAGCTGCAGCCCCTCACTCTGTGGGCAGATGTTTGACCTCTCTTCAGTTGCCATCAGCTGCAGCTTGCAGAGATGGAGGCCTGGGGGTGATTGGGCTCTGTAGACAGAAACCTTTTCTGTTCTGCTCCTCCAGCAGCAGCTTCTGCACTTCCTGAGACTGTGGTTGCACCCACTTGGAGTACTGAGTCCAGTTCTGCTGTCCCCAACACAAGAAGGACACAGAACTGTTGGAGAGGGTCCAGAGGAGGCCATGAAGATGAGCAGAGGCTGGAGAAGCTCCCCTGTGGGGACAGGCTGGGAGAGTTGGGGCTGTGCAACCTAGAGAAGGCTCCAAGGAGACCTCAGAGCAACCTTGCAGTGCCTGAAGGGGCTGCAGGAGAGCTGGGGAGGGACTTTGGATAAGGGCTGGGAGTGGCAGGAGGAGGGAGAATGGATTTGAGCTGGGAGAGGGGAGAGTGAGAGTGGAGATGAGGAAGAGTGAGGGTGGTGAGACACTGGCACAGGTTGAGGGTGGTGAGACACTGGCACAGGTTGNCTCCCTGGAGGTGTTCAAGGCCAGCTTGGATGAGGCCTTGAGTGACCTGTGATAGTGGGAGGTGTCCCTGCCCATGGCAGGGGGTTGGAACTGGCTGAGTTTTGAGGTCCCTTCCAACCTTCCCATTCTATGATTCTATGATCTTAAAGGTCCCTCCCAACCCATCCCAGTCTGGGATTGTTGGATCCCTCTGTCTGGCACTGACCATCCAAGGGGGACTGGGAGAGCAGCACACCCAAGGCACAACTCATCCCATCCCTTGGGAAGCAACCCAGGGCAGGAACTGGGAGCTGTGCCACCCCAGGGCTGAAGGCTGATGCCCAAGCCTGGGCAGAGGCTGTTGTGACTGGGAGGTGCAGGCAGCACCTTCAGCCCTCAGTCTGCAGACACACAGCAGGACACAGGTTCAGGGTGGGTGTGAAAAGCTGGCAGTGGGCTGGGAGCACACAGGACCACAGAGTGGCAGAGGCTGGAGTGTCAGAGCCCTCCACGAGGAGGACAAGTCCTGCCTGCAGCATCTCTTGGCTCTCAGCCTTTGGCATCTCCCTCCCAAGGCCCAGGACAGCTCCTGCCTGAGCCACAGGCAGCTGGAGAAGGACACAGGGTGGAGGGCACAACCCCAAAGCCTCTCTGTGGTGCCTGCAGCTGCATCACAGAGCCACAGANAATTCCAGTCCTGTGTGCTGGAAGCTCTCAGTTCTTGCCCACCATGGGCATCCAACCTGACAAACTCATACTGCACCTCCCCCACCCCCTGCACTCCCCTCCTAGCACAGGCCCTGCTCCCCCTGCATCACCTCTGCAGCTCTGTTCAGAAGGGGTCACCTCTGCCCTCCCCACTGCTCAGTTCAGAGCTTCCACCTCTGGGTTCCTCACATCTCCCTGCTTGGATCCTCTTGGTCCTGATGCTTTGCTCCTGCTGCTGATTGATGTCTCAGCTTGAAACGTTTCCCAGAGCCCCAGCCCCAGAGAGCTGCTCTGGCACAGGGACCTGCTGCAGCTCTGCCTGCAGATAATTCATCTGTGTGACCTTTCCCTCACTGAGTGTTTCTCTTACATCTTCACCAGCTCTTGGCCCTGCAGACTTCTTGGCAGCCTCTTTGCTTCTGATGTATCTGAAAAGCTTTTTTTGCCCCCCAGCTTTTACACCATTAGCAAGCTGCTCCTCCAAGCCATCCCTGGCTTCATCTGCCAGGCTTTACTCTTTAGCTCTCTTGCCTTTGTGCCACTCCATTAGGTGCACATGCTGGGGGGAGCCTGCTCTCAGCTGACCTGCCCCTGCCATCTCCTCCATGCCCACCCAGGCTCCTGCACTCCCAGGGTGCAAAACCTTTCCCTTCTGCTGCAGCCTTTGGTGCTGTTTCCAAAGCTTCAGTGTCTGGCATCACAGCTCAGCTTCTCCCAGCCCGGGAACAAGACAGCAAACGAGGAGAGAACAAAGATGGGGGAGGAGGAGCTGTGTGGGGATGTGGTGCCCCCAGCAGCAGTGCCATGGGAGGAGGTAGGGCAAGTCCAGGATGCTTCTAGCCCCAGTCCCAGAAACAGGATGCATCGGGCTGGGAGGGGCACTGGGAGGGGCACTGGGAGGGGCACTGGGAAGGGCACTGGGAGGGATACTGGGAGGGGCATTGAGAGGGATACTGGGAGGGACACCGGGAGGGACACTGAGAAGGATACCGGGAGTGGCACTGGGAGGGATACTGGGAGGGGTACTGGGAGGGATACTGGGAGTGGCACTGGGAGGGGCACTGGGAGGGACACTGGGAGGGATACTGGGAGGGGTACTGGGAGGGATACTGGGAAGGGCACTAGGAAGGGCACTGGGAGGGACACTGGGAGGGATACTGGGAGGGGTACTGGGAGGGATACTGGGAGGGGCACTAGGAAGGGCACTGGGAGGGACACTGGGAGGGATACTGGGA
>WBNM01029871.1:1570-22768 GCA_013399055.1 Ramphastos sulfuratus
CTAATTAAAGCTCTTTGCTTTGGTTCTGATTACTCTGCTTACTCTGTAACTACCTTTTGCATTAGCAGAAATGAGCCTCTTGAGTTCCCCTAGGCAGCAAGCGGCGTATTGCACTGCAAGAATCTCTTTCCAAAAGAGTTTGTGTATCTGCCAGTTCTGCTAAGTTGTTTGGTACTGCCCTATGCACTGTACAGATTCTGTAATCTATTTGCATGACTGAGCATAGCAACTCTGTAAATAAGAAAATAATTTGGGGTATTAGCGAATAAATAGATATTAATAATTTTATTAGCATTTCATAGAATCATAGAATGGTAAGGTTGGAAGGGACCTCAAGGATCATCTAGTTCCAACTCCCTGCCATAGGCAGGGACACCTCCCACTAGTACAGCTCACTCAAGGCCTCCTCCAACCTGGCCTTCAACACCTCCAGGGAGGGAGCAGCCACAACCTCCCTGGGCAACCTGTGCCAGTGTCTCACCACCCTCACTGCAAACGACTTCTTCCTAACATTCAGTTTCAATCTCCCCTCTGCCACTTCAAACCCCTTGCCCCTTGTCCTGGCATTGCAAGACCTTGTCAATAGTCCCTCCACAGTCCATGCTTCTGTGGGGAGGAAAGAAACATCCACATTTCTGCTACCCTCCCTCCCTTCTGCTGGAGAGCAAGACAAACTTACTCCTGAGCATTTCATAATTGTTATGCTCACAATTTAGGAATCACAGAATTTGTCAGCTATAAAGTGTCCTTTCCAAAAAGAGGGTCTATGTATACATATACAGAATTTATGAGCTCCTCTCTACAAAACTGGGAACTACCAGGAAAAAAAAACCACAACAGGAGTTCAGCTAGACTCTTGGCAAACCCATTCAGATGCTTTACAATATTCTGATAGTGTAGTGTACTGCAAAGACTTCATCCTCAAAAATATACATTTAGTGCTCAAACTTGGATGATTTTGAAATAGAAGAAGAGCTAAAGTACTACCATGCCCATATCCATAGATATAGTATCATAGAATCATAGAANACCCAGATAGACATATCCATGTATATTTCTATGTATACAAGCTTTACAGATTTAAACTGCAGAAGCTTTTCAGTTTAGGAAAATAAGGAGACTTTGGCAGATTACTTATTACAAAATCCTATCCATGCCCCTATCTGTTAAAGATGAAGAAAATTTGCATAGTGTTTGCACAAAACTCCAGACAGTGTATTTGTGATTCGGATTTGGCTTACAATGTATTAATTTCCATTTTATAATGACTTTAGCAGACAAAAAAACCCTTGAGAAGGAAATAGCTTTTTTTCCCTAGTTACCAGAAAGTAAAAGAGACATATTCAATGCACAGGGAGTAGGAGCACAACTTCAATTTTGAACATCACCATCAACAATAAGAAATTGCACCAGCCAGATTAGGTACCTTTTTTACCCTAGGCACATTATGAAATGCAGACCCCCTGAGGACCATTCTCTTCTTAAAACTGGCATCTGAAATTCTAATGAATTCTCAACTGATTAAGGGACTAGTCCTCTTTCCTCTGAACATGGCAACTCTATATTAATTCTTTCATGCACACTCCTAAAACCCCATCAGAGTTAATGGAAGTTACACACATACCTGAGGGAATAGCCCCATAAATACTATTAAAGGGCACACAGAGTGTAAAAAAAAAAAAAAAAAAGTCTTCACAAATAGACTTTTTTTTTAATGATGTAAAAATGTTGCAACTTGGGAATAAGTTTCAAATGGGAAGAAAGAATAATGGGAGGAATTTCCCACCTGGCTTTAAATTACAATTGCAGAAAATCAAGCTGCTTCTCTCAAAATTTAAGATAATAGCAAGTCAGCAGAGTAATTATATTTCTCTGCTATTCAGAATAATTTAAGCAAACTTCTTCAAAAAGAGTGCTGTATACATAAAGATTGATGAGTTTGATTAACCTTTTAAATCCCTACCTTCAAAAAGGCTTCCTCTTTTTTTCCCCAGAAAACAAGATGACATATTCAAAACAGAAGCTCAGAGTTCTATTGCATTTTCAGTTTTAACTACAGTTTAGGTAAATACTCATTACATCCATTCCATCAAAAGCCAAGAAGCACAGGCAGATATAGCTGACTCCCTAGATTTGATCTCATTTGTTCTTTGAATGTATGTAATGACAATGTAGACCCAGCTCTGGGGAAGAAAGGAATGGCATTGTATTTTTCACAGAGTAGTGAAAATCAGCTCCACATATAATACATTTGCAAATCTAATAGTGCCTCGCTAAATCAGTGCTGTGTTGCCTCCACTTCCATATTGGGGAACACCAATATAAGAACTTTGTCCACACCATTAGGAAACATTTATCATATTAATCAGGCTAGCCCAGAACACTACCCAGCCTGACATAACACTGACAGCACTCTCTTACCTACTCTGCCTACATGAGCACTTCAAAATTCCAAGCTAACTGCTGCAAGGGTAGGGAGAAATATCATCACAGCAGAGAAATAATAGTATCACAGTCACCAAATAACAGTATAGCTCCTCACAGCGCCATCAGAAAGATCAGCAAAGCTGTCTGTAGGGTTTGCACACGCACGTCACTGCCTTCCCTACCTTCTTTTCCTCTCCTCACTTTCCCAGTCTGTGAAGCAGCCATATTGTCATGGGCACAGCACCTACTGCACTTACTCCTCGCTCCCAAATGGTCATTTCCTCTCTCTACTCATTCAGCTCCTCAAGTCTCATCACTCTGTTTGGGGTCTTAAAGATTGCTTCTTCCCAAAGGCTTTAAAGTCATTCAAGCTCAGTTTCTCTGTGTCATCACATGTTCCTCTAGCCTTTGGCTCTCACAGCACAGCAAACTCATCCTCATGACTTAGCTCAAAACAGCTTCTGATCTTCTCTGCTATATATTATAGGCTCTTCTTCTAATATGAAACTAAACCTCTCCATTTACCTGTACCAGGGCTTCTGCATTCCTATGAGTGGATGCTGTGGTCTAAGGGTTAACAGGTGGGCAATTGGAACCCAACTTCAGTGGCGTCACTGGGCCATGTTACTGCCTCCCCTTTTCTGCCTATCCTCTATTTAAGGGGACAGGAAGTTCCAGCAAGCTCTCTTCCTTTTCACCTTCCTCCTAGTGAGGAGCTGTTGCTAGCTGCTGGAATACCTCAGTGTGATCACACCTGCATCCATGTGTTGTGGGTGTTACGGAATGGGTTGTTACCTATGTTACTTGCTAGAGGGCAGGGATCCATCCAGAGGGACCTGCACAGGCTGCAGAGGTGTGCCCAGGCCAACCTCATGACATTCAACAAGGCCAAGTGTAAGGTCCTGCACCTGGGCAGGCACAATCCCAAGCACAAATCCATGCTGGGTGGGGAATGGCTGAGAGCAGCCCTGAGGAAAAGGCCCTGGGGGTCTGGGGTGATGAAAAGCTCAAGCTGAGGCTGCAGTGTGAGTGCAGCCCAGACAGCAACTGTGTGCTGGGCTGCAGCAAGAGCAGTGTGGGCAGCAGGGCAAGGGAGGGGATTCTGCCCCTTTGCTCTGCTCTCCTCAGACCCCACCTGCAGTCCTGTGTGCAGTTCTGGAGCCCCCAGCACAGGAAGGACATGGAAGTGTTGGAGCCAGTGCAGAGGAGGCCACCAAGATGCTGAGAGGGCTGCAGCAGCTCTGCTGTGAGGACAGGCTGAGAGAGTTGGGGCTCTGCAGCCTGGAGAAGAGAAGGCTTCCAGGAGACCTTAGAGTAGCCTTCCAGTATCTGAAGGGGGCTACAGGAAGGCTGGGGAGGGACTATTGACAAGGTCTTGCAATGCCAGGACAAGGGGCAATGGGTTTGAAGTGGCAGAGGGGAGATTGAAAGTGGATGTTAGGAGGAAGTTGTTTGCAGTGAGGGTGGTGAGACACTGGCACAGGTTGCCCAGGGAGGTTGTGGCTGCTCCCTGCCTGGAGGTGTTCAAGGCCAGGTTGGATGAGGCCTTGAGTGACCTGTACTAGTGGGAGGTGTCCCTGCCTATGGCAGGGGCTTGGAACTGGATGATCCTTGAGGTCCCTTCCAACTTTACCATTCTATGATTCTATGATTAGTCTCTGACAGAATCTTGTAGCCATTCTGTATTAATAAAGAAGTTCAATATGTAGATCCTGTCATGTAGCAATCCTTCCAAGATCCCTCACCAGAGAAGTTACAGTCTAATTGCAAGTTTACAGTCAAATTAATTTTCATTGCATGTAGGATTTGTACATTTTTCTGAGAAGAACAGCCAACTTTTTCTGGTCTTCCCTAATTTAGGAGTAATTTTTCATCTTAACACAGGGCAAAACATAAGCATGATTTAACAACAATTAAAAGACCATTTAGGTTTTGTTATATCTGTGTTTTGATCTTTTTTTTTTTTTTTTTTGTCCCCTATGGGTTTCTCATGATTACAGAAGTGACATAAAAAGCAGACTTAGAATATTTGCCACTCTGCCTTCTGGCACAATCATGTTACTATTTTTAGAAAAGGTGATTTACTTGGGAGAAATCTGAAAAAATATGGGAAAAAAGTCCTTAAAATCTGTACTTTGAGAAGTAATATTGCTTTTCAGGAACTTCTGAGAGTAAAGTAAAATCTGACCCTTCTGTGGAGCAGAAGTGCAGTTAAATCTTCAAAACCAGGAATTGTTCTACCCAAAGTGGTTAAATATGTAGAAAATAATTGTTTCAAAGCTGAGCAACAAGGCTATGAATTCTTCCAGTCTTTGAGTACTCTTCTTATTGTTTTGTTTTGTTTTTTTGTTTTTTTTTTTTTGCATTGTAAGGGCTGATTTTGGCATTTTGATTGAAGTGCTATATTGTTCAGTTTCCACACATTCTGACATCTTTTACAGATCAATTAAAGTGCAGCACTCTGGAAGAAATCAAAAGGAGGATGGCATTTTATCCTTTGTTTAGAATGAGAAGAAATGCATTTGAAGAAAGAGATGAAGAGAAATGAGCAATGTTTGAACACAGTGAGCATAACTTCCAATATATACATGAAGTTGTCTGACACTACTCCATGAAGTAAAAATAAATGAACAACTAGGCAGAAATAATTTACAAAGTAAAGGAGGAGGAGGAGGATAAGATAATATTCACTATATTCATTCCCCACTGGAATGGGCTGCCCAGGGAGGTGGTGGAGTCACTGTCCCTGGAGTTGTTCAAGGCAGGTTTGGACATGGCACTTGGTGCCATGGTCTAGTCTTGAGGTCTGTGGTAATGGGTTGGACTTGATGATCTTTGAGGTCTCTTCCAACCTTGCTGATACTGTGATAATACATGCAGAATCTAAGCCATCAGGCAGAAGTGACCATGAATTTGATTTAGAAATGAGAAACCAAAAAATACAATCTTCAAAGAATGAAGTAAATGGACAAGTTATTGCCATTTTTGAAAGCAATGTTGTTGGGACAGAATTGCTGTTACTGAAGGTGAAATTCCTGATGGTGTGTGTGTAATTGTAAAATCAGCTGGAAGCTCGTCAGTGGCTTCTCTGAGCACATGGATCCAGTGACTGCAAGCAGGTATACAATCTGATGGGTTTAGTGATTAGAAGAGCAGATTTAGATTAGATTAGTTAGGAACAAGCTCTTTGCTAGGAGGGTGGTGGAACACTGGAACAGGTAGTTGGGGTCCCCTCCCTGGAGCTATTGTGAGGCTCAAAAGGGCTCTGGCCAACCTGTCCCTGCTGACTTGGACTAGATGACCTTCAGAGGTGCCTTCTAACCCAGATCATTCTATGGTTCTATCATAAGTTTCTTCTGTCATTTTTTTTTTCCCAGAATACTTAACTGATGGAAAAAATTTCTGTACTGTTTTACTGTTCTTAAAAAATGAAGGCTTATGGAAACAGTAGATGAATTTGAATGTTTTTGGTAAGTTTCTTTTGTTGTTTTTTTTTTTTTCAGGATACTTAACTGATGGAAAAATTTCTGTACTGTTTTATTGTTCTTAAAAAATGAAGACTTATGGAAATAGTAGATGAATTTGAATGTTTTTGATATGCCAGTAGAAGTGATCGATGTGCTGAATTTTCAGAGGTTCCTCCAGAATGTTAAGTAGTTAAATGAATTTATGTTAGAAGAAAAGAAATATAAAATTACTTTGGTAAAAGCTATAGGTTCATCTGTAAATATTGAGAAACAACAACATAATTCTTTCTCTTAATGTCTCAAAAAAAATAAAGTGTCCTTTGAAACACTATGCATAATCCTATTGCATCTAGATACACTACCACATGACTAAGCTGATCACTGAGGAGGTTCATTTTTGTATATCAAGTTTCAGGAGATGGCATTTAGCTAGAAGCATTGAGAAAAAAATCATTTTGATCTGTAATGGTTTTAAACTGGCAGAGGGGAGATTTAAAGTGGATATTAGGAGGAAGTTCTTTCCAGTGAGGGTGGCAAGACACTGGCACAGGTTGCCCAGGGAGGTTGTGGATGACAGAAGCACAGATTGTGATCACATTTTGTGCTTCTATCATCTACACCCTCCCTGGAGATGTTCAAGACCAGGCTGGATGAGGCCTTGAGCAGCCTGTTCTTGTGAAAGGTGTCCCTGCCTATGGCAGGGGGTTGGAACTGGATGATCTTTGAGGTCCCTTCCAACCTAAACTATTCTATGATTCTGTGATCTTGTTCTGCATTTTTCCCTAGAAGGGGATGCAAGTCTTTAGAAAGGTTTTCAATGCAGACAGGGAGTGACTTGGAAGAAAAAACCTGAAGTGATGTTATGTATGCAGGGGGAAAAAGACAAGGAGATGAAATAGGAAAGCTGATGCACACCATAATAGACAACTTTAAATCACAGTGAAGATTGACTCTGCACAGTCAAATTAGTGACCTTTGGACATCAGTACAAATAAGTCTTATTCATTGTAGGCTCTGAAAAGGTTGATATTAAATTCTTGATTTGTTTTCATGTCGTGCTTGGCATGGATTGTTTCAATTCCCCCTCCATGGAACTGTGATAGCACGGAGAAATCACAAGAATAGCTTTGTGAGTGCATGTGTTTGTTTCTGTGTTGGATTTTACCACAAAATGCTTCTTTCCCCATTTTCTGTGTAGGAAGAAATGTGCAGCTTGGAAATACTCTCAAATCTGCAGCTTCCAGGCAACTGTAGCTGCCTTGGTTTCTATCTCATCTCTGAGACATACTGCAGATTCTGTACATTCTGTAGAGACTTTACAGATTATTTTAATTTCATGCAGGTTTGCTAGCTTTGAGGCAGAAAATAAACCTCCGAGAAATGAAATTACTGTTCTCTGTCTGTCCAAGTATAGAGGGATGAAAAGTCAACACAAAAATAGAAGCTCAACATGAGCCTGCAGTGTGAGTGCAGCCCAGACAGCAACCGAGTGCTGGGCTGCAGCAAGAGCAGTGTGGGCAGCAGGGCAAGGGAGGGGATTCTGCCCCTTTGCTCTGCTCTCCTCAGACCCCACCTGGAGTGCTGTGTGCAGTTCTGGAGCCCCCAGCAGAGGGGAGGGAGCGGGGCCAGAGGAGGCCACCAAGATGCCTTTGCTACTAACTGCTCAATTATATTTCCAAGTTGGAGTGTGAGAATTTCCTCTTGTTATTCTAAACTGCATACATTTACCAGAAAAAAAGGGAGCTCCCTAGAATTCTGTGCTGCTTTGTTTGTGTGTTTGTTTGTTTTGGTAGGTTGTCTTTTGTTTGTGTGGTTTTGTTTTGCCAGTTTGTTTGTTTGGTTTTCATTTCTAAACATGATCCTGTCAAACTACATTGCCTTAAACAATGAAGCAGTCTCAATTTTGTTTTGTTTCCTTCCAATAACTCCTGAATGGAAGAGCAATATGGTAGTTCTATTTAAATTACAACTGGTAATTTGACAAAGAACTCCTGCTGGATGGATTAGATGCTACTAGAGAAGGAAGAGAATGGTATTTAAACTCCAGATGTATTAGTACAGATCACACATGTACAATGCAGCAACACTCCCTGTGAAATAATAGGTAAAGGATAAATTGAATCACAAAATGATAGAATGGTAAGGTTGGAAGGGACCTCAAGGATCATCTAGTTCCAACCCCCTGCCATAGGCAGGGACACCTCCCACTAGTACAGGTNTCTTGAGCTTTTCATCACCCCAGACCCCCAGGTTCTTTTCCTCAGGGCTGCTCTCAGCCATTCCCCATCCAGCCTGGATTTGTGCTTGGGATTGTGCCTACCCAGGTGCTCACAATTCCTGATTAGTTACCTGAAAAGTCCCTGCTGACAGGGCAGGTGGGCAGCTTTCAGTTAGCTGGAGAGGAACAGACTTCTACTGTTCCCTGGAATGAGTTGATATTAACAGTTTGTAGGCTGCTGGCAGTTCTCTTCTCCCTTTACAACCATATCTTTCCCCTTGAATCTTTGAGCTACTACTTGTCTGCATCTCAGCAGTCTTGCCTCTGCAATTTTACCTTTCCTATCTTGCATGGCTCCACTATACAGAGGTACTTACATCTCAGGTAATTTCAACAGAAGCTTGGGCTGAGCTCTAACAGCTGGGCTGTATCAGAGCTGGACCCAGGATCATAGGCTGCTGGCCTTCTGATTTGGTGTGATACAGTGAACCTGCCCTTTCCTCCTCTTTCTCTTTTTCACTGCTCCCCCCCCTCTATTGGCTCTAAAATCAGCCAAGCAAAGGTCAGTCTCAGTGCTGATGTTCAGAAAAGAGAAAAACTTCTTTTTTACTTCTGCTCCCAGGATGGGGAACAAACAGGCTGAGACAGGCAGAAACAGCTTTTAATGGTGCATGTCTGTTGTAATTCTGTGTTTCACTCCAGTGTTAGAGAAGAAGTTGTGAAAGTTTTAGTGGTGAGCTATGGCAAGTAGAAGGAATGATGGCACTTTGAGCTGGAGTTCAGATTCAGGTTTATGGATAAAACGTAGCACAAATGAGACAGTTCTTTATTGGTAACGTTATCACCTGCCTTGACCAAATTTGATTACATTGGTCATATTGAACATAAACTGAATTCTACATTCTGGGTTGATGAAAAGCTCAAGATGAGCCTGCAGTGTGAGTGCAGCCCAGACACCAACCGAGTCCTGCGCTGCAGCAAGAGCAGTGTGGGCAGCAGGGCAAGGGAGGGGATTCTGCCCCTTTGCTCTGCTCTCCTCAGACCCCACCTGGAGTCCTGTGTGCAGTTCTGGAGCCCCCNTTACTCACTTGCCTACATAGCTAAGCACAAAAACTTTGACTATAGGAAGAGAGATATCAGGAATGGATGCACCACTAATGAGAAGACTCTAGAAGAGACATGCAGTTGTTAAGAACAAATACAAAAGAAAAACTATTACTATAGATGAGAAGATAAAGAAATTGAAAGAGTTGATAGGAAAACCAACTTCATAAAAGAAACTATTGTGAGAAAGAGTGATTGAATGTAGGATTACAGACTCAGTGGTCAAGACATATTTTACAATCACATGGCACCTAGATTTTTAATACACAGGTGTAGAGTTGGCATATAAGAGAGGACATAACTGTTGGTAACATACCAACTCCTCCAGCCCTCCAAATACTCTTGAGTGCTGGTAGAAACAACAGTCTAAACTCCTGTAGCTACCAATACAGAATGAAAATCTATTTGCTACAGCAATGTGATTATTGCATTGTATGACATCACTGAATGGCCTTTTTCAATACGTTACTAAATGGGCAGGACAACAATGCAGAGAAAGAAAGCTGTAAAGATTCTTTTGGTCTGTAAATGATTTGCACTGAAATCCCATTTCCTCCTAGAGTCAGTGAAGCAAGGCCTGGTACAGGGGGCTCCTGGAATGTAGCCAATTGACAGGAGATCTGGCCAGAGCCACACACAGACCAACATGATCCAAGCACTGCCATGCTACTGCCACTTTCACTTTATTGAATATCAACATGCATTTCTATACCCTTCTAACAGACTGTTCAGGCCAGCCCTTTACAAAAGCAATTGGCCCAAATCATTTAAGGGACAAGGTCTTGTCCCAACCAGCTGGCTCAAATCGCCCAGATACCAACTCTCATGGAATGCTCTAATTGGTGTGGATTGTTAGGGCCTAGTTGGGAAAAGGATCAAACAGTTGCATGTTATTTGTTCAACAACACCCTTTGTTTAGCTTTAGCTCTTCCTGCTGTTGGCTGTTGTTGTTGTAGCTCTTCCCTTCAACCTTCTAGGGGCTGCTTTTGCAGGCGGTGTCCTTGGCCATTCAGATAAACATTCCAAGCAGGCCTGAGAAAGTTCAGCTTACAATTTTGCAGTTAGCAGGCTTGGTTAGTCAGCTTGGATTTGTTCACATATCCAGCTAATACAGTAAATATTTCCCTACAAGTCAGTACCTCCAGCTATCATTACATTTCTTGTACAGTATTTTCCTCTTAGAAAAGCATGGCACATTCTTCTGGAATCTGACAGAAGACAGCTGTTAATTAAAAGATGAAGCATATTGGAAGTTGGGCTGTGCATGGAATGCAGTGTACATGCTGTGACAAAAATAGCAATATCTTTGGCTGTAGGATCAGGCATGTAAATTCCTGAGTTAAAATGCTAAGTGCAATAATGTAGAGTGTTTAAAAACACTCAGGTTTTTAATTTTGGTACTCTGCTCCAAAAACACATGTTACTATGTCCAAATGAGGGATGTATTTTCTCACTAGTAAGATCAAATTTCAACAGTGCAAAGATGTTGTCCCAAGATCTATTTTCTCCATTGGCAGGGGTCTATGCTTCTTTGGAATAACTGAGGTTTGCTTTGACTTAGTGGGGAAATGTGGCTTGTTGCCTCTAGTGAGGGGTAAAGGAGGTTGTATTGGCAAGAGAACAGTACCTTCTATGTATTTTAAATTTCAAAGGAAATCCAGTACCTTCTATATATACATATATAGAATACATATATACAAGGGAAAACAGTAGAATCATAGAATCATAGAATAGTAAGGTTAAAAGGAANTTTTGAATTACAAGGGAAATAGGCTGTTGGCAGAATAAATCCTTGTTCATTTTGTTTGTCCTTTCCTGCATGGTCTTAGGAATCCAAATTAAGAATTTGCCATATTAAAATACTCACTTTTCTTTTAGCTACTTAAGCTCATCATTGACTAAAAGTATTTTAGCAGAGTGAGCACATTTTTTCATGGTGCTCTTCCATTTTACCTTCTGTTTTTCTGGCAAAGGTTTGAAGTAGTATATCTCTGTTAAACATGAGGGCTATTGTTCAGAGAGTCAGCCTTTGTAGTTTTGCCATTTTATTGCCTCAGCAGTGCAATCCCATCTGGTCAGAGACTGAGGGAGTAATAGTGAAGAGGCTTACAGCCTAGCAGGATTGTAAAAAGGTGTGTTCTTAAGGCACAAAACTTATCACAGTCATTTCTGACTATCTTTACATTGCTTTAAAACAAATTTTCCTCCAAGGAAACTGGGAAACTTGAGCATCTCCCCTATGAAGAGAGACTGAGAAACCTGGGGCTTAGCCTGGAGAAGACTTGAGAGAGATCTCATCCATGTCTAAATATCTGAGGGGTGGGAGTCAAGTGGATGGAGCCAATCCCTTTTTGCTGGTCAGCAGCAATAAGACAAGGAGCAATAGCTACAAATTGGAACACAGAAGGTTTCATCTCAACATAAGGAGAAATTTCTTTACAGTGAGGGTGACAGAGCACTGGAACAGGCTGCCCAGAGAGGTTGTGGAGTCTCCTTCTCTGGACATTTTCAAAACCTGCCTGGATGCATTCCTGTGTGAACTACCCTAGGTGAGCCTGCTTGGCAAGTGGGTGGACTTGATGATCTCTGGTGTCCCTTATGACCTCTAATGTTCTGTGAGTCTGTGATTCTGTGAAATATTGGAGCTTTCCTCCTATATGTTTTGTGACTATTTGATGGAGTGAGACAGTGACTCCAAAACTGAGAAAATTCAGGTCTATACAGATCTCTTCCATCTTGCTGTAAAAGAACAGGAACTGCCTTCCTCTTTTCCTTCCTCTTTCCCTGCCCAAACCTCGTTATCTTAATTTGCTTTTAAACCTTAAAAGTAGTAATAGTAATGTGAACTTCATAAGTCATTTTTCCTAGAGGATTCTGTGGGGAGCCTAATGAGTTTTCCTTGAATCAGAGCTGAGGTGCTGAACTTTTCATAGGGAGCTATCATCTCGCTGTTTGAATGCTTTTGAAAGAAACAGCTGATGGTAAAAGTATAATTTTGTACAAAGTTGAAATTATTTCTCCTTTTTCAGAGGTGATACTCTAATCCCACTGTCTGTGTATCTTTCCTATAGGAGCCAGCAGTGTGCCCAGGTGGCCAAGAAGGCCAATGGCATCCTGGCCTGCATCAGGAATAGTGTGGCCAGCAGGAGCAGGGAGGTCATTCTCCCCCTGTACTCTGCACTGGTTAGGCCACACCTTGAGTACTGTGTCCAGTTCTGGGCCCCTCAATTTAAGAAGGACATTGAGGTGCTTGAGCGTGTCCAGAGAAGGGCAACGAGGCTGGTGAGAGGCCTCGAGCACAAGCCCTATGAGGAGAGGCTGAGGGAGCTGGGATTGTTTAGCCTGGTGAAGAGGAGGCTCAGGGGAGACCTTATTGCTGTCTACAACTACCTGAAGGGTGGTTGTGGCCAGCAGGAGGTTGCTTTCTTCTCTCAGGCAACCAGCACCAGAACAAGAGGACACAGTCTCAAGCTGTGCCAGGGGAGGTTTAGGCTGGAGGTGAGGAGAAAGTTCTTCACTGAGAGAGTCATTCCCCACTGGAATGGGCTGCCCAGGGAGGTGGTGGAGTCACCGTCCCTGGAGGTGTTCAAGGCACGTTTGGACGTGGCACTTGGTGCCATGGTCTAGTCTTGAGGTCTGTGGTAATGGGTTGGACTTGATGATCTTTGAGGTCTCTTCCAACCTTGCTATACTGTGATACTGTGATAATATGTGTAACCAAGCCCTGGAGGCCAAATCCTCCCAGTATATGCATGCAGAAGTGGTCTGGGTTCTGGATACTCCAAGGAAGACTGAACAAGGTACTGCATATTAAGCTCACCATCCTGCAGCCCATGCTTTGCCTGACATCCTGCATTTTCCAAGGATGTGCAGCTACTCTGGCAGCATTTCCTGGAGATGGCATGCATGGCACAGCTACTAAAAGGACTCTGTGGGAGAGCTGATTCCTTTAGTGGCACCACAGTAGAAATAGGTGCCTCCTAGAGAAGATGGCCCTTGTCTCTTGCAGAGATAACTCCGTGTCAAACTCTCTTGGAAGGAAGATGATGATTTAAGTGAGAAACAACTTCACCCTTACAGTGAAAAGGAGAAATCTGCTACAGCATCTGCAAGCATCTGGCTTAATGCCTTCCACAGAAAGTCTGGTGGCACAAGTAGGATTCCTACTTTGATGTTCCTGGCCATGCTCCAAGACCAGGGTTGATAGATGTCCTGAATCTGCATAGCAACCATCTGTTTGGAGCCTGGGAGGCTGTCACCAAGCACAGAGGTAGTCTGGTGCAGACCTAATGTGCGCAGCAGATGCCATTTTGTCCTCCAGCAGCTGCTAGGTGTATTATCTGTAGTTTCTGTCAGCTTGGCCACCCTCTTGCCAACACAAATCATACCTTTCCAAGCTATCTGCAGTGCTGATCGCAGCCAGGCTTTGTGAACAGGGGAAAAGGAAAAGCAACAATTTTTACTGGGTGAAAAAATGATGTCTAATATAAATCAGACTGCAGTGGGCTACCCTTCCTACCCTCTACCTGGCAGCTTTGCCTTTGTGTAGCAAAGCAAAAATAATTTTTTTTTTTTGGCTAACTTAATTCACAAAAGCTGCTTTACTCTTCCAAAAGGGTGGAATGCAATGTAGACAGACAGAAGACAATTACTCTTGGTTCACTGAAGCTCTTCTTGAGAAACATTCTTCCTCTGTGGGGTTGCTGGAACTCTGACAGTTTGATTATTTCTGAACAAACAAATTAAAACTTAAAAAAAATTTTGGTCAGCGAAGATTTACACGAGAGAGGGCATTCGATGGAAGAGATCGTGCACAGCAGAGGGCAGGCCTGGGAGGCCCTGAAGTTCAGGTTCTGGATGTCTGCTGCAACAGCCCTGGTGTGCTAGAGGAGACTGGACATAGCTGGTTTGTAAATCCCTTTCTCCTCAGCTTTGTTGGTGCCTCCACGGCACATGAAGCCAGAGCAAAGAGACATCGCACCTCATAGTTTGCAGCTCTGCTGTGAGGACAGGCTACAAGAGTTGGGGCTCTGCAGCCTGGAGAAGAGAAGGCTTCCAGGAGACCTTAGAGTAGCCTTCCAGGATCTGAAGGGGGCTACAGGAAGGCTGGGGAGGGACTATTGACAAGGTCTTGTAATGCCAGGACAAGGGGCAATGGGTTTGAACTGGCAGAGGGGAGATTTAGACTGGATGTTAGGAGGAAGTTGTTTGCAGTGAGGGTGGTGAGACACTGGCACAGGTTGCCCAGGGAGGTTGTGGCTGCTCCCTCTCTGGAGGGGTTGAAGGCCAGGTTGGAGGAGGCCTTGAGTGCCCTGTACTAGTGGGAGGTGTCCCTGCCTATGGCAGGGGGTTGGAACTGGATGATCCTTGAGGTCTCTTCCAACCTTACCATTCTATGATTCTATGCTTCTATGCTTCTATGATAGTTGCAGTCTCAAGCTGAGCTGTGTGTGCTCCAGGAGTTTGCACTGTGAATGCCAACAGAACATTCATAACAGCATTGTATTTGAGAATGCAGGAACAAGAATCTTGGGTATTGCATCCTTCCTGAATGTTAATGTTCGTGCCACTGGTGTCAGGGTGGCAGAGCTTAAGCCAATGTCATTTCTCTAATGGCACTGTATTCTAAGCTGCTGGATGATAAACCTCCATTCCTTCCAGTGGTAATTTAGAAATGTCACTTTCTTCATGTAAGTAGTTCCAATGAAATGAAAAGATGCCAATTCTATGCCTGCAGGATCAGGCTTGGGCATCTCGATACACTTCCCATTATCTTATTTATCTTCTGTTTTTCTTGGCAGTGAAGGAAATGAAGCATACTAAATTACTGTCTTCATGTCTGCTTTCTCTTTTCCTCAATACCTCCTGTATATATTGGCCAATTTGAAAGTAGGTGGGGGAAGGTATCAGAGATAATTACTTTTCTACTTGCTTTATGAAAATCAGCAGCTGAATAGATGAGATACAAATTAATGTCCTTGTTGAGAAGGCAGGGATATTCTTTGGCTGTAGCAGTCTGGGAAGTTGTCCCCACAGTTAAATGCAATTCTAACATCTGTTTCTTTTTACTAGGCTTCATAGGGCTAATGACCATATGCTGAACCTATAAGCAAGGAAACAGAAAGCCAAGTGGACAAAGGGCATAAAGCTAGGGAAATGCAAAGGTCATAAAACTAGCAATTGATGGCACCAATTGCTTGGTTCTTGTACGGGGCTATTTCGTGGCTAATATTGACAACAGTAATTTATTAGATTAAAACATGAACGTAATAAGGCTTGAAGGTCAATAGGATTTGGGCATTGAAGTCTTGTGAGTAAGTCATATTTTTAACCACGCTTCTGAAATTGATGTTAGCACTTAACATTCTTTGAATTCTCGTAGTTGAGAATGTCTGGCTTTCAGAGTACCTGACTGCATTGTTGCTATGACCTAACCAGATTTCAGTCACACTGCCTGGTTGTGATGTTTATGACTAGAATATCGCTTGCATGCTTAGATGGTTTGGGAGTTCCCTGCCCCCCCACCCCAATGAAAGCACCCAGACTATACTCAGCCAGCTGGAAGTTAAGGAATGAAGCTTTATATTCACACCTTAGCACAACGTACAAGCAGATATTTACAATATATTACAATATTTACAGCTATATACAGAGATATACAAGTGAAAGGTGATACAGAAACACAATCCCCCTCCCAGAAATCAGAGTCCCCAGGAGGGGCTCCCAACCACCCTTCCACCTTCTTCCCACCCCTATACCTTATCCCAGGGTCTGCCTTATGTGCAAGGTGAGTTTGGAGGATGGGCAAGGGGGATTAGAAGCAGAGTGATGAGTTGTGTTAACAGCAGAAGCCCAGGGAGAAGAACACAGACACCAAATTCTGTCAGATAGAGACACTGTCTTGTCTATGGTTGTGTCCTTGCTTTTATACATCTCAGCAAACCTACGAGTGAAGCAGACATCACCATTGTTTCCTTTTCACATCCTATCATCTGAGTTCTCACATTAAAATATTCCAGTTAGCCTCCAACCAGCACACACACACACAGAAGTCTTGCGAACATTTATTGTTGGGTTTCAGCTGATTTATGTACGATGTGCAGCTTTCTGGATCTGGATTATCTAAAAACAATTAGTGAGTTTCCTGTTGCAGTTGTGCAGAGGGTTCTTCAGCCAAGAAATGTGGTTAGAAGTAGAAAAAAACCCACATCTTTTTGATTCTCATGACTAAAAGTATTGATTAATAACATCATGTACTCTTAGCTGCATTACATCCGTCACCAGAGGTAGCAGCAGAATGACAGATATCCTTGATTAAATCTGATCTCAGAAGTTGCAATGCTCTGAGATGATAGTCTCTACATGCACAAGTGTGATAGGCAGAGACCTTAAACACCTAACAGTAATATAAACTATGCCATCACGACAGAAGAATAATAAATTGGGAAAATCCTCTGTGTGGGAAAAGGAAACTGAAAAAAACCCAAAACCTTATTTGACTGAAGTTTCCAGTTTTAAAAGCTTCTACTTATTTGAAGCTGACTTCTGTCAATTGCATTAGTGGAAACTATCAGCATTGACATAAAAAAGAAGCTATGCTGTATTTCAAGCACTGAATGCTTCAGAATAGCATTTTGACTTCATAATGCTGTGCCCCCCCGTTCAAGAACTGCTTGAGAGAGTCCAGCACAGAGCCACAAAGATGATTAAGGGAATGAAACATCTCTCTTACAAGGACAGTCTGAGGGAGCTGGAGCACTTCACTTTGGAGGAGACTGAGAGGTGACNAGAGATACAGTCCTGTTGAATTTGTGTTATGTTGAAGCAGATGCCTGTTTGATTTCTGTTGTGTTGACTGGAGCAACATCAGTGTAAGTGCATTGACTTTTACGTGTACACTTTTTTTACTAAGCAATGTTTGTCTTTGAAAAAATTGCTACCACCCTACTGTTCATCTCCACTGAGGATTTTCTTAAGAGATTATTGATACGTGATGAGCTATGTTTTCTAAAGTATCTTCACAGCTTTTTAGCACTGTGTGGATGAAAAATATAGAAGATATTTCACTAGTCAGTGCCACTAACAATTTTATTCTTAAACTATTACTTTGAATCTAGATGACCAATGTGGCTTCAGATTTCCATAGCACTGCTCACATTTCTGTGAGGAGAGTTTGTGTTGTATGGACATTAATCAGCAACCTTTCAAGTTTGGACAGCACAAGTTTGTATCAGAAAAGGAGATAGGAAAAGAAGAGACCTAGACCTAGGATTAGACCTTAGAGTAGCCTTCCAATATCTGAAGGGGGCTACAGGAAGGCTGGGGAGGGACTATTGACAAGGTCTTGCAATGACAGGACAAGGGGCAATGGGTTTGAACTGGCAGAGGGGAGATTTAGACTGGATGTTAGGAAGAAGTTCTTTACAGTGAGGGTGGTGAGACACTGGCACAGGTTGCCCAGGGAGGTTGTGGCTGCTCCCTCCCTGGAGGTGTTCAAGGTCAGGTTGGAGGAGGCCTTGAGTGACCTGTACTAGTGGGAGGTGTCCCTGCCTATGGCAGGGGATTGGAACTAGATGATCTCTGAGGTCCCTTCCAACCTTACCATTCTATGATTCTATGATTCTAAGAGAGCAATAGCCTGTCTGTAGACAGTAACTTGCTTAAAAATATGAGCTGTTGTCTACACATTTGCAGACAAGCTGAAAGTGTAGCTCCAAAAGCTACAAAATGCTGCCTTTAATTGAGTGGATGATCATTATGATGTAGTTTCTGGCAATTTGGGTGTTAAACACATTTTTCTTTATTATGTGCTGTTTTATTAGAAAAAATGAGTATAGAGGAGATGAACCAGAGAAATAATGGGGAGTGTACCAGCTGTATTTCTTTCTAATGTGAGCTCTAGAGAGGATTTAATTCACTATTATGAAGGAGAGTCTTTCTGAGAATACTACATTTTCATGTGGAAGGAGTGATAAAGGTACTTTTGAAAAGTATTCACAAATCGTGTTCAGCAATATTCACCATTATCTTATACTCACTTCCAAAAATGAATATAAATTATCCAGATGAATTCAATCCCTGAACTAACAGTGGAATGCAAAAATCTCTCAATCATTCTTGTGAGTTCATGTGAGTGTCAATGCACAAGTCATTCATATAGACATTTTGGTAATTGCAGAATGCAATGTTAAAAGTGGAAACAAAAGGCCCATGAGTCAAAATGGTCAAACATAGTGAAACACAGAAATGGAGTCAGGGTTACAGCTGTGATCAATAGCTTGCATCCACCAAACCTGATCCTACAATCAGGGTTCTTGCATGGGCTAATGAAACCAGAGTCATAGAATCATAGAATGGTAAGGTTGGAAGGGACTTCAAAGATCATCTAGTTCCAACTCCCTGCCATAGCACAGGTCACTCAAGGCCTCCTCCAACCTGGCCTTGAACACCTCCAGGCAGGGAGCAGCCACAACCTCCCTGGGCAACCTGTGCCAGTGTCTCACCACCCTCACTGCAAACAACTTCCTCCTAACATCCAGTTTCAATCTCCCCTCTGCCACTTCAAACCCATTGCCCCTTGTCCTGGCATTACAAGACCTTGTCAATAGTCCCTCCCCAGCCTTCCTGTAGCCCCCTTCAGATACTGGAAGGCTACTCTAAGGTCTCCTGGAAGCCTTCTCTTCTGCAGGCTGCAGAGCCCCAACTCTCTCAGCCTGTCCTCATAGCAGAGCTGCTGCAGCCCTCTGAGCATCTTTATGGCCTCCTCTGGACCCACTCCAACAGTTCCATGTCCTTCAAGTGTTGGGGTCCTACTGACTCTGATGGTATATGTCAGTTCATGGCTGTCACTAGTATTTAATTGCAGCATAAAGGTCTATGTGATGAAATACACATTTCTGTAAAATGTCTCAGGGAAGAAAGAAAAGCTTATAATAGCTCAAATAAGCTAGAATTTGTTTCATAGACAATGGTAGATTTTGTTTCATAGACAATGCATGAACATAAGTACATGATGTAAATCTGCATTATCCTTTTCTGAATAGCAGCTTTTGCTTAAAGGTAACCAGTTGGGATGCTGCTAATGTATTTAAAATAAATAGAGAGGTGATTAAATGAAGGCAGTCTATAATGGTGACAGCACCTAATATATGGTGTTATATTGTAGAATATCTATAATGGAAAATGCTCTTTGAACTGCAGTAGAACAATATTAATTCATTCCAAGTCTGGAATTATCTGTGGCATGTTGAAAAAACGTAAAAGCATTTTGTCTGCTTTCAGAATAAAGCCAGTTGCTCAGGCTGGTATTCTGAATACCCCAATTATGCAGTGGTTGAAATGACCTCCTGAGCTTGCCAGCTTCCACTTCTGCATTTAGAGCCAGCATGTATCACGAATAAAAAAAAAAAGGGAACCATGGGCAATTTCTGCAATAAATATTGAAAGGGTTTCCAGCTTAAACTAATAATATGTAAGAGAAATACCTCTGGCTTAAGTTTTCTCATAAATATTTCAAACTTATCCCTCACTGGTGGCAGTAGTTTCTTGAGGCACAGAGCTCATTCTCTGCTTTCTAAGCTTACTTAGAAGTCTTCAGAAAATACCCCCTCCAGAAAGTGTGCAGAATTCCATTATCACCATTGCTGCAGAGCTTAGCAAAAAGTTCTTGTACAATGTGATAAAGGTAGACCTCAAAAAAACCACCCCAGTTTCTGTGATGTTTTGCAAGACATTCTTGGATGAATATTAAAAAGAAATGCAGAGTCTTACTTCTGTTTGTTTGTGCTTTTAAATGAAAACTACCACATCTAATTCTCTTGTATGCTCCTCAGACTTCAAGTCTGTGTTATGGTATTCAATACATCTTCTGCAGCTTAAGACAGGAGTAAGAACATAACAGGGCATCTGGCTTGGGCTCACTATTTTGTCTTGCTGTCAAACTTGATGAGCAATTTTTGATGATTGTGTTACCAAAACACTAACGACTATTGGAGAAAATGGATTTTTGTTTAGCACTAGGTATTTGTAATGCTAATAAGAAAATGACAGGCAAGAATAAAACTGTATGGAGTGTGAATGTATGAGAGTGAGGGAAGGAGGTTTCGACTGTTTGGAGGGATCTTACTCTGGATTCTTTTGCATTTACAGTAAGTGATTGTCTTTCATTATCTGAGATAAAATGAATACTCAAGGCATTTCTGCTGAACATAGAGCTTTGCTGAGTGTGATCAACAAGGTTATCATGCATGGCTATATACTTTCTAAGAATGAGAGACTGATGAGACGAGGTGGTGGGTAAGCAGCTAGAATGTGTTGTGTTTAACCAGGGGAGGTTCTAGGGGTGAAGAAAGTATTGAAAGCTTATGGGTAAGAGTTAAAGGATAGGCAAACACGGGTGACACTGTTGTGGGTGTCTACTACAGATCACCAAACTGAGAGGAAGTTATTTATAGACAGCCGGAAGTAGCCTCAACACCATGTATCCTGCTGCTCATGGGTGACTTCAATCACTCTTAGCTGGAAATATCACACAGGCAGGCATAGTCAGGCCAGAAAGTTCCTGCAGTGCACTGACGGCAACTTTCTGATGCAGGTGGTTGAAAAACTGTGCTGGTTTAAGGCTAATTGGAATATTTTAATAGAGAAAATTATATTATAGGCTGTGAAAAGGAAACAATGGTGATGTCTACTTCACTCATAGGCTTGCTGACACAGATAAAACTAAGAACATGAACATTAGATAAGTCAGTCGGGCTTGTGGCACTCTCTGGGGCACAGCATCTGGGGCTGTTAGCAACTTCTGGCTTCTCCTCTCCGACAAATTAATTTCACTAATCACTTTTCTTCTAACTCCTCCTCTGGCCGATCCTCAAAACCTTGGGGTAAGGTATAGGGGTGGGGAGAAGGTGGAAGGGTGGTTGGGAGCCCCTCCTGGGGTCTCTGATTTCTGGGAGGGGTGTTGTGTTTCTGTATTACCTTTAC
>WBNM01029872.1:1170-18302 GCA_013399055.1 Ramphastos sulfuratus
CTTTTATCCATACAGCCTGAGACTAATGGGCCTTCGGACACAGAACAGATTATCAGAATTACAGTTTGGCCATATTAGGTGAAGCCATAGGCTTGCTTTACCCTTTTTAGGGCAGAACTCAGGCCCTGCACAAGGCATATACAAGCTGAGCCTGTGTACCTTGATTACCAAGTCTACAAAGGGCCAGGGTCCCCAGACTCTGGCTCCAGGTTCTTTGTCCTCTTTCCCATGGTTGCTTTTCCCCAAAACAGAGAGAGGGAGAGCAGAAAAACATGTCTGGGCAAGCCAGGACATGTATAAGCCTATTTTGGCCTGCTTAGGCCTACCACGACACCATGCTGAATAGATCTTAGTATCAATCTACAGTGCTGATTAAGTGCAACAACCTTTTCCAGAATCAAGCACGTTTCAGACAGATGCAAGTCAGTGATTGCTGGTGACAAAGTAGTTAAGCTTATCATGCATTGCAGAGGCCATTTCTTCAAACTTCTCAGAAAATTTAGGAGGTAGGAAAGGTCGTAAAGCTTTTCTGTGCTCAGCATAGGGAGTAACAGATTGTACAGCAAAGCCAGGCAAACTGGGACACTCAGTCTTTTTAAGCCACTCAAACTGGGACAGTGTGTTTCAGCTTAGGATTTGCTATCAGTAGTGATCAAAAAGTTTTCTCTTATATGACTTCTGTATTTAAGAGAGAGATCGGAATGAAGGTTATTGGTTTCTCTTTTTATTTTAAAAGATAGGAGGAGCCAAACTGCATTAAAAATGTAGGCAATAAACAGATAAAATAATTTAAGCATATATTAGGGTTTGACTAATTACAAGTTTACTATATTTTAGTAGACTGACAGCTGCTAGGTTGAACAATCATATAATATAACCCTTGATGTTATATTTTATCTTCTATTGCTGTGTGAAGAATCTCCTATACTGTATAATACTTGACATGTGTAACAAATGAGATACATGCCAGTATTTTACAACTTGCTCTCTGCTTGTAAAGAAAACTTAATATGAAATGCAACTGGAAAATTACCATTAAAAAAGGAGGTGAGGGATACATACAAAACTGGGGCAATGGGGTAGGAACACTGAAGATATTACTGTACTGAAGACATTCCATCAATAATTTCTACCACTATAAATTCTTTTTAACATTTCCAAAAACAAAGAATTGCAGTATTTTGAGGGGGTCTGTGAAAGATTATGCAGATGAAAAGGGATTTTTATATTCTACTTTCTCAGAAAGTTAGAATTCCCATTTATTATAAGACTATTGGGAGGCCTAGGGCTACTCAATCCCTAAAGGTAGCCTTTATTACTGAAAGAGGAAGAGGTACAGAACTAGAAAATATGCTGAATTCTGTTACAGGTGGAGAGAAGAAAATCAGGGCTGGTGATGAAAACTAAACAGCATTATCAGCAAAACTAAGAGGTGGTCTGAGAAGTGAACGTTGTATAGCATGTGGTGCATAGAAAAGCTCTGCCAAGAGTTTGCCATCTTTGTGGGAGACAGTGTGGGGGAAGAAACATACCAGAGCTCCAATGAGAGATTCTGGGGCAATTGCAGTTTGCAAAAATTGCTTTGAAAAGGGCAAAATAGACACAGTATTACACGTGAGGTTTCACTAAAGTGGAGCAGAGGGGCAGAATCACCTCCCTTGACCTGCTGGCCATGCTTCTTTTGATGCAGCCCCTCATGCAAATTGCCATGTGGTCTGTCAGTGCACACTGTTGGCTCATGTACAGCTTTTGACCTGCTAGTGCCCCTAAGTCTTTCTCTACAGCACTGTTCTCAATCACCTCATCCAATAATATATATTGATACCAGGGACAGAGGTCCATGTCAATTAATTATTTATATTTTTGCTTTTAATGCTGAGGAAAAACAGATATTTTTTTTCTTAGTTGGGGGGGGAGAGGTGGGGGGAGGGGAACCAAGCAAAAATAATTTACCTTTGTCTTCACTGTGATGGGAAAGCATCTTTTGTACCAAGCGCAGGCATTTCTTCTAGTCTCCAGAGGAGTTTGAAAATGATTTGTTTTCTGCATAGCCAGAATTCATCAGGAGAGAAGAGGGGGGAGTAGACTACAGTACTTGTAAAATAATGTATGTTCAGTCTACCTTTCCCTATAGCATAGGACTGTAGCTATAAATTGCAATCAGATTATAGGAAAATAAATAAGTTAATTGTCCTCTGTGCCTAAAGAGATACTTAGTACAAAAGCAAATAGGAGGTTGTGGCAGTTGTACCCTTGGGGGCATTTTCATAGGGGTTCTGGAGGAAATCTGTCTGAAAGCCTCTCTGGGACCACCAATGCAAGCTGTAACCATGAGTGGTCACTATTATCTTTGTTTCTTCAGCTTCTCCACGTAATAGCTGCCTTACTACTCTGAGAGAATAGGAAGTGCAATAGTGGGTATCCTTTATGCTATTGCCTACCTCTTGGCTTAATGGTGTGTGGAACATTGTGCTATGGGTAACTTTTGTCTGGATTGTAAAAGCCTAAGTATGGTTTCAGTGGAGGTGTTTTCTCAAGGTCACCTGTCTCGAGGAGATCTGAGACTGGAAATGGCAAGCTCAGAGCAGTGACTAACGATAGCTGTGATTGTTCAGAAGTGGAGGACCTTTAAAGGTCATCTAGTCTGATGGACAGCATGAGTCCTGCTTATAAGTGTGTTGCAGTATTTCCCCAAAAGCTCTGTGTTTGTGGGAAAGAAAACTGAGAATCAATATGGTGTTTAACTTCTTCTGTACAATTAAAGCTTTGCACTGAAGGTGTGTTGAAATATAACTGTGGGAGTGCATGAGAGACAGCTCTTGGCAGCAAACCATGGCATGCAGCAGAGGGCATGCCATTGCTTTTGCTTGGAAGTAGGTGAACAAGAGGAAAATACAATATATCAGTTGTGTCTTTAATAATCTTTAGGGAATATCATTGAAGTTTAAAAAGAAATCCTTCCTGAAGAAAGAGGTAAAAGCATCCTAGGACACTAATTTCTGCTCTGAGCCGACTGTCCCTGACAATGGTGGTGAGTGTCATGCTGCCATCACTCTTCATTGGTAAGTTCCCTTATGTTGATCTCACTTCAGTGGTATGGAAGAGATGCCAGCCCTGGATTTTGGGAAAACCTGTTTGGTAATATCTTGGACTTGCTTTTATGTTTTAGATACCAGTGGCAATACATGGCTCTGACACAGAAGCATGGGAACATATGGCATAGGACCAGTGTCTAAAAATGTCTTCCAACCCCTACTCTTCAACATTTGGACACCAACACTAGATTAAGCAGTGGAGGGGAGCTTTTTCAGTGCCTTTTCAACCTGACAAGGAAATGTTCAGTTCTTGGAACTTACTGCCATCTTTCCTTATTTTTTCCAGGTCAGCTCTTTTGCATTTACGAATTTTTTTACTTAGCTTCTTGGTGATAGTGTCTGTCTCTGATGGTATACAGATCTGGTCAGCTAAAGGCAAATGGAATGAATTAAAAACAAACAAACAAACAAACAAAAGCCAACCAACCAACAAACAAACAAAAAAAACCCCCAAAACAAAAACAATCAACAAAAAGAAAACAAAAACCCCAAACCAAACCCAAAACCTTAAAATTTGTTTTTGTATTCTTTTACTACTGATTGTTATTTTCTCTAGGTCTACTATGCTTACAATCATTTAGAAATACATATTAAATGAGACCTCATGTTCCTGTCTTACATTTATCTGACAGAGACTGAGCAGAACTATTATGTTCTACAATCTGCAGACCTATTGGCCAGAGGCTTTCCAAAAAGTGTCACACACCTTGGGGTGTTCTGTCTAAAATCTTCTTAAGTAGATGTTAAATCTCAGTTGAATTTCTGAGATACAGCACCATACAATTTTTGAGTAAGAGAAATATGTGGTGCATGCAAAACTCAACTCTGTGAATACCTTTTAAACAAAAAAACCTATCACTGGAAATTTGCTAGTGTACCTTATCCAGATTTTTTTTCACGTTGTTGCTGCTAATGTATAACACAAACATCACACTGAGGTATAAATACCCTCATTTAGTATGAGTTTATCAGGATTTCAACCCTTAATTTTCTTGTAGAGATTATCTGTCAATGTAACTGCAATAACTGGTTCATATTTTTGACCTCTCTAGAACATGACCAGAAATATTTTTTTTTTGCCCAGGATTTCTGTGTCTTCTGCCAAAAAACAGCTAAACGATCACTGTAACTAGCAACAGCTCAGTCATAGAATCATAGAATCATAGAATGGTAAGGTTGGAAGGACACCTCAAGGATCACCTAGTTCCANAATAACGGACTGGTTTTAGGATATGGTAAAATGCTTGTCCTGCAAGCTATATCCAAAACAAGTC
The DNA here is from genome assembly GCA_013399055.1 of Ramphastos sulfuratus. Taxonomy (NCBI): domain Eukaryota; kingdom Metazoa; phylum Chordata; class Aves; order Piciformes; family Ramphastidae; genus Ramphastos; species Ramphastos sulfuratus. The sequence goes on from WBNM01029872.1 coordinate 5,540, forward strand.
CCAGTCTGTGAAGCAAGCATTTATTTAGGTCCTGGGTTTTGTAATGGTTTTCAGTTATACAATAAGCACTCACTGGGATGAAGAATCACTTCAAAGCTTCATTTTCCCTGTGCAAGAGGCACCTCTCTGGCTAAAAATAAACAGACAAGCCAGGCAGTTTTAAATAGCTTAAAAGCAGCACTCTTCCATTTCTTCCAAGCAGAAAAATTATGTAAGAGCCTTGCAACTGAACTTGTATCGTATAACCGGGGCCTGGAAGGTAGTCAGATGCCACAGAGATAAAGGCCACTAAGAATATAAATAGAATATTATAGAGACTGCTCTAAAGAGCTGGAAGAAGCTTTCCCTGTCTTTGGAGGGTTTGAAAATGGGAAGATGCTGAGCTAGTAGCAGGGACATGATTCTGCAAAACTTTTCATTACATTTTTCAATTACCCAGGAAAATGATCAGAGTAATTTGTAATATAAAAACTATTCCACAAATAGTGATTAGTCATAGCTATGTGACTGATTGGACATGTCAGAATTAACCACCAAAGCAAATTTCTGAGGACTCTAGAAAGAAATTTTGATAGTCTAGAAATGAAAATTCTATCTTTGAAAAAGATAAAATTGACCTAGAACTAGCTTGCTTCTCTGCTACAAAATCTGATGTATATTGTGGTCTCCATGTTAGCTGCTGCATCCACAGCTGCCAGCTTTTCTCATCTTAAATATTGCTTTCAAAAAGACTCCACCACAATTTGATTATATAGTGGCAATATCATGACAGAAACCAAATCTCACAGCTTCCCTTTCAGGTCTAATGCACCCCAATTCACTTTTCAAATGTTCCTGTAAGAATGCAAGACATGACTTCTGCTGTATACTTCTATTTGTAAACTTTTTTTGTTGTCTCCTAGATTGCAGCACACAATTTTTGCTGTCATTTTCCTTGCCTGACATCCACATGGAGCTCAAGGCTTTAATTAACTCATAGAACTCAAATTGACTGTGATGCCACCTTACTTCGTTATGCTGTGCTATCATCCAAGCTGAGCATTCCCCATGTAATTAGAGTTTAAGCTGTTAGGCACACCAAAATGCCAGAGTAGGTGACTGCAAGTGGTAAGTAGATGCTTATTTTTCATTTCTCCTGAAAATAAATCTTACAAATGGCTGCATTATTGCACTTGAAATATTCAGTCAAGGCACTATTTTATTTTCAATGTTTGTCTGATTAACAGTTTGACAGCGACAAGAACAGAAGACTGAAATGAAATACGCTCACTATTACTAACTAGATGATGCAATTCAGTTAATGTACATTCTTTATTCTGTTTATTTTCTTCTTCTTCAATTCCTTGAAAAGATTTAAATGCTACTTTAAATGGCTTGCTGCCTTTCTGCCAAGTGTCATATTCTCAGCTATGTCTCAGCAAATCTGTGTATCAGATGAGAATCATGCAGCAGCCTTCCTGAACTTTTCTATCACATTTCTTCACAAGAAAGTCTATGTAAATGACAGTTTGGATTTCCTTTATTTACTGTTTAACATATTTTATCTTTAATATTCTGCTTCCCCCCATACACCTCACTGAACAGATTAAAAGACATTTTCCTGTATCTGCATTGATTTGGTTTATTATGATTGTTTAGATATGGGCAGTCTACATTAGTAAGTATCAATATATATGGAGCATTTCCTTTATGATCAACTGATTCTTGTCCAATATATAGTAAATAAGATCCATCTTTCCAAACGTGACACAACAGACAGAAAGATGTAGAAAGAGGCAGCCAGAGAGCAGATATTTAAGATGTAGTAATGATTTAAATATTATAATTAGATGCCACTGTGAATTCTATAAACAAATTCAATCCCTTTTCTTGTTTGGGTAATTATCAAAATGGAGGAGTTTGCAAGGTAAAATACAGAAGATAGGCAGGTAAATTTTAACATTTTCCTTGGTTAAGTTAACTGATTTTCCTTCATTATTGCAGAAATAATATTTCCTGTGAATAATGGAATAATGCTGTTCTGCCCTTCTCACCTAACTATTTTTGTGTAAGTGGGAAGGGTAAAATTACTTCATCTGCTGTTTTGATGAGAAGTGGTCTTTTGTCCTCAGGGGGAAAAAAAAAAAAAGAGAGTAAAGAAAGAAAAGAAAATCTGAATGTCTTAGTGAGCTGTCAGCTAGTTGCTTTCAGAATAGGCCAATTTTATTTTCAATAGAATTTAGATTTTTTTCTCTAATTTTAATGGAGTCTATGGATTTTAAAAAATTCTAATTGATAGGATAGGTGGTCAGTGGTTTTATGTTTCTATTTTTTCTTAAGGATCCTGTCTCTTTTTTTTTTGTTTGTTCTTTTTTTTTTCCTTTCCCATTTTCTTTGCCAGTGTCCTTGAATGACCTCACAGAGAAAGGAAGATATATCCATCTATTAGATTTGCCTACTCGGACTTGTGCTGTCAATGCAACTCTCACGTTCCTCCAGCCGCAGTTTGATTTTTCCTTCCTTGTGTTAGCTACTGAACTTTCACTGCCGCTCTGACTGCACAGCTTGAGTGACTTATGTATTCTTTTCCCTTGTAAGCTTTTTTTTTTTCACCTGTGGCTTCTTGTATTAATTGCCAGTATTGTGTTTCCATGCTCCAATTACTTGATTTTTTTCCCTCAGAACCTTTCATCTTCTTTGTTTTGCTATCCAATTTCTTCCTTGTGGCATTCGTTTGTACATTTTTCACAAGCTAAAGTGCTAACTACAGGTATTTCTCTTTCATCACCACACTTGATGTGCTGCTAATCTTTAGATTTTATTTTTAAAGTCTATGTGATTGTAGATTCTTTTGCTACACTCAGTTGTGTTGGGGATGCCTAACATCACAATTTTCAGTCCATAAAAAAGTCTTTTACCATAAATAGTAGATAATAACTGCTAGTAATACAATTGTTGCTTCCAGCCTCTTGTGACAGCTATTAGAATTTTTAAAGATGTTTCAAAGTTAAATGCTGGAGAACCATTGCCTTCTCCTGTCACTGGAATCCATATGCCAAATAGACATTTCCCTCCCTGGGCCTTCAGATGTAAGATCCAGACTACATGATCACACTGAGCAGATTGTCTATGGGTCTTCCAGACTCACGACCCACAAAGTCAGCTGTAGTCTTATTATGTGGGAACCTATAACTCAGATACCCTGTAAAGGGCTCTTTAATTCTTGACTGGGCAGGTCTATTGGTAACACCTCAATGGAAAGACTTCAGTCCATTCATTGAGAAGGAAAACATAGTGCTTAGCTTCTTTAGTCTCAATACATCAGAATTACTGATGCTACATTAAATGAGACTACCTTTTTAGGTATAGATTTTGCAGGATGGTCAGAAGACAAGCTGACTTGAATATCCAATGACAAACTCCCCACTGCCACTGACCAGCATCTCTATATGGTGAGGACTTTCTGAATAGGTAACTTAGCACAATTCAGCATCAGCATCCAAATGTCACTAGATTCATGGAGTCTCAATTTAGATAGTTTTGATATGTGTTGTTGGTAAGATAAGGCTAGAAACCTGCAAAATATTGATGCAAAAGTAATGACTAATAAAGTAGCTGCTTCTGGACTCCTGAGAAAGCTGCTGAAGTTCTTCAGACACAGTAGTTCTGCAAGGCGCCCAGCTTACACAGATGAGCAAAGCTGCATTCATATTCCTTTTATTGCTGTGGTGATTATCCTGTTTCCTCTTTCTACTTTTAAAATCCACCTCCTCAGCTGTGGTATTTCTAGTCCTGTGATTAGTACTAGAATATTACAAGAACATGGCTGCCCTAATTTCCTGGCACCAAACCAAACAATATTGGTGGCATTTCTGAAACGCAGTAACTTGTAATGCTTTCCATTATATATATAACCACTTTCATGGGTGTTTAATACTTCCTTCCAGCCTTTCAATAATAGGTAATTGCAAAATAAATGTGTGATTTGCCATAACATTGTTTTGTTTGACTCTTTCAAGAAACTGTTGTAAAGACATACATTTTTATAATGTCTCTGGTCACAAAGAAACTTAATGTAGACCAGTTGTTGTGGGTTAACACAGCTTGCTGTCACAACCCGCAGTGCCCACACACAGACAGGAGGGAAAGCAGCACACAAAAACTCTCTGGGTTGAGACAAAGAATCTAATGAGACAATACAATGCACTGAGCCTATTTGCAGGAAAGTGCAGCAAAATGCAGAAGCAGCAATAAAGCTGGTGACCTCCCCTATGCCCCACAGCCACAGCCTGTCCAGCAGAAAAGATCAACACCCCAAACCCAGAAAATGAAGACAGCAACTAGAACAGGAAACATCTCATGTTACAATCTGAACTTCAAGGCCCATGATATTTCCCTCCAGCCAGCACTTTGATTTTGAAGCTGGCATGATGGCAGTGTGGCATTGAATATACATGTCAGCAGATTCAAATCAACCCCTGATACCATTAGAATAGAAAGAGTCTAAGAAATTAAAAATTCCTACAGAGATTGTCAGGATATTAAGGCATCACAAATATGAGACTAAAGCAAAGGTAAACACGGTGATGTGCAATGACAGATAGAGAGTGGCTCAGGAGCCTGCTCACCTTGTCTGAGATAAGGCTGCATCTAAAAAATGATGGATATTTGTCTAATTCAGAGACCACAGTGAAGAGACTCCTATTACATCCTTTGGTACTAAGAGAATATTATTATCTATATTATGTAATGAATAATTATTTGGTATAAATGAGATTTGAGAAGCATAGTATTTTCTTTACATAGTTTTGCTAATGTCTTGCATCCTTACTATGAAAAGAAACTAAAATAAAGGACAGGCAGAAGAAGAAGAATGAAACATAATTTTAGGTAGATTTGAGACAATATCTTATAAGAAGACATAAAGAGATGAGTCTGTTTAACTTACTCGAAATGAGATTGAGATGGGAATTGACATCAGGAGGAAGTTCTTTCCAGTGAGGGTGGTGAGGCACTGGCACAGGTTGCCCAGGGAGGTTGTGGCTGCTCCCTCCCTGGAGGGGTTCAAGGCCAGGTTGGATGAGGCCTTGAGTAACCTGTACTAGTGGGAGGTGTCCCTGCCTATGGCAGGGGGTTGGAACTAGATGATCCTTGAGGTCTCCTTCCAACCTTACCATTCTATGATTCTATGATTTTGTGATTAGATATTTATGTTGGCTCTCGAAAACAACTGTACCTGGTATAGAGTCCACTTTTTAGCACTGAGTCTGAGAGTCAGAGTCTGGCCAAGCACATGCTATTAAACTCTTCAGGCTTCCAATGGCACACAAGCTGCCTGTTGTGAAAGTACTTGTGTTCTGGCTGGGAGCTACTTGGTGATGACCAGCTAACACTGCCATTCTAACAAGTTAACTCTGCAGGCAATGAAATTTCAGAACCTGTGTTCAAACAGTGGCACTCTTTGATTCATTGGGAAAGATAAGTGTTGGCTTTGTTCGTTTTTTGTTTTTTTTTTCCTAAAAGTTGGTGATTGCTTCTTGGGACTTAGAATATGTTGTATTTTTCTTATACTCACTTCATGGCTCGGTGTTATTAAACATAGTCTCATATCAATTGACAAGTCATACTTCTTCAGTAGTTCTTGGTTTTAACTCAACTTAGAAAATACAACTTTTGTCTCATAAATTTGAGCATGTACTTAGGAATCGAGGAAATAATTTAATTTTTTCAGCTCTTGGAGCTCTTCCTGGCATCAATAAAAAGGCAAAACCCATCATATCAGTTCTTCTATGGGAGTAATTTTGGATTGTTTCTAGCCTTCAAATATACTCACTAGGTATTCACTTTAAAATGCAATTTGTTAGGAAAATGCTTTTGATCTGCAAGCAAGGTCCTATGTCACTGCATCAGCTACCAACTGTTGCTGAGTAACAGAGCAAAAAAAACAGCTCAGTCTTCATTGCAGAATCCTGCATGGTGTTGTTGAGCTGCTTGCACTTCTGAATTCAATGAGACTAGAATATGACATGAGGCTCTAGTGCACAATGCCCAGTTCATATGTGTAAGGTACAGAAAAGCTGCAGAGGTGTAATTAGTGTAGCCACACCCCACAACCCTTAATGATGAGGTTGTGCTGCTCACAAGTCTTTGATATCTCACTATGTCTCATTATCAGTTAAGAGGCCATTAAGAGAGAACAGGAACTGTCCTGCCAGGTGCCTCCAAAGCTGATAGATCTGCCTTATTTAATAAGCAGGAAAGATTATTTTTGCTGTTCAGAGGAACAGAAAGGTGGAAAGGAGGTTTTTTGCAGTTAGAAGCCAGGTAGATACTTTTATATTACAATGTCCACTAGAGGCAAGGAAGAAGGTACTTGTCAATGCAAAGCACTGATTTCAGCTGCAGGGCATAGGTGTGTGTTAGCTTTGAGAAACTGCATTTTAAAAAGGAGGCAGAAATGTTAAAACAGAGTGAACAGAGAGAGTGGCATCAAGAGGGAGTGAGAAAAAGACTGCTGTCACTTATCAGAGAAAGAGAAAAAAGTGAATTCATGGAGAGGAATGCACAATATACCATTTTTCAAATTCAGAAGTGTTGCTTAGTGCCTTAGGTGCCTTCGCTTTTATAATACTAAAGCACTTTTAGTTGCATTGTTGCCTGCCTTTTCCTGCCTGTCTCACATATATTTAATAAAGATTTTGAAAGACAAATAATATTGTTGGATTTTTAAACAAGATAAAGCTCCAGAAATCTCAAACTCTATTTAAAGCCTCTCTCGACAGGAACATCTTCTAGCATTGGAAAATTTCCTAAAGAAACCAGATCGAGCAGATTAAAATGAACCTAACGTAACAATACAACATAATTAATGGAAGCAATTAGAAATAAGGACCAACCACCAGGGGAAAAAAGTTGTCTTCAGGAGTTCTTGCACCTTCTCATAAATAACCTGCTTGAGAAATACAGAGTAACTCGCATGACATTGGAGCTGGATTCCCTCAGAGATCTCAGATGAAACACTAGGAGCCTGTTAATAGTGAGAGGTTGATGGCTGGATGATGGGGTCCCTACACCACCTTCACCTGGAGAGTGCTCTCTGTGAAGCACTGAGGAAAAGTAGAAGTCCTGGAAGCTTTCCCTTGAGTCCTCTCTCCTCCTATTCCTCTTCCAACTTTCTGTAGACCCTGCCTGAGGAGTACAGGCTAACATGTATTGGGAAAGGCATGTTGTCCTGTGCTTAGGAAGCCCATAACTCCCTCAAAGGAGGAAAAGCACCCTGACAAAAGCACTAGGTGGGGTAATAGGAAGTAATATCAAACCACCTAGCGCCAAATAGACACTGATCTTGACAGCTACTGCTGCTAATTTGGGTTGTTGGTTTTTGGGTTTTGTTTGTTTGTTTTTCACAAGAAAGCCTACCATTTATGTATTCACACTGTCATTTTGAAACTGTCATTTACATCAGCTGCTCTGGCTAGGGTGAAGATGCAAAAAAGTGAGGGTCAAGCCTGTGTCCATGCTTGGACATGGATACCAAGGCGCTTGAAAAAATGATGTTGGCTTTGGAATTGTTCGGCATCTAATTTGAATTTTGCCTTGTGCTTCCATCATTTGCTTCTATCTTGGGAGCTGCTGTCTCACCAGTAGAATTAAACCAAGACCTGGCACACTTTTCATGCTCACGTAGAGCTGTTTTCATTCATAGCATTTAAAAAATCTTGTACAGCAAAACAAACATTGCAGCGTCACTTAACAAAATAATTTGGGTTTAAAGCTGAATTCAACAACAAAGTTTATTTCTTACTCAGCAACATATGTCTAGAATAAATAACTATTGATAAAGAAGCTTGTAAAAATCTCTCCTTATGCACAGCCATTTCTATGGGAAAAGCCAGACTGACCTGGCTTTGCTGAGGAGGAAAAGAAGACCCTTCTGACAGTCTTCCTAGCTTCTGTCTCTTCTATACAGCTGTCGTGTTCAAAAGTAACCTCAGAGCTAAGGTCATGGTAAATACTCTGAATTTTCATAATTTCTCCTAAAATCAAAACCCTGTGTTTTGTTTTGGTAAGATTCTCATGCTGTTCTAGAAGCTGGGTTGTTAAGAAAATAACGGAAAAATGTCCTCCCTGTGGAACTTTGCGTACACTGTTTTCTGTTGTTCACTTAAAACAAAGTATATTAAACTGCCAACATTGAGAGCAGCCTCATATTTTTTCTTTATATGAAGAAAATATGAAGAAAATATATTTCCCATTGTAGTGTTGAAGCATAAGATGTGAAAAACCTGGCAAATGCTGAGCAGTTTCATAAAATTATTGAACAATTACTGAATAACAGGGCCGAGAAACAAAGGTTAAAAGGTCCAGTCATGTAAGTTAGAGCTCTATAAAATGAAAACTAAACACATATGCATTAGTTTCATCACATGAGAAGTATTTTTTGGTGAGAAAGTAAGCAGAATCATCAAACTGCAGTAGGCTGACATACAATTATACAAGTTACATTTTCATAAATGGAGAAAGAATCCATTTTACAACAAGAAGTTTACTTTTTGCAATACTTTTCCCTTTAGTAAACTATGTGTCAGAGGATCTTAATATGCCATTTGCTGTGCATCCCTTGGAATTCTCTTCCCGTTACGAACTCCAGCAGTAGCTGGTAAAACCTGATGGTCCAGTGCATCTTTCTGTTTTTACCAGCCAGCATAGTCAGTTCCAATCACCCTATTGACAGTGAATTAATGAACTTGTGTAGAAGAATAATAGCTTTGTATCTGATGTCTGGGACAGCCTGCTCATAACCTGACTTTCTGGCATTGGTGAGTTGTGGCTTCTATCTCTACTGTACCTCGCAAACAGAGGCTCTGATGTTGAATTTATTCTTCCTAGGAGTCCATAAAGCACAGGGATGAAAAGCACTGTCCATACACAAACAACAGAATATATTTTCAGTTGTTAATATGGACCCTGATTTTCTCAATTTCACTGCTCTGATGACAATAAAATTACATACAGCAGCAGGAGGAACATGTTAATTCCTTTAGCAGATTGAGAAAAAACAAGCCATGTTTTCCCCTGCTGTTTCCACAAACAATTCAAAGTTTTATTTTGGTGACAGTTGAACCTCATATGGACAGATGGGATTCCATTTGTGGTTTGTCAACATACTTTTGAATTTCTCAGCTACTTTAAAATGAGAAGTTGAGGACTAATCTGGTGCTTGTAAAAGTGGAATTCACATGTCTCTAATGACTCTCATCAAAGAGCTTAACATCATGGGCGTTAATAAAGATCTCTTAAATGACCTTCACATGAATCCTTTGAGGCTGACATACTAATCTGATAAGCCCTTGGCAGATGAGGCAAATAAGATGATAAAATTCAAATATACTGCGCAAAAAACAGAGGCTCTAGAAGATTCATTTTTCTGAAACCTCTGGCTTAAACTGACTGACAAATGTGTTCATCCAGAATACTTTAGTGAGGAGTAAGTTTTGCCAACTTTGATATTATTTTTTTTAAATTTCCTCTACCTCCATTTGATCAGCTTATAGGTTAAAAAGCAGTAAATCACAGAAGCTCAGGTGACATTCCTGAGAGTTATCAGCTCTCTGCATACCAACTTCTCACTACATTATCCAGGCTTTATATCTACAACTATAAATGAAAATAAAACCTCATGTAAGGCAAGTGACTATTCATCACATTTCCAGCTCTGAAAACGAAATGTCAGAGTTCTGTCAAACTGTCAAAAACATATGAGAAAATTTTTGGTGTGCTAAGATCTTATGTTCATTCGTCTTAGTGTATTTGAATAGTTCAAATTTGAATGCTGTGCTCAGGACCCAACCCAGTTACAACTGATGGGAATAGTGGAATTTCCATGGTAAAACACTTAACATCATGAATACAAACCTGGGAATAGCCACACTGAAGCCAATGTTTCTCGTACAAGTGTGTGCTTGTGAGGTGTGATCAATGTTTGAATACATTGATCAATGTTTGAATAGAATGCAAATTATTACAAAATTTTTAGTTTTAACTGGTTTTGTGACATGCCATTGTTAAAAAAAAACAAACCAAAAAAAACCCAAAACCAAACAAATCTAAGAGAAGGCAATCTGCTAATTAAGGCACTTGACATCCTTTCAGGAACCTGAAAGGATTCTGAACGGCTGTAACAGTGAATGCAAAAGTAATACAAACCCAACTGTGTGGGCAGAAGGAGTGATAACCAAATGAAAATGAAGAAGAACAAAACCAAAACCCTGGATGCAAAATTTTGCTTCACAGGGAATTGAAAACTATTACTGCCAATAAGATAAGTAACAAGATATTTGTGCCATCGTTATACTAGCAAATGGAAATGACTTCTCACACATCAGGAGAGTCACAGAACACATTGATCCCAACACATTAGGTATAAAAAAGAGTATGTTTTTAGAGAAATGAGAATGGTTTTCACAGTTGTCAGGTGAGTTGTCTCTTAAATTTGTTTTTACCAGGAGTGTATTCCTCAAGCCAGAGATCAAAGTTCTTACATTTTCTTCCCAATATTCAGATTCAGATGATCTAATCACCCTATGTCTGAGTTGGTGGATGCAGCAGCATATCCTGACTTCTAATTCCATCTAAAGTAGATATGGAAGCATGACACTCCAGCCCCTTTCTGTCACATGCTCTCTTTTATGGACCAGAATGTGATGCAATGCCTAGATGGGGTGCAAAGCGTCTAGTAGATATGGATGACCAATGGACTGATAATCTCATCTAAGCTTTAGCATGTATACAGGTCAGATATGACAAAAGCTTTGGCTCCTGATCTCATGCCATGCAACAGAAGCTAATATGGAACTGCAAGACTCACAAGACTTTGCAGTGACAAAAGCATTTTCAAAATAAAGGTAAATTATCTTCAAATATATATTTTACAGAACATAAACCAAAGAATTCCTAGGGGAAAAAAAAAACCAAAACAAAAAATGAAGTACTTATTTACCAAATACTCATAGTCTAGTCTGTAGACAATGTGTAAAGTCCCGTTTGAAAAAGTCAGCAGAATTTCTGGCTTCAGGATTTTAACAGGTTTTAACATCCAGAAAAAGCTCTGGTTTGATTTTTTTTTTTACATACACAAAGTTTAACTTTCTGAGTACAACCAGCATCAGCCCAAAGGTCAAAGACTCCTCCTCATACTGGTTTTCACAAACCTGAAAACTTAAATAATATCAGCTTGATGGGACTTCAGTTGGGACTTTCCTCAGCTAATAGTTCCTCTGTTTTGTTCCCCAAGGAAATTGTAGCGTTACTTTGGCTTTCCACTAGTCACCTCTAACAAGTTCTTAGATTCAGGTAGCAAAATAAAACATGAGTATCAGGAGGATTTCACAAAAATGATGTACTTTTTGCAAGGAAAGATAAATGTTTTGTCTTGGAGACAATCTCAAATATCCCATGCAAGCATCACAAGCTGTGATAAAGGACGTACCTTAATATGGATATTGGAGCTGTGTGATTAGAAGAAGAGAGGAAAACAAGTCTATTTATGGTACACTGTAACACCAAGTGATAAAATTTATATGAAGAAGAAAGAGCCACTAATGCATGAAATATTCTGAGTTTTCCAAAGAAAAATGCCAAACAATGCCATGGGAATGAAGCACATAGGAATATTTATGGAAGAAAAATATGCTTGAACCTCAAATGAGATTATTTCAATTATGCCACTGACTCTCTGAGATCAGAAAGGATCAGTTTGAGGAAGAAGAGGCAGACCGTTGACCTTAGACAGTCAATTCATACAATATGGTGAGAGCAAAAGAGGAGGAGATTTTATATCCATTCATTATACACTTGAAAAAAAAATCCCATTTTAAATGAAGCAAAAGACAGTGGAAGTCTAGAATGTTTGTACTTTTACTTATGTCCTCAAGTTTCAGTTCAACAAAGAGCTTAAGTGACCTTTCATTGACATTGACTAAAAGGATTTTAAGAAGTTCCTAAGCTTAAGAATAGGTTAACACAGCTCAGTAAGGCAAAGCTTAAACTTACTGATTCCAAGAGCACCGAAGACTGTTGGTTTTGTACCTATTACACATTCCCACTTATAATGTAAAATACTTGATCTCACATCGCAGTCTTCAGGAGCAATGGACAATTAAGCTACATTCAGTGCTCTGTTCTGGGCTAATTGAAATTCTATGTCAAATTATGACAACGAGTAGGAGGTTGAATTCAGCTTTCTTCCATTATAGTAAAGATTCATTAGAAGTGCAGGAACAATTCCAGAAAAGTCCATCAAATTTACTGTCTGCTAATAATTGCATTAGTTTGCATATCTGTTCTGATTTATGAGAAAGCCTTTGGATTTAATTTGTTTGAGGTAGTTAAGAAAAAGACCAGGAATACTGCGTTGGAAAAGCAGAAGCTTTTGTACATTTTGCACATTTTCTTTTGGATCATCACTATTCACTCCTCTCAGTTTGAAATTTTTATTTTCCTTGCCTCTATCCTGGCTAGCTGATTTGTTTTACTTTTATCTAGCCTGGGAGGTCAAGCAGAGCAGCAGTTAGCCAGGTGAGCTGCAAATCTCTTGCAATAAGGTATTTTTCTCTCAGCTTAAGGCTACATTACTCTAGAGATTTCACACCTTTTTGTAGAAGTGAGCAAGGTTTCCTCTCTGTTGCTTTCTCACAAACACTTCTGAGCAGCTCTAGCATAATATCTGCATTTACAGCAGTGAACAAGAGGAAGAGTAGAGATGACAGGTGTGATGGTTTGGGAG
>WBNM01029874.1:0-14769 GCA_013399055.1 Ramphastos sulfuratus
TCATCTGAGCCTCTCATAGACTTATGCAGGGCAGAGATGCAATTGTAGTGTTCCTCTCCTGTTTAGAATGGGGGAGAAGAGAAACAGAAGGCTGTTAGGAGGAAACTGAGTGAAGTGTATTAAAGGCAACAGTGTGTATTTTACTAGATCACAGCAGGGAAACAGATTTCTCAAGTTTTTTTGATGTGTGTGTGATTTTAGTGTGCATTAATGTCTAAGTTTTGAGCCACAAGCTGCCCAGGGAAAAAAGACAGAAAGGTATTTTACCCCCAAGGGAGTAAAATAAAAACACACAGAACAGGAGGCTAAATATGAATGCCAATTACAAATATATATACAGAATTACAAAAGGTATTCAGGGAAAAAGGAATATATAGACACATCAATCTGCCTTGGCCCAGTTCTCCACCTGGGCCTACCAGGCCAAAACCTTCCAAGACCATCCAAAACCTTCCCCCACTCAGCCTCAGCAGGCCCAGGAGCAGGCATTAATGTCCCCACCACAAATCAGTGGCACAGCTAGAAATGAGCTTGCCAGCCAAGGCCCAGAGAAGACCTCTCTCCCCTACAAACCAAGAGATAACAGCCTGCCGCATGCATGTGAAGAAGAGGGAGAGACAGAGCTTTGGCTGTGAACTCCCTTAAATAGGGAGATTCAGGAAAATAGAACAGAATCAACAATTATCATGTCCTGTACCCTCCTCCAAGTCTATGGAGGATTTCCTTTATGGTTATACTAATTAACTACTAATTTCCTTTAACCTACAGCAAATAATGTTTTCAGTGTCTCGTGATTTGACACTTGGAACATTCTATTAACTAGACAAGTGTAACAGAGTAACTGCAGATGGGTGGGTGTTGTTTGTTGTTTATTTTTAACATTGCAAGGCAAACTGATTAGTTTTGGTACCTTAATGACCTTTCCTTCAAAAGAAAAAAAAAGAAATTCAAAACTAAACCAGGTTATTTTGAACAGTTAGAAGGAAGACTCTCTATGTAAGTATCTCCTGAACGACAAGGAGTACAGTATTAGCGCATACAAACCACTGACTATTGCCTCTGGACATACATGCAACTCTGAAAAGACAACAGGAAAATCAGAGAAATCCACTACTTTACACCAGAGATATTTTAGGAAAAGAAATTTCCTACCCATTAAAACCTGAAAATAAAGTGTACAGCAAATCAAACACAAGTTTGCTGTATTATGTAGCGGAAGAAAGGAAATGTTGCTGTGGATGTACAATGAAGGCCCATCACACGATCCACAACCTGGAGAGATTGCAGCACACAATCCTGGCAAACCCCTTTTGCAGTCTGTGGACACCTGCACTACTGGAAGGGTCCTGAAAACTGTAACAAAACCCACAACCAAAACCTGAAATAACAGCCTGCTAAATAAGGAACAGGAAGACTGAAGTAATTACAAGGACTTTTTTTTTTAATGTTAAAGTTTAATACATGATTAGATATAGACTCCAAGGAGAGACAAAGCCATTCCACAGATCTTTTAGAGCTATGGAGGGTCAGCACTACAAGTGAAGAATGAGAACCTGCTTGCAATTTTACTCTGTGCAGTTGTTTTTGATTCTTATGCATTGCTTTTAATTAAACTTGTAAGAGTATTTTGCTGCAATACTGCTGTTAAACTTTCCACAAAAATCATCTTTTTTTTTTTTTTTTTAAATAACATTAAGGGCCTAGCATTCCTTGGCTTACAGCTAACTGTGTATTATAAAGGCAACTGGCTGCATGCACAGCCATCTGTTAATACTTCTCCCCATAGCTAAAAGGATTTAGAGCCTGAGGCCGGTGTCAGAACGCATCACTGTTGCTTGTGGTGCTACAAAATAAAAAGCCACGCACACGAGTGTGAAAACGAAAGACCCCATACTACTGCAACTGCTCCTTTCAAAGCCAGCAAGATCTCTACACCTCCTAGCTCAGGAACTGGGTCCATCTTCCTGCGTTGCAGTCTGTGAGGAATTCAACACCTCCACTGCCAGTGCAAGCAGGCTGGTAGACAGCTACTTCTGCTGGGGCTCCACACAAAGAGCCCTGTGGTATGCAGTCATCGCTTCTGCCAACACAAACAATGCGTCTGTGCTCTGTCCTAATACTTGGGTTAGCAGCAATTATACTCCATCAGCTGAACTCATACCATCCTCTTGGAAGAGGTGTGTCTTTTGTCTCTTCAAGAAAGGAAGATGGTTTTATACCATCTATCTACAGAGGTTGCACCCACACAGTTTTGTTTTGTTTTTTACTAGAGTGCTTTTATACAGTGCTTTGACTATAGTAAAGTGTCATACTTGAGATACCATCTGGAGAGACAGAAGGAAACCAACAGGAATGCCAGGACTAGAGAATGCACTTGCAAGGGACTTCAGAGTGCAGCAGCCTGAGAAAATCAGAGTTTTCTCCTGTTATCTCCTTCCTTCCAAAGTTAATGTTGGTGACAGAGTCATCCATGTAATGACAACATTTCTACACCAGACTCAGACAAGTTGAGAAAAACTATGCAATTTTACTTTAAATGCAGCTTCGATTAAAGAAAATACAGTTACAAGCAGTGGCCAAATGCTTTTTATACTTCCTTTCCAAAAAAAAGGTTTGCATATATTCTATGTGAGATATCAGAAGCAGTTAAAAAAAAAAAATTAGAATTTTTTACAGACTTTTATTTATCAGCTATGTCTCCCTGGTTGGTCAGCAAAGGTACAGACTTTGGCCTCATTGGTTCAGTTGTAGACACCAACTTATCTGATAGCACTGCCATTCTGCAGCTCGGATGACTCTTGAAATCAAAACTCAAAGAGCTTTTGAAATCAAAATACATTTGCTCTATGTAGTTCCCACAAAGGTACATACCATTCTGAAGAGAAACTAGACACTAGAAAATCTTGTCCTTTACAAAGCCTCTTGTGTAGTATCTTACTTATGGGAGTGAATAAATCTTGTAAGTTTATGTCCCTAAATTGCTTTATGTGCTCATGAAAAGGTCTCCAAATAAATTAGGATGTTGATTTATCTAAAATCTTCTTGGTAGAAGACAGGGAATAGGCCTTGTTCACTAATCATAATTAATATCTGGAATTCTCAAGCAATGTCTATTTACACGGTAGTGGACAAAAGTAAAATCAGAGTCCCCATCTTGCCTTATCTTCTGTCTTAGCCAAAAGTAAACATCAACTGACCACTGATAAGCAACAGAAGAAAGCCTTAGAAGAAATATTAGAAAAATGGCATGGACAAAACCAGACTTTTCATCCTGATCCAGGAGAAAACAATGAAGCTGGTATGAACCATGATGATGTCAAACACCTTCTCTTTCCTCCTCCATAGAAGAGGAAGAAACAACTACATTCCAGATTACAGAAAAATTAACTTCAGCTTAATACATTCCCAGTCTTCCCCACATCTGAAGCTATGTTACCACAGAGACAGTGAGACAAAATGTGTCAGTTAATTGAGCATATCAGATATGGTGGAAAAACAAAAATAAATTGTTTCTTAAAACACTGCTTGGCATAATCATTTGATACTCTAGTGCAGGGTGATTCAAGAATTGCTGAAGAACCAGCATGTGTGTCAAGGAGAAACACATAATCTCTAATATTCACTCTCTAATTTCTAACGCTCTCACATGAAAAATGGTAGTGGCCAACTCCTGTGATGTCCAGCACTGCCAATCCACAAACTTAGCAGGAGTCATTATCCCATTAGGAAGCCTTAAATGCAATTATGCCATCTACCCTAAGCAAGCTGCAAAAT
This sequence comes from Ramphastos sulfuratus, assembly GCA_013399055.1. NCBI lineage: Eukaryota > Metazoa > Chordata > Aves > Piciformes > Ramphastidae > Ramphastos > Ramphastos sulfuratus. The sequence continues at coordinate 3,775 of WBNM01029874.1, forward strand.
TAATTACCTTTAAAAGCAACTCTAAAAATAAAGCAAACTGCTCAGGTTCTTCCACACCATTGCTGTGATTGTGAGCACTTCCAAAACTTTCAAGAGTACAAGTGCAATGGAAGATTTTCAAACCTCCACGAACATATTTTTTCATCAAATAACTTCTCCCTTTGTACATCTGCAAATTGTTTTAGATGACAGTATTATAATAACCTTAAAGAAAAAAATAATTTCACCATGCAGCTGTGCAGGGCAGCAAATATTTCTTTCGGCTAATCTACACTTCCCAAGTGATAAGCTAAAAGAAATTCTGTTTAGAAGGAATTTCTGGGTGAGCCTGCTACACTGTAAAGGAAAAGTAATTTTTAGGACAAATTTCAGTCCACTTTCATCAGAACAGTTGGTATGAAAGGGGGAGAAGACAGAAATTAAAAGAGGGTATCAGCTCTTGAGAATGCTGTGTCTTATAAACTCTATCAGGTACTTACCTGCTCGGTCATATAGGATGTGGGATCGCTGCAGCCCCTCTTTTACATGTTCTTCTGTTATCAGAATGCCATCTGAAGAATCACTTTTGGTAGGGTTCAACGGAGTCATCTTCCCAGCTGCTAATCTGGCCTGAACGGCTAACTGGAGTCCATTCAATCCTGTCCTTGCATCACCATCGCAAAGGTAGGCTAAGGTGCTGAGAGCTTTATCCTCTATGTACACCTGGAACCTGCAACAGAATACCCATCACTGTCAGACCCATCATGCTCCTCTCCTTGCACTTTAATGCTACAGATGGCAGTGCAAAGGTAGGGCAGAAGCTCTCCTATCTTCAACCCTGTTATTCTAATTTGTCTCTCATTAAACTGAACAGAAACTAGGACTAGGGTTTTAGCAGAGCTCAATTCTGGTATAACCAGTTGAACTTCAGAGGGTTTCACTTCATTGACATTTCACAGCTAGCACTTCAAATTCCATATTGGAAAGTCAAAGAAAAGGCAGGAAGCTAGTTGAATGCAATTGAGAGAACATAGAAGGGTATAATAAGGATGAGGTTTTGAACTAACTACCAACAGCAAGAGCTGATATTGGATGTTGTCTGAAAAGCAACAACTGGAATGACTGTTTATGTTGTAAAGCACATATGCGTCCCACACTATTGTTTTGAAATGGTAACGTAGTCAGTGGGACACCAAAAACATCTTACTAGAGAGAAAAGGTAGCCCACTGGATGCAAGTCACTGTTCTGACCATTTATCCCTCTAAGTGTGCCAGAACTGTACAAACACAAGAAAAAGGCCAAATTCCAACACATGCTTTAAATGAACATGACAGAAAGAGTTGAGAAATGCAGCAGCAGGTGAAGGGTCTCCTGAGTTCTCACAGTGGGTCTATGAAAAATCTGGGAAAGTAACAAAGTCTTCAAGCTCTTTCTCCAGGTTTTCCTCCAGTGGGCTGCAGCTCCCACTGCTGGAGCAAATGCAAAGCAACTTGCCCAAGGATCTGACTCTCAGACTTTATGTAGACATAAATGGCTAAACATGTAATGACTAAAGTGTTCACCAGGCAGAAGGTACAACTGATTTGGAAACAGCAGCTAGCATGGCATGAAATAATGGCCCTACCTCAGCCATTTCTAGTATGTGGGCTAAGAAATCGAGAGTGACATGTAACAGTGAGGACTAACACAGAGCTTGGCATGACAGGCCATTTCTTATGTAGCTCTTGTGTGTGATGTAATTAAGGATTCACAACAGCCCTGCATGTCATTTATCATTTACTACTGGTATTTCTTACTGTTATTACCAGGGGTGTACAAAACGGCAATGTTGGGGTTCCCAGACACATATATCCACTCATCTTCATTACTTGCCTCTTCTGGAAATGGAAGAAGTGACAGGCATCCTGGGAAGAGTATAGGGACATTTCCCAGTTATGTTGGGATGAGGTCAGGAAGGCCAAGGCACAGCTGGGACTGAACTTGGCAAGGGATGTAAAGAAAAACAAGAAAGGTTTCTACAGGTACTTAAACCAGAAAAGGAAGGTTAAAGGAAGTGTAATGCCCTGATGAGCAAGAGTGGGGAACTTGGGTCCCCTCCAGCCCTGACAATTCTATGATTCTGTGAAAAGTGGTGTCCCTCAGGGGTCCGTACTGGTACCTGTACTGTTAATAAAATTATTAAATTTTATCAGTGATACAGACAGTGGGATCGAGGGCACCATCAGCAAGTCTGCCAATGACACCAAGCTAAGTGCTGCTGTTGATGAGCCAGAGGGACAGGGTGGCACCCAGTAGGACCTGGACAAGCTGCAGAGGTGGGCCCAGGTAAACCTCATGAGGTTCAACAACAGCAAGTGCAGGACTCTGCTCCTGGGCAGGAACAATCCTCGCTATCAATACAGACTGGGAGCAGAGGTGATAGAAAGCAGCCCTGTGGAAAAGGACTTGGGGGTGCTGATGAATGAGAAGCCGGACATGAGCAGACAGTGTGAGCTTGCAGCCCAGAAGGCAAATCACATCCTGGGCTGCATCAAAAGATGCACTGCCAGCAGATCCAAAGAGGTGATTCTGCTACTTTGCTCTGGTGAGACCTCACCTGGAGTACTGTGTCCAGCTCTGGAGCCCTCAATATAAGAAGGATATGGAGATGATGGAGAAGGTCCAGACAAGGGCCATGAAAATGATGAGGGGCTTGGAGCACCGCTGCTACGAGGACAGGCTGAGGGAGCTGGGGTTGTTCAGCCTGCAGAAGAGAAGGCTCCAGGAAGACCTAATAGCAGCCTGCCAGTAGCTGAAGGGGCCCTACAAGAAGGATGGAGAGAGACTGTTTACAAAGGCCTATAGTGGGGCAATGGCTTCAAACTTCAAGAGAAGAGTAGATTTTGGTTGGATATTAGGAACAAGTTTTTTACCATGAGGGTAGTGGAACATAGAACAGGTTGCCCAGGGAGGTGGTTGGGACCCCATCCCTGGAGATATTCACCCTCGACAGCGCTCTGGGTGACCTGATCTAGTTGAGGATGTCCCTGCTGACTGCAGAGGGTGTTAGACTAGATAACCTTTGAAGATCCCCTCTAACCCAGACCATTCTATGATTCTATGATAACAGCAGGGATGACAATAAAGACTTCACACAGAAATGCAACAAATGCTCTTAAATTCTGAACCTCATGTTTATATTTTTAAATGCTTGGCTCCCACATTAGCCACAGGAGGGGAGCCCTCTCTTTTCATGGACAGACTTCTGTAACTGCTAGCCTGACAGTCTGCCTGCCAGACTTCCTTCAGTTTGATGAAGCACCACACTCTGCTGTTTAAATCACCCACAGCTAACAGGAGGTTACAGATACTCAGTCTAGCGAAACCCAAACCCAAACAACTGCAGCTGAAACTATGCCTTGTTCTGTAATCCTGCACAGAAAGGAAGGTCTCCCAACCACATTCAGGGTGTAGCTACAGCCACAGCTGTGCCATGACATTACAGCTGACATGCAGCACTGCCTTATCTTCTAAAATTCACATTACTACAATATGTAAAAGCTACAAATGAATAAAACTATGAGGCAGGGTAACCTAAAAAGGGAACAGTTTTCTGCCTCTGCTCTGACCTTAGCCTTCAGGTTAGCAACTCTACTGCTTACATTCCGTGATAAAGCTAAGAACAAAGTGGATTATCTCTGATTTATTTCATGCAGGGTGCTTGCCCAATCACCACAATGTCAGTACACTGTAAATCACCAGGAGTACAAACAAGCACCAACATGAAGTGTCATAACTTGCATGACAGTAGCACAGTACCAAGCATTGTTCTTATTTGTCAGCTAGCTATTTTGGAGGTCAGGTAACATCTGTTATGGACACATTTCGACTTATATTTTTCCCAAAACTCTCCTCAATGTAACACTACCTGGCTTGGATAACAAGGAGTAGAGAAAGACAAAATCTCTCTTAAAACAATCTATCAACATCTCAGCAACAGCTGTCTCTCCCCACAGCATACCATGAAACACACCACGGCACTTATCCTGCAACTAAAGAACAGTAGTGTCATCCCTGATCTTATTTAAAAAAAAAAAAAACTTCTCAGGAACAATAAACTTCTGTTGGGCATTTCCAAATAAATTTAAGAGGGTATGCCACATCAATCACTTAATGTAACACGATGCTTTCACAGACAATAGCAAGAAGTAACGCACATTGGAACATGACAAAGACCCAGCTACAGGTTTCCGCAGCAAATTCTCAGCAGCAGAACAGATTTAAATATCCTGGGAGGGTGAGTCAGGAACTACAGATCCAAGTATAAAACTCTCTCCCAGTCCAGAGGGTGAGATTATGTTTTGGATGGAGAGAGCCAGTGCTCTGAATTCTCTCTCTCCTGTAATCCCCTGAGCCTGCCATATGCTGCCACTTCTTTTCTTTACTAGCTAGGGTTTCTCTTCCCACCCCTCAACTGCTCCATTCTCTCCCTGGCAGGCAGTCAATTCCTCTGGCTGTGCGCGTTAACACCCTGCAGCCCATAAAGTACTCACTCCGAGCTTTCGCTGTCACTGCCAGTCACAGAGCTGCTGTGCTGCTTGCCTTGGCCCAAAACCTGGACTCCTAAGGACCTGACTGCCCGCATCAGAATCGCCTCCATAGCTTCAACTGAGAGCTTCTCCAGGACAATCACTCGGCATCGGCTCAGAAGGGCAGCATTGACTTGAAAGGAGGGGTTTTCTGTGGTTGCTCCTATCAGGGTCACCGTCCCACACTCGACGTGAGGAAGGAAAGTGTCCTGAAGATGGGAGGGAAGCAGAAAAAGCTGATCTCAATCAATGACAACCTAAAACATCCCATGTGAGTAGGCTACTTTTTTTGCTTCTTTTGAGTCTTTGGGTTCCCTGTTGATATGACAAATAACCTCACTGACAAGACAGCTCATCTGCTCAGCTATCAAAATGATTTAATTTCAAGCACACATCACTTTATGGGCTGTTCAGCTTAATAACTCATGCTTGCACTGAGAATGACCCAAGCAGCTGAAAAGAAACAGTGAAAAATTTGCAGATTTTTTAGTTTATTTATGTGACTTTGGTTTATTGCTTGTCAAAGAATCATGAGATTGCCTTATTAACAACTAAAAGCGAGGCTACTTCCATGTACTCTTTGATTCAACCTTTAAGTTTACAACTCCCTAAATAATTCTATAGAATGTCTCAGAAAACTACAGGAAGATTGTTCAATATAAAAACTAACTTGAAGCACAGAATTCAAGCTTTCTAGGGTTATGATTAAAGAAAACACACTTAGGAAAAGAAAAAAACCAAACAAGTGATGGGTGCAGCAATATGTTATCCTGAAGTGCCATGCCACGCCATGCCTCTTTACTCACAGAGAAGAGAGTACAACATAAAAACACAAACACACCTTAGGCATGTTCACATTCACATTCTAGACATTTTAAATGCTACCCCCAGGCTGGAGGCTGAAATGAAGATGTGTGCAGCAAGTATTACTAACATGGCTCTGCTGAAATAAAATACCAAACCCCCACCACCTAAACCCCAGAATGTAAGTCAACTGCAGCTACAGCTCAGCCTTTTATCAGAATTGTTGAATCACAATGACTAAACATTGACTGGAAGTTAGTTATGGATTTTTTTTATGTTTCTCCCCAGTTAATCTACTAAAAACATTAAAATCAAAAGCCCACAGTAAGCTATTACCTTAAGGCCAAGTGGAAAATGTTACGTAAGTGCTGACAAAGCCTTTTCTGGAAAAGAGGTACAGTACAATACCTGCTGAGATTTATTGAAACGATGGATCTCATCAATAAAGAGGATAGTTTTTCTCTTGAAGAGTCTTTTTTCATTCTGGGCTTGGCTGATGACATCTCGAACATCATTTGTCTTAGCACTTGTGGCTGACAGTGTCACAAACCTTGCACCGTTCTTTTTGCTGCTGTTGGCTATGATGTGTGCCAGAGTAGTCTGAAAGAGCAAGAGGAGAAAGCTTTGTAAAAATGGATTTGGACACAGAAAGTACTCATTTGAAGGAAATATGTAAAGAACAAGGCCATATATTCTAGTCAGCTATAGTGTTGACAGTTCATAGAGTGAAGTATTTTAGATGATGTTATTCTAGCACACAGAAGACTTAAAAACTTCCTGCGAGAGGTAGCTGCCAATTCCACCACTGCATTTTTACTGCTTGCACTTTTACATCCCAGACCAATTCTGTCTCAATACTGAAAAGGCCAGCAATGACAGCTGTCTCCTTTACCATGGAATAAGAGCTCTTTGCCAAACACATGTCTGTTACAGCAGAGAGGGTAACTGCAATTTGCTGGGCAGTTATTTTGTAGAGTCTGTTAATGGATAAATAGCTGAACTGCTTCAAGACACCTGCAGGAGAGTTTACACTGCAATTGCATTTAAGAAATAAAAAGTTACAATGCTGTTAAGTAAAAACTGTTCTACTTCCACTACACATAACAATGAAATTCACTAGCCATCAGGTTTCTACAAAATCATGAGGATGTTAGTACTGAAATACTGTTTATACATGTAAAAAATCGTAGCTCTGTAAGTCTAAATAGTCAACAGCAATCAAATGCTGGCCCAGAGAGCTAAAAGGCAGCTGACTGGACAAATTTTTGGCTGGTTTTAGCGAGCAGCTGTGCTGGTTTTCTTATAGACAACTCTCTCAGATCAGCATTTATTTATAGGGAATTTCACTGAGTCTACCAAAGCACAGGAACAATCTCAGGTACTACCTTACATGCAGATTTACTGCACCTGAACACAGCACAGGCATAATTTTCAGACTTTCCTTCATAACCCTTAGTAAAACTGATTGTATCTCTATTTAAAAGTACTGCTAGAAAGAAAACCAGGTTATTCTTCTGTCTCGCTCACTCTTCTATTAAAGAAGCCCAAGGAGCCTAAAGACAGGAGAGCCACAGCAGATGAGGAGTGGGACAGGTGCTGACAAAGCCGCTTCAGAAGATACTCCAAGTACTGAGGTTAAAGCGACAGGTGCTGCCAATCTGATCCTCTCGCAGGGAGACTGCAAAATCAACCACTCACTAGACGGTCACCAGTGGTACTGCAGCACTGTTCTGTCCCTTTAACGCATCCCTGGAAATGCAACCAGCCCAAGGGAATTGGGAGGCTAAGGGGGAGAAGGTACTGCTATTTATTCTTGTGTTAGTTTTAGTAGGGACTACCAAATAGGTGTCATTTCACGTCCTGACATAAAACTTGTACCCCGTGTCAGATCCTCATGGTAGTGCTGGGTTGACAGTTGATGATTTTAGAGGTCTCTTCCAACCTTAATGATTCTACGATTCTCTGTTCCTATGAAAGCCTGTTATTTCCTGTGAACTCTATTTTCTTTTGCTGAGATGGTAGGAGAAAAAGCAGCATAAGTCAGTAATATGCTGCACTGTTTTCTGCCCCTTTTTTCTGCCCCTTTATTAGTATCAGGTTACAAGCAAGATACACGTAGCCCTATGGAGGCTTAACTTAAGCAAGGAAGCCTCAGTATGAAGGCACTGGCACAGAACTGCAATTAGTATGCTAAAGCCCTGTTTTCACTAAATTTAGGGCCAACATATTTCAGGGATAAAGAGAAAAGTATCTGATATAGAATAAGGTAGAAGAAAATGCACTGAATATTCTTCATCATCTGAAATAAAATGTGAAGTAGGTTTGATTAGTACATCAGCAAAACTATTTTAAAATAGTGACACTGACTTGGTAATTTGAGTACATCCGCATCAAAATCTGCACAACAAGCACGAAGACGAAACCTAAACAAGCTGATATTCTCCTCATTAGGTGGATTTTTCTTCTTTAGATTATGTTCTTCCCTTATGGAGAGGAGCAAGAGCATTGCTTTCTTTAAATTAAGTGGTACTAATATCAATGAGGAGTGTTCCTGCAAACTAACCTTTTGCTAACTTTACTAAAAACTGCACCTTACAAATATCCTTGCCCCTCCCAGAAATTATTCAGTTTTTTTCCATTATCCCACCAAACTGTCCAAACTCACACCTATTATCTCCAGTTTTATGCTGAAAATGGCCAGACCTTACTGACAGGATGAAGTGTTGCCATCGTAAGGATCTATTCTGAAACTTGGAAACACATCCAGCAAGAAACTCACGATAAACCATTGCTCACTACTGAGTTATACTTTCAGCTTGAGCCTGTGGTCACTAATTTCCAGATCTATTACATGCAGAACACACACTTAACTTCTGAAACTCTCCTTCACTATCTTCCCGATTTCTTCATATTAACCCAAATGAGAATAACCTTTCCCAAAGGCTGCAATCATCCAAGACGTATAAAAACCCACTGACCAAACATAAAAATAGCCAGACAAGCCCACTCCCAGCAGCTATGCTACCAGTTCCCCCAGAATTTGATACAAGTTACAGATGAAGCAACCCACAAGGCATGCTTGGCTCCATGCAGTCCTGTCAGCACAAGTAAGTCAGTAAGATTTGCTGTTTTGGTTTTGCTAGATATTGTTAGAAGAATTTTCTACATATTCACAAGTCTCCTTGAGTGGGCAATTCTTTCTGGGTGTCATCTAATTCCGTCTGTGCTGTCACTGGGCAGTGCAACCTCACAACCACGGCAGGAAGAGAACAGTAAAAATCAAGTACGAATTAAGCCATCCTACTGATGCTGATGTCCAGTGACTAACGTTAACTGTCTTAGAAATAAGGTGGTCCTAACAGGCCAGTAAACTGTGCCCACTGCATCAGCTTACCAAAGCCCCTTTCAAGAATAAAGAGTAGTATTGCCTAGCTTCCTTCAGAAAGCAGAACTGAAAAAATGAAGATTAGTGTATGTGGTCAGATTGCAGTCAAGACCCCAGTCCAGAAGACTATCTTACCTCACTGTTGTTTCAAGACCAGGTTGTCCTTGTTTGTGGATCCGCCTAAGGCCACCTGTTGACAAACTTTCCTTACACAACTTAGCAAAACAGCCATTATGTCTGTCACAGCAAATCCACGGCCTCTCCAGTTACACCTATACGGTGTCCAGCAGTCATGTCAGAAAGCTCCAGTAAGGTGTACAGAACAGCTCACAGTTGCTCTGTTCTACCCTCACAGCCCTTTTCATGAGGAGCTGACACTCGTGCTACACTTTATGGGAGCACTAAGGTGTGCTTAGGTGACCAAAGACCTCACACAGGTTTGCACTAGTGTGTAGAGTGCAGCACAGCATGGATTATTCTTGAGAGAGGATAATCTAGTTGACATCTAGGCTTCCCCACCAAGTGACTTGGCTGGTTTGTTCCAGAACAAACCACACTAAACTGTTTGCAGCAGGAGTGACAAAAGATTGACCACCCACTGCAAAACACAAGCCCAACAGGATGGCTGCACAGATAGACTTGTAGGGTCTAAACTACCTTACCAAGGTTTTGAACTGGCATCCTGCTTCTTTCTGCAGCCCTCTGAACATGACTTCCTCTGTAATTTTCCCTCTTTCTTTATTCTGGATGACATTTTCCTATCTTTGCTTACACAGAGTTGCTATTGACAGCCTCTCCTGACCCTCAACTCTCCCTCTGAGGGCAAGAGGGACATAAAGTAAGTTGACATGCAGTCAGGAAAGGCCATACTCCATTTCACTGCCTTAAGTGAGACACCAACAGTGCCAGTATCCTTGGAGAAGTTCCCCTGGGACGCAGCCTAAAGAGCTGGAGTCTATCCCACCAAACACAGCTAAGCTGACCGCGAGCTACCATGCTGCGTCACAGGAGATGAACTGTTTCTAAAGGAAACTGGCAAGACAGCAGATGAACATGGCCCAGGGACACCATCTATAAACACAATCAGAAGTGGCAGCAGCTGGCATTTATGTAAGGGCAGATGCTATTCTTACCCATCTTGTTTAGTTCCTCACATCCCAAATAGCCCACTGTGAGACTACTGGAGGAGTAAGATGTCACTGAACAACAGCCACAGCGTGTGGTTTACAGCACTTCAGAATCCAAGTCAACCAAAAATCAACAGATGCAAGGTCACTGCATAATATTTACTGAAACGGAGCTGTGCCTCCATTCAATGTGTTCAGATTTCCCTCCTTATATTCCAACTAATAAATACAATTGTGTTTCCTCTCCCACTGTTCTCTAGAATTTCTGGAGAGCTACCCAAAGTTATCCCTCATTTGAATTGGCAAAAGACAATCAAGCACACTCTATTCAAACACTTCCCCCCCAAACACTGCAAAGACAAAACCTGTTTTTCAGAGTTTTCCTGAACTTTTGCTTTATGCTACTGTAAAAGACATCACACATTTTCAGTTAAAAATCTCACAGTCATCCATCAAAAGAACTCATTACTTCATATAGCTCAAATCAGGCCCCAAGCAGTACAAATAACAGAAGATGAGTGGTGACATTCTTTTTCTCTGCAACTCCCTGAAAGAAGGTTGTAGTGGAGTGGGTACTGGTCTCTTCTTCCTAGTAATAAGAGACAGGATGAAAGGAGATGGCCCCAGATTGGATCGAGGGAGTTTTAGGTTGGATGTTAGAAGAAACTTCTTCACTGAAAAGGCTTCTCAAATACTGGAACAGGCTCCCCAGGGAGGTGGTTGAATCCTCATCCCTGGAGGTGTTTAAAAGACAGAGATGTGGTGCTTTGGGACATGGTTTGGCACTAGACTTGGTAGAATTAGATAACGGCTGGACGGAACGATTTTGAAGGTCTTTTCTGACCAAAACAATTCTATGATTCTAAAAAATACACTGAAATAATCGAATAACTATTTAAGTAATTACTTGAATTAATTAGCAAATCAGAAAACACTGAAGGGAAGGAACAGTAAACTTGCACAGAGCTAAATATCTAAGTTGGATTTAACTGTCTTTGCCTCAGTATGTCCTACAGCAAAGTTCTGAATAATAACAAACGAGGAGTTTGTTAAAAACAAACAACAACAACAACCAAACAAACAAAAAAAAACCCAACAAAAAAAACCCCAAACCAACACCCACCCCCCCCC
>WBNM01029874.1:14776-48375 GCA_013399055.1 Ramphastos sulfuratus
AAAACCAAAAAAAAACCAAAAAAACCCCCAACCCAATAAAAACAAACAAAGGAGTCGTAAAATATAAACTCAGTGGAGATTTGATAGAAACTTCCAAAATAATTTACTGGTGTTTTTAGTGTTTTGTACTCATACCAAGAGGGCATTTTTTTTCCTCAATACTAGACTGCAAACATGGTCCTGAGAAGATCACACATGAATGTTCTTCATCTTTTGTAGGAAATGGGTTCTGGACACTTGCTGCCTAATTTTTTTCCTCTTTCTTGTTAAAAAGCAAACATAAAAGGGAATGTTCACCATATTTAAATGCAGAATGTTCAGGTTTATAAGGCATAAACTGTATCTGTGGCAGCAAAATTACTTTGTGCTCAAGTTACACTGTGTGTCCCCACTAACTCTTTCCTAAAATTGGTATCCTGTGGCAGACAAGCAAAAATCTAAATCCCTGTATTAAGGTGTCATAAATCACAGCATGGCTTACTTGGATTACACTAGGATTCATACAGGCTTTTAAAAATTTGCATCGTCAGGATGAACAAGCTAAGTTAATCACCAGGACATCTCTTTGAGGCCATGTTTCTTCTTCTCGCCTGTGTCTGGTCAGCTTCTTAAAAGGAGAAAATATATCCTTGCGTTCAACAGTTAATAGTGACAAAAGTTAAAACCAAAAAGTCAAAGCCTTTTCACCTAGAGAAAATTTGCTTCCTAAGAAATAAGGATGACAAATTAAAATTACAAAGATTGTGCACCCTTAAAATAAGACAGTGAAGATGGAAACTCAAAAAACATTCAATTGCTCCTGAGGCTGAAATCAACATGGGCAGAGCAAGACAAAGCACATGTATTTTTACTTGAGTATCTAGTCTAACTGCTTTCATGATAAAATGTCTCCAAAATTACTCCTGAGCCACAATATGAAACACTGCCATTTATACATGCTTCATAGCTGAAACCATTGTCTTTTTGCTTAGAAAAAGTCTGTGGAACCACTAATTCTCATAAAGGTCCAGATAGATAAATAATCAGTAAATTAATTTGAAATTTGGCCCCAAGGATTAATTGCATACTTTTCTTTTTTTACTTAGTCCTTTCCTACCCTTTTCAACCGCAGTATTAGTTAGCGTAGCACTTGGCTGTAGAAATGGAACAGCACAGATGGGCTGCAATAACCAGATTTCATGGGTAGCAGAAGCATGAAAAGGTTTTAAGGAGTCTATGACTATCTTACATAGCACTTCTGAATTTAGACCAACATATCTAATTATACTATTTTAGCATCTAACCTCTAATTTAAGGCTATTTCCTTTGATGACAGAGCTTAGCATGTAGATTTGTTATGTTTGAAGCTACACAACACACAATTCTTAAAATTTTTGCCACTTAAAAATGTACTTAACAGAGCTTATTAGATTATCAGTTCAACCATGGCCCCAGGCAGTAAGAATACTTATTTCTCCTTCACAACATCTTTCAAGTTCAAGCACTAAGTTATGTGACTTTTTACATAAAAAGAGAAATAGGCTTCTTTTTCATCTGTCCATCCTCCACCTCCTTCAGGTTACTTCCTCACAAAATCCCTTTTCTTTTTTTGACATGTTGTATATGTATATGTATAGTGTAAGTGAATCAGGTAGGCAAACTACCACAGACTTCTTTTTCCATCTCTAAGGAGCCAACTTTGCTTTGCATATTGAAAGTCCTAGTAAAGGATAGTCCTTTCAGACATTTACCTGAGATGGACTTCTTCCTCATGATTTATGAGGAAGAAGGCCTGAGAGAGAACTAAATTCTAGCACCATTCTGGGAATATTGATAAGATGGGCGAAGGGAAAAGCTCAACTTTTGCAGTACACATTTCTGGTTCAGCCAGAAGTGGACGGTCCCATCAAGAGCTAAGTGAAAGCATGTAGCCTGTTTGCTGAGAATGAGTAACCTTGAAAAAAGATGAGCTACCCAACAGCTTAAGTACTTGGAGGGAGAAAACATAAATTGTGGAACTATTCCTTTGTGGTGCAAAAGGCACAACCTCAATGCAAGCGAGATGACTGATGAGCAGGAGAACTGAAGCGCTGTGAAAGCAAAGCTTCCCAAATACAACTTCACATAACAGATATGCGTGAGGAAGGCAGGTCAGGAGAAAGGAGAATGAAAGCTGCATTGTTATTATAGATATGAAAACATACCACTCATTATTCAGAGTCTTGGTGCCACAGAAGGCTCCTAAAGATGACCTGAAACACACACCTAAGCTGTCCAAAGTTCCCAAAAAAGCATTTCTGCAGTCAAAAAATGGAGGGCACATCAGATCACAACCCAAAGGTCATTGGATTCAGTTTTAGTTTTCAGAAACCATATGCAGCATTGATTTGTTACCACTGCACTTGTAACTATACTTTCTAAGGAAAAAGTGTCTAAAGAAAGAGCAAGCACTGTTGGCACAGATAACAAGTAACAAAAGGCAGAACAGTATGAGCAAACATAGAAGCAGGCCCCTAAATGGGATGCTCATTCAATAAAGTATATTCTTATTTAGTAAATAATTTAGTTCCACCTCTCTCTCTCTGACCGTCTTGCTTCAGTCAAGCCACCTCCCTTTTTAAAATAAATTTTTTAGAAGTAATCCTTCTTTACCCCATTTCCTCCAATCTCTCTGATACTACCTTGTTATTTTAAACAGCTGGTTTACTTCAAGTGTATGTTAGCCAGCCTAAACAACCACTTACGTCACCACTAACAGTATTCATCTATCTAGTATTCTTACACCTGTCCCTCATTAACTGTGATTAACTGGCATTATTCAAATAGCACACATATCAACTCTCTTTTTACCTTCCAATAAGTATGCTGAGAAGAGCAAGCTGCTGTTCTGTCCCTTCATGCTAACGTTATTCTCTGTGATTGTTTTCCCTACCCCAGATTTTCCACGTGCTCACAGACCCAAGATATCCATATAATACACAAAACTTAGTACTGTGCACACATGACACTTTTGTCTATCCTCTGCCCCTCACCAGTGTAAAATACACATTAAGGCAGGATGTTTAGAGTACTCCCTTCTGACTACACCTGAGGCATTCATTTGTCCCACCCCTCACTACAGCTGTGAATCCCTTCACTGATGCGCTGTAATTCAGGATTCATCACAGGTTTCCTCTGATATCAAAGCAGAAAAAGAACCGACAGCAGTCAGATCCTGGAAACATCTACCAGTTTCAGAGGGTTTGTTTAGATGTGCATGAGTGCCTGGCTACAACCTCAGCTCCCTTCTGCCAGGGGCCATAATTTTTGAGTTAAAGCAAACCTTTATACTGGCGATTTGCCAGTACTTCATTTCCTAGTAATTTTTACAGATTGTATTGTTGCTGTCGTTATGTTTCTCAGCTTCTCTGTTTTAACTAACAGCTCTCGAGTTTATAAAGTGTGTGTGTAACCAGCGTAAGCTTCAGGGAGCTGGGCTAGTGGGGCTGAGCCACTTCTCTTTTATTCAGAAGGCAGGTTGTGTTTTTGTAATGCAAGTGTAAAACTGGAGGCATCGGGCAACATAACGAAACCAAGGGGACGTGAAAAAAAGAGACAGTTCAGGAAAACAAATAGTTCTCATCCTCTAAGTCCATCAAGCCTCGAAAGCTACATGAAGCAGAGGAGGACCTGAACACCCAACCCCATCTGCACGGTGCGAACAGGTGTCAAACCGCCCCAGTCCCGGGACTGCCGCCCGCCGACGGGGCCGCACATGCGGGCGCAGCGCTGGGGGCCTGGCGGCAGCACTCACCTTGCCGCAGCCCGGTGGCCCCCAGAGAATGAGGGAGGGGACTTCGTGGGACTCTAGCAGAGATCGTAGCAGCGTCTGCGCTCCCAGCACCCGCTCCTGCCCCACATAATCCCCCAGTGTGTCTGGCCGCAGCTGTTCGGCCAGGGGCTTCCCCTCCAGCCTCTGCATCAGGCTCGCCCCGCGCAGTGCCAGCCTGCTGCCCGCCTCCGCCGAGCTTCCCTCCTCCGGCTTCACGACGGTCTCCTCCCGCCCTACCCCGCTACTCCTGCCGGGAGCTGCCGGGCTCTGTCCCCTGACACGGCTCTTATGGAAGAGAGAGAAGACGGGGGTGATGGCGGCCGGGCGGGCCTCCTCCGGCGGGGCGGTGGCGAGGCGTGGCCGCTTGGATGGAGGCGACGCGCCCGGCTCCGTTTCGTCTTCCGCGGTCTGCAAGCACTGGTCCAGGTGCGAGTTGATGTGGGCGCCCGGCAGCTCCCGCAGACACACAGGGCACCGCACCAGCGGCTCTTCTCCGGCGTCCTCCATCGCTCCCGCCACAGACAGCGTCAGGTCACGCGAGGCGAGACCAGGGCAAGCAGCGAGGCTGGCGCTCCCTCGCAGCCCTTCGGGAGCTGTAGTTCGCCGGGTCCTAACGGGGCAAGGCGGGCTCCGCGTTCCCGTCTCGGTATCTCCGAGGGGTGGAAGAAGGCAAACGTTTCCGCTGAGCCCTCAATGTGCCCCGCGCCATGGAGGCTCCTGGCTGGGGCGGGAAGGCCGCTGTGAGCAGGGGAATGCTGAGAGAAGCCCGCCTTAAAGCCCC
Organism: Ramphastos sulfuratus; assembly: GCA_013399055.1. Lineage (NCBI taxonomy): Eukaryota > Metazoa > Chordata > Aves > Piciformes > Ramphastidae > Ramphastos > Ramphastos sulfuratus. Next base: position 19,348 of record WBNM01029874.1, read on the forward strand.
TGCACTGGCATGGCGGAGGAGGCGGCCGCTGTCAGTTGTGCCTGTAACCTGCGCTCCTGGTTTTCTGCCTTGACGCTGGGGGAAGCACAAGGCTGCCACTGCCACTTTGCGGTGTCCGAGTCTCCAGACACTACGCTGCTTCTAACGGGTCCTGCAGCCAAGGCTGGGGAGAGGTGGGGGAAGAACAAAGCCGCATGACCCTCTTGAAGGGGAGCTGCTTTGGGCTTAGACTAATAAACGTTGCCAAGAGCTGTGTATTAGTTCGGGTTTCACCTGGTTCTGTATTGTGAAGAAAGAATTCTGAGTTGAAGAGTTACCAATGAATTCTTCTTAATAAGGAAAATACTTACCTTGTATCACACAGAATCCAGGGCAGGTTGTATTTGAAAGAAAAACACAGTAAGGAGAGGGATTTGCACCTTGATTTACCACCTGAACTTGACCCAGTGGCAATTCTTTCCATGTTACATCTTGTTTTCTTTCTTAAATTATATATTTAGGTTTAATTATATACTGTTACATAATCGTTTCCAGCTTGTAAAATTCAGGTCAGTCTAATGTCAGGGTATACTGGGAAGTAAACAAGCCAGGCTACTGGCAAACCGTACCAGTCCCCAGGCTTCAGTTTTGGAAATGGGTGGTTTGCAAATGGCCAGTGGGTCAGAAATAAAGGTTTTTATTTGACCTGAAGGTGGCAAAGGCCTGAGTTTCAAGTGAAAAAGGGGTGATTGTGGGTAGTTTTTGTCTGATAACCTATTTGCCTGCCTATTTCTATTTCTCATCAGTTTTATAGCTGTTCATGGTATTGTTGATATTGTTTATATTTTCATTGTGCAAATTATTTTTTTTTCCTGGTATTGGGCAGGACAAGCAGCAGGACTGTAGGTATATACTCCCTGTGCATACAGCTAGGCAAGTTTCTTTGGTATTGTGATATGTGTGTATTTTCTGGCTATATAAGTGAGGATTGTAGTTCGTGAAGCCAGATGTTTTGCTTAAAGCGAGAGATTGGCTTGCCGAAGGTGACCTAGAAGAAAGCATCTCTCAGGCCAAAGCTGAGAAATGTAAATTCTGGGAGGAAGGTTTTAAGTGAAAATTTAGAACTATTAAGAGTAGTTTCTCTTAGTTGTATGAAAGGACGTATTTACCACCATTAGTAAGTCTGCAAGTGACAGCGAGTTAGGAGCAAGTGTTGATCTGTTACAGGGTGGGAGGACTCTGCAGAGAGGGCTGGATAGATGGGCAGTCCAATGCTATGAGTTTTAACAAGGCTAAGTGCCAGGTTCTGCACTTTGGCCACAACAACCCCATGCAGTGCTACAGGCTGGGGACAGAGTGACTGGAGAGCAGCCAGGTAAAAGGGACCTGGGGGTACTGGCTGACAGCTGACTGAACATNTACTTGGGGGAGGAACCTTCTACTGTCCTGTGGAATAAAAGCCCTTCTACAGAGAAGTAATCAAATGTAACAGCTTGACTTGTAATTACTTCCTTGCCAATCTCACCATTAGAGAAGCCTCAATGATCCTACATCATTTAAATACTAGGTGCATAATGAGGGCCTGCGGTGGACAGAAGCCCAGCTGAGGCCTGTGCTCTTCTGCAGCCTTCAGCATGGGGGCTGAAGTTGCCACCATTTTGGAAATTACCTATTCCTGTGGCATAGAGTAGTGGGAAGAGAGAAAAAGTCTGTGTTCAGGCCTAAACCACTTTAAAATTTTAATGGACTTAATAACAGAGTCCTTGCATGTCAACTTGCTGGAAATGCAAGAAAGAGAACACACTGAGCAACAGGGAACCACTGAAATGGTTAAAAAGCGGAGAGCCATCCCTAAAGTGAGGTCTGCAAGCAAGAACAGTATCTATTGCTTTGATAAAGCTAAATAGCTTCTATGAACAAATTAAATTACGTTGGTCTTGTTGCCTACTTGAATTATCTGCTGTTGAATGTAGACAAGTAGGTAGAATGGCATCTGTGAGCAGCTAGTGCTGTTAACTCTCTATTTGTGTATTGGATCAGAGTATAAGGACAAAGAGTTTATAAAATAGAAAGTATTGCAACAATGGCAGTTTCCTAAGCTAAAACATCTCAGTAACACTGATGCCTCTTATTTGTGTTTCTTCTGTACAGCCAAGAAAGAGGAGAAATCCGAAGTTACGAGTGTTCACTGGTTTACGAATCTAAGGTGGAGAGGAAAACCGAGAGTAAATTAACTGGGCAGAGTATGAAGCTACTTAAAATTAATAGGTTGGAGGAGATCAATACACGATACAGCCACAACAGACTGGAAAAAACAGCTTTTTTTCAGAGCGTGGAAAGAATGGAGAGGACCAGAAGCTTTCAGGAAGAAAAAATCAGGGAATCAGGTCGTGGAACAGAAGATGAAAAGGTAACTAACTAACTGCATAATTATTTTCATCTTCCCAAAGCACTGTCCCTTTCTTCTTTCAGCTAGTTAAAGAGTTTACTATGGTGTTTCCCAGCAGAGTTGAATTCTTCATTACCATCTGTGAAAATGTATTGCAGCTCTGAGAATCTGGTCAGCATCTTTTAATCTTTTGGATTCACAGAAGTAAGCATGTATATTTTTATTCTGGGGTTTATTTACAGATGCACTTATATTTAGAAGTTGTAAAGAAGTTGTCTGGTTCTGCAGCTCTTCAAGATCAGAAGGTAAACATAGATTTTGTTGTATTCATGTTTTGAAAGCATTTTTTCTACCTAACAGCTCTGGAGTTAATGGCCACCCAAGGAATCCCGTGGAAAGAGCAAAATTTTCAGAGGAACTAAGGCAGGTTTGTCCTTTTCTCCCAATTAGGTGGGGAGCAGAGCACAGTTGTATGCAGTGGGCCATGACTGCAAGGCCAAACACTGTCTATTGTCCTTTCTTACTGTCTCAAATAGGAAAGGTGCTTGGCATCACAGAATGCGTCTCTGGCAGGAAAATGGCTTTATGAGCCGCCAAAACGTGTTTAGAGATAGTAACACATTTATTTGTATTATGTTTTTTCTTTGGAAGAGTCCAGAGGAGCCAGTATTCATATTGGTATGTCATTTAGACAAGAAATGTGGAAATCTTGCAGTAGGACAATGAGGAATTAAGTTTACAGAAAAGTTTGTGAAAAAAATTGAAAACCTTGAGCTGTGGCTGTTTGTGTGCTGATTGTGCTGACATGGTAGAAGAGTTTTTCAAGTATTCTGAACATTTTTTTTATCTGAGTATTTTCAGTCGTCAGTAATCTACTACAGTTTTCACTTTGTAGAGAAATAATTATTAAAACAAATAAAGCATGTCTTTTATAAGTAGAATGTGCTTATTTTAGAGATTTTAACTTAGAGTGAAAATGAGAATAAATTAAAAAAAAAGAAATCTGTGTCTCGTGGTGGTTTGGAGACTAATATTGGCTCTCTTAAGATGCCAAGATATCTTCCCATGTGAAAATAACAGCTTGCATGGGTGAGAAAGTAAAAACTGCTCTTGCTGTCTTTTAGCTCTTCCTCTGAGTTTTGTCTCTTACGGGTCAGGAGACAGGCTAGGAGAGCTGCTTTACCTGTGTTAGTGTATTTGAGTTTGATGATGAATTACAGGTAGTAGCTGAGGTGGTGGGATTTTCCCCTACTTTTGGCTGCAAGATCTCTAACCCATTGCCTTGACGTTTGCTTCATCAGTCTGATGTTTGAACCTGGCTCTTTGTTAAGAGTGCTGTAAGTAAAGGCACGGAGAGTTTGTAGCTGCAGTAGGGCAGAAGGGAATACATTTAGAAGATGAACAGCTGGTGGCTAGTTGCAATCTGAAGAAATAGCTCTGTATTCCCATTTTAGCTCTTCAGTCTCCTGAGGACAAGACTTTAAAGGTGAAAGGCAGTGTATCAGAACTCTGGTAATAAACCTCACTGGAGTGAAGCTTCCAGACACATGAACATTAGATATATTTCTCCTAAGCTTTTAAAACTTAACAGTCATAAAAGTTTTTTAGGAATTTCTCAGTGGGATGTAGAATTGGGCCCTAGCTGTGCTGTTAATGTCAACAAAAGGAAAACCAAGACCTTTGTTTGAAAAGACTTCACTTGGGCTGCTTGCCTGATAAGGAGTTGTATTGTAACTGATCAGGAAGGGAAGAAAGAAGATTGTGCTGGCAGGAAATACAGTAAACTGCTCAGGTGTTTGCCTTTACATTTGTGTGCATATGGGCATATGTTCAAATTTCTGCAGGTGAAGTCGAAGTCCTGCTCACTTTGGAAACAGTGGCAGAACATCTGTTAACTTCAGTGGGAGTGGGCTGCAACTTGAGAGACCATCTAGAAGAGAATGGTCTAAGTGTGTACTTGCTGTAGGAAATAACGCTGTCTAAAGCTGATTATAATTAAACAAGAAAATTATCCCCATCCTGGAAAAAACCAAACCAAAACCAACAAAAAACAAAAACCCAAACCTTTTTCTAGATACAGTTCTTTACAGTTCTAAATAAGAAAACATACTTTTTTATCTTTCAGCACAGTACTTTTTTTTCTAAAACCAAATCTATAATTAAAAAAACCCCAAACTTTCATAGACATTAAAATGCAACTATGGCAATCAAAGCCAGCAATTGTTGCCCATCAGTTATGAATAGCGACTTCGTGGCGTGGTGTCCTCTAGATGGCACTCTTTGCCGCACCAGCCCTCCACCACAACCAGTTTTTTCTTGAAGAGAACGGCTCAGAATGGCTCACGACAAAACTGCTCCTCGCCTGTTTTACATGTATTTTGTTCAGAATGTTCTCTTGACCCCCATTCGTACAGTTGGCCGAACATGGCTTTGTATTTCGACTAAGTTCTGTATTTAGGAATGAACACAAAGTTTTGCTTCAGGTTATACATTAACAAGTGAAAGACATTTTGTTGTGTAAGAAGGTTTTTCATGCGTGAGAAACAGATTTTTAAAAAAAGCAGAAATCCAGATCCAACCTTGAGCCGTTGCACTGCAGCCACACTAAGGAATTGTGCTGGCTCAAGAAAGGGAGTGGCACAGGGTGGGAACAAACAGGTGTGAGAAGATGAAACCACTTCTTTGGGCAGCAGCGCCAGCTTCTGCAAAGGCAAATTGATTGTGGAACTGCCACACAGTTAGCTGGATTAGCTCACAGTGGGCTCCATGTTCCCCACTGCTTCTGATGGCCCTGTCAAAGCTGCATGTTGTTGGTCAGCTAACCTGTTCTTTGGCCCTTGCCTGGTTAGTGATAGTGTGAGAATACAATTCAAATTGTTCAATTCCAAGTAACTATCTAAAATTAAGGCACAAACTTCTTCTCCCTAATGACTGTTCAGTTTTAAATAATGTAAAATTGTCTTCTTCGGGCACTGTGACTTGCTTTAAACCCTTGCTCTGCGATTCAGATGTGTGCAGCTCAATTCCTTCCTATTATTAATGTTCAGAACTATAGAAGCTCCTAGGCTGTTAATAACTAAAGTAATTGGATAGGAATGACATGACCACTTTTTCAGGAGAACAATATTAAATAAACATTAATCAAAAGCTAAAGCTGCTCCTAAGTGACGCTTCAATGCTGTGTAAACTCTGGCAGACCACCCAGGGAAACAGGTTTGTAATTCAGGGTGTCTCCACAAGCATAATGCTGCTGCTTTTAAAGTTCTTGCGACACAGAGGGCTACAGCTGCAACTGCAGTTCCTGTGGCTGCAGCTATTATTGGTCGGTAGTGTGACTATAGGGTTTTTTTTACCTTGTCATTTTTCATCTGCAAGTCTTGGCCATCACCTGATGGCCATTACCATCCATCTCTTCTTGTTTGCTCTGCGGTGCCAGTACATTCATTTGGGCAGCATGCTGTGACAAGAGATGCTCCCCATGCATGTGTGTGAGCAAGCTTGCCTGTATTATTTGCAACTGACCGTTGGATGAGCGATAACCTGTAGTAATTTTGCTGCCCTTCTTGGAGGAAGGAAGCTCCTTCTTGGAGGAAGCTGCTCTTTCCTTACTTATTTCAGGGCTTGTTAGCCTTGCTCTTTTAAAGCTAATTTTATTTGCGTAGATGCTATGTCACTTTGAAGTTCTGGAGACAATGGGAGTACTTTCCGTTCAGGACAGGTGGAAAAATACTTTTCATTTGTATTTTGTTTTTTATGTTGGCAACCCCTTTGATGATATTCTGCAGTCAGTTTAAAGAATAACTTCAGTAGTTCCAGCCGGGCTGAATATTTCGTATACTCCATATTTGGTGTTCAGTTAAGGGCAGGCCTGAGGATGGTAACTTGTCCTCTAATTCTTTGTGTCCAGTCAGAACGTGATCAGCCCTGTCTCCTTTGAGCCTTTTTTCCCCATCAGCATTGCCACAATTCCCTTAGGACCTGCATTTTGCATGGTGGTGGTTTGGATATGGGAGCAATGTAGACAGACTACAAGCACAGGTACAGAAGCAACTGCAGTTGGTAAAGCCATGATATTTCAAATTGACCTTCCTGTGCATCTGCACCATGATGCAATTTATGTAACTGTCTTGAATTTTGCTCTTCAGATTTTTTTTTTCTTCCTTTTCTTGCTTATTGAAAAGGGGATGGGGGGGAGGAAGATAACCAGTGGCCTGAACTGCTAACTGCAAAGGGATTGCTTTCATTTGAGAAGTTCTGGAGTGTCAGAGTAATCACCTTTCAAGTCCGTGCAATGCACATCTGCACCTGTTTCATGCTTGTCATTAGGCCATCACTACTTTTCCTTATAGGTCTAGGGAGTGTATTGAAGTGTGAGATAGGATCCTGCTGCATGTCTGAGCGTTGTCTAGCTAGGTGGTACTTTACAGAGCTGGGGAGGGTTTTGGCCATGTGTGCCAAATTGCATCTGCTGGGGCAGGAGAATCAAGTTAAACAGTTGATCAAAAATAAAGGGATGGATCTGCCCCTGCAAAGAAATGCTGCCTGGCTTGCAGATAGTTTCTGCCTTTTGGCTTCATATCTCTGGCATACCTTGTGGACTGTATTAAGCTGTGGAAGGAAGAAAAAGATCCCTGCATCTGGAAATGCACAGGTAGTAGAAATACTTCTAATAAGTTAGATCTATGTCACTGATCCTTATCAGTATTGTTTAACTGGATGAATGCTGCTTGTGTTTGGATGTGTCCAGTTAAAGTTCTCTGGTTTTTGATAGAGTGGCACGTATCCCTTTCTGTTCTGAGAGTCTATCCCATGGCAAGCCATGGACAGCTGCTGTGCTTTTCAGGAAGGTCCATCTTTCCCTCTTGTTGGAAGGCTTTGTCTTGCCATTTAGAACATTATGCATCCTCTAGTGACCTCTACTGGGTGCAGTACAAGGGACTGCCTCAAGGTTACCCGCCTGCCACGGTGGGAGCAAGGTTGCCAACCCTTCTTGTGGACGCGAGATCCCCGCTATGGATCATGCCTGTTCTTTTCCTGTTGTCATCAAGAGAACCTAGCATTAACTCCCAAGAGAATGAGCATTTCTAGTTATTACAGTACTAGATACTGTAGTCAAAGACAGTATGGATATTTGCTTTCCAGGAAGTAATACAGTGCAGTGATGACCTGATGACCTATCATGTTTTAACTCAAGAGCTTTTAGAAGAATTCTTAACAGGAAACACTGCTTAAACAGAAGAATTATATGGATTTAGATGGGTAAAAAGGAAGACACTTGTTCTAAAGTAGCTTCAAGTAGATAGATAGCCAGAATGCTTAGGGTTGTAATTAGTTTGCTGCACACTAAATTTTCTCTGTTCAGTGAAGAGATACACCTGCAGAATCTCAAAACTGATGCCACGTCAAAGATTTGAAATCCCAAAAGGCTGCAACCTCACACTTGATTATTCTTCTAGTACTATTAGCCAAAAGATCTGTGACCTAGTATGAATATATAACAATTTTTCATTTATTAATTTGAGTAGCTCTCAGGTCAGCGATAAGGAAAAAAATAACAGAACTATTTCTACACATATTAGCTATCAGCACTGAAGATTAGTGAGATTAATAAATAAATTGAAGAAAGAAAGAAAAATAGTGTGGAATAATGATGAATTAAGAAGCTCATTACATAAATTGCCTTTAATCCATCCAAACAATTGTTCTTTCAGAAATCTGTACTCATATTTTTCTCAGTAAAAGCAAGTGGTGAGATTTTAATGAGGTTTTCGATGCTGTTTCATTTGATACTGATCTGATTCTTCTTCTGTGACATCTATGCCTGGATATATACAAAGAAAGGAAAAAGGGGACACTGAGGAAGTAGAACTGTTAGAAATGTCTTTATTCATGTTGTCAATTAATTTGGTAGTGTCAGTTACCGAATGATGGGGTTTTTTTTTAATTTTTAAAATGTTCACTTTAAGTAATCATCTTTGAGTCCATTCTTTAGCCAGCTTGCTAGAAGATGAAGAACTAGCTGTGCCATTCTGTACCATTCTGCAAGGAGACTGTTGTCCCTGGTAGGCATCTCTGTTTAATCTTAAATTCTGTCACATTCAGGCTCTAAAACTGCTAATGGTATAGAATTGTGTTTCTTGCAGGACAGCCAAACAAGAATGGTAAAGAGAAAGTAACTAACAGACATGAAAAACATGCTAGCACAGTGTTCTTTATAAAAAGTGGTTTCTATATATACATTTACAAATAAATCAGGTCTGTTGCTGGTGGTTTGCATTTTGTCTCTGATGCAGTCTGGGGCTGTTGTACTCACAGAGGAGCTTGAAAAAAACTTTTTTTTTTTCCCCCTTTGGGTGAATTGTATTTATAAGGGAAAGTAAGTTTATTTCATTCTTCTTTCCTCTTTTTTAATGCACATCTACTATTTTGCTGCTGTCAATTTATTTTCCAGTTTTTAAGACTTAAGGCCAGTGCATTACATGGTATTTTCTGGCAATAGAACTATATCTATTGCATTTGCATTGAGAAGAAACCAGATTTTGAAATTACTCTGTGTTAAAACTACCAAGCACCAATATTTCTGTGCTTTCCAGTCCTTATCTGCACAAATGCATTTTTTCCTGATTTTTGCATAAGTCAATGACTGTCGGAGCTCTTTGCTGGTTTTTTTGTATGTCATGAACCCACTTTCGAAGTTCAGAGTGGTAACATCTGCCAGACACTTGGTTTTTGATTGCTCTGCATGCAAGTTATGTTTGTTCTTTCGTGTTAAAAGGTCTCTCGTGAAGTATAAGTTTCCCAGGGTATCTTGTATGTCCTTGTACATAATAAGGTGGCAGGGACAAGGAGGTATTTCAAGTGTCCTTGGCAGGGACTGGCTGTGCTCATTCAGGGACTCCTGGATAATCTGAATCCTTAGCTTTGGGAGTAAATGAGCCAAGAGCAGCAGCAGCATGGAACTAAGATTTCTGTGTCATCTCAGGACCTTGTGGCATGTCTATTCCCACTCTCTTACTAGAGAAGTGTTAATTGCAAGCAAACCCTTCTTAGAGCTCCCATGTTCCTCTGCGTGCTGATTTGTCCTGTGTCTCTCAGACCTGTGAAGATTTGGGCATGTGGGTGCTGTGGTCAGAAAGGCTGATGATACCTACCGGAGTTCATATTTGGGGATGGTACTTTCTTAAACTCCCAAAGTAAAGAAGGAAGAGGGATGGGACCTTACGAGATTTGTGGGCCTTGCTCATGCAGTTCTGGAAAAAAAAAAAAAAAAAAAAAGAGAGTTTGTGAGGGAACAGTGCTACACTTTAGTCATGATGCTCCTTCCTCAAAGAAGTGTTAACCAAGAAAGAAAGTTTAGAGTTACAAGAAGTAACTTCCAGTGCATCCATTTTCTTTCTGCATGTGATACTACAGCAAGATACTACTGTCAGTGTCAGCTAACTGTCCTTTTTGTGATCCTGTCTGTATCTGTTCAGTGGGTCATAAAGAGCCTTAGGTAATAATTGTATGTGTTATGATAAGCAAGCAGAGGCCCTGACTGACATCGTGTGAGGCACAGTACCAGTCAGATCCACTCCATAGAATTCATTTTCTGGACAGCTGGATAAGAGACAAGTAAAACAAGAAACAAGTACAGAGATGGATGAAGAGTCTCCTCAGGTCATGCTGTCAATCAGTGACATACATGGAGAGAAATCTGTAACTTGGAAATGAAATTGCTGACTCTGTCTGGTGTCCTCTTTACAGTGCTGTATGCTGAGATTTGAAGGCAGGCACATCTCCCAGGCTTCAACCTACTGGATCCTGGCCCCTACATTATTGCTGATTACTTTATGAAGGTCTTGCACACCATTTGAGCTGGGATCTAAAATTTAAAAAATCTATAGCATCTTCTGTCTTTTCTGGTGTTCAGTTACGTGCAAGTCAGTCCTTCCTCCCCCAGTTCATTCTCCTTGGTTTTTATTTAGATCCTGTGAATGCCATGGTGAGAGGCTTGTGATAACCTTTGGAATATGTGACTGATAAAACAGATGAAAATCAGATCAGTTTTGATACAGCCTTTGCTGTAATCAGAGATATTTATTTCAATCCAAAAGTGTTGAATCTTACCTGCTTTCCCTTTAAAACTCTTCTTTGACCTTAGATAAGTGGCTTAGCAAAGAATTCTTTTGGGCATGGTCATTCAAAGGTGTCTTGTTACAGGTTGCCTGTCGAGCCAATTTGTAATGCACACGGAGGTGCAGGGAGATACATCCAGACTGTCCCTGTGACCTTTCTCTTCTGGTACTCTTGTGCAGTGTCTAGTGGACACGTTTAGCAGAAGTCACGGTGCAGTAAAAGTGACTCTTCAGTACTGAACGCTGGGAGGATTCCAGACATGGGACCTTGCACAGGAGAGGTCATATTTCTGTCACCTCAAATGGAAACTTCACACGTAATGAACATTTTGAGGAGCTGAGTATCTTCCTTTTTCTTCTTATGTAAACAATACAACATAATACCTGGTGTTTGCTGAAAGTGGTTTATTTTCAACTGCCGAGTTAAGCAAATCCCTTAATTGCTTACACTGAAAATGTAACTTAAACGTAATTCAAAAAGTATCGTGTAGTCAAGTATTTTTCAGTGCTTGGTTGGCATTTACAGATGAATTTCCTGAGAGAAATGACAGTGGGGCTTTGTAATATGACCTTATGCTGAAGAAAGCACACGAGATGCTGTTATGATACGCATAAAGGAAATTGGGTTTGATACGGAAAGAGAAGAGAGAGTATTTCTCCATAGTTCCTTGTCTTCAATACTAACTAAACAGACATACTGGTGCACAAGATCTTCTTAACTCCATGACTGAACAGTGCTGGAGCAGATAAGTGGGCAGATAGATTTAATGTCAGCTGTGACCCTATCTAGTTATAAGCCAGTCTAATTGGCCTCATATCTTAAATAGTGACTGTAGTTGAAGATGGCAGAAGAAAATGACAGCCTTTTATCTTAACTATTGGCAGTGAGACAACAAGGTGCAGGATAATTTTCTATTGACCTTTGAGGATGCTACAGTCCTTCGTGTCATCATCGCATTTTAAAGGATATATTCACCAAGGGGGTTGTTGCTTTTGTCAGACAAAACACTTTCTGCTGTCTCTGACTTTCATGGTAGACCCATGCTTGGTATTCTAAATCTGGAGAAATTGCCTAAAGCCTTTTAGACCATCCCAGAGGATTCCTAGGCACCCTGTTTATACCTACCCGCTGTATTTCTTTCAACTCGTATGTCACCTGAGCTTCACTGTAGTTTCCTATGAAACTTATTCAATTCTGTAAGAGTAGAAGTGTACAGAATGGAAATGCAGATTGCTGGTGAGGGCATCTAAAGAGGTGAAAAGCAGAAAAATTAAGTTTATTTATTTATAACACCTGTAAAATGGAAGAAGAAACAGAATTAAAATTAGAACAAAAGATTGAAGTCCCTTCCAACCCTTACCATTCTGTGATTCTGTGAATCAGCCAAATTGACTAAAACTATCTGCTTATGTTCCTATAAAGAGATATTTTTATTTTAGTCACTTCTAATCCTCTAAGCTGTCTGTACTTAAGACAATATTCTATCTGGTAACTGGCAGATCTGTGTCCCTGTTGAAACTTTCCAGCACTACATCCAAGATCTGTATCTTTAAACTCAATTGTGGACACACTTCATTCTTAGTTGTACAGTAACTCTGTTCAAATAGAGACATGTGCAAAGGTAAGGATTTCTCCAAATATTTTAAATTGCTTAGGTTTTTGAAGGTATTTTCTCTTTGTTTTCCTGATTCCACATAAAACTACTGCCTCTCCCGTCATGTTAATTACCACGTGTTAATGTAAGGAGACTGCCTTGTGTACATAATGCTGCATAATCAAAAATGTATTACAGATCTTTATAATGTTGTGCAGCAAATATGAATTTTAAATTTAAGTGTAAGTCACCTGTCAAAATCGTTTACACTTATCAAGCAGCTACTCTAGAGAACAAACATGAAAACCTTTATCTAGGAAGTCATGTTTGAAACTCCTAACAAGTCAAACAGATTTTTTAAAAATTCATGTTCTTGAAGAGTCTCTGTATAATATTTCCTTGCTGCCAGAAATTTCCAGAAGATTGACTGAAAATGTGAGGGCTTGTGTGGGACTCATAAAGAAAGCTTGTGTGATGCTTTCATGTACGATTCCTGGCTCATGCCTGGGCTGTACATGGTTCCCCAGATTCTTTAGCAGTAGTCAGATGTGTCAGGAGGCCAGCTCAGCATGAGAGTTTCCTCCTTATGCCCTCAGGCAACACAAAGTTTCACTGCACTAGAGATTGTTTATGGTCTCAGTGACAGTTGTCACATCAGAGACCTGGCAGTCTATGTAGACAGGAGTGTAAGGAGAACCAGGGACGCAGAGGGGTGAAAAGAAGCACCCAAGGTCACTCAGCAGATCTGTGACAGAAGCAGGGCATTCTGACTTCCAGACCAGAGCATGAGGCATACTGCTACCACAATGTGATCCCCTTGCATTGAAAGAACTGTCTTTCTCATCACACCTATTCCTGACATCTGGAATTGTATTCTTTGACACATGTTGCATGAAAGCCTTCATGTTGTTAGTTAGCATTTGCCAAGTATGTGGGAGATATTTTTCCATGCAAATTCTTCAGTCATCTCTATTTCAGCATCAAGTGAATGTGGTAGAGAAAATTGGCCTCTTGGCTATCTCCGAGTTCCAAAATCAGTGGAATGCTTAATGAAGGAATATGGGTTGGCAATAATGACTTAAGCTCTATTTCCAGATCTGCTAAGTCTCTTGTAGTTCCCAGGGTCTCCTGCATCTGGAATTATACTCTTAATGTATGCTATGTCTATGAATATCTGTGAATGGTTTTTCAAAATTTGCAGCAAACACCAAATTAAAAAATAGACTCATAAAAGTGGAAAAAAAGTCACATTATCTTACAATTAACTTTGACCTTGGAGACTAAATTTTGTGTTTTACCTTGGAAGTCATAATAATTTATAGGGACCCATCAATTCTAGGATGGTCAAGAAAAAGAGAAGTGCATGTGCTGAAGTGTTATATACAAGATTTATCAGCATGAATTTGGAATAGGAATTAATCCAAGTGTCAAATTAAGCTGAGGTTTATGACAAATAAACATTTTATAGATAAAACAAACAACCCCAAATGATTTCTTTGGAGCATCTGTTTATCCATTGTTGAATGTGTGTTCTCAGTTTTTGATTCTTAGCTCAGTCTTTGTGGGACTCCACTGTAGTCCAAAGATGAAACTAAAACATAATAACTCCTGAACATGCAAATACTGTTTGTCCCAGTGGGAAGCTGAGATTTTCTGCCTTCCAGTGAGCTAAAATGATATGTGAAAGGATGTGGCTGGAGATCCTTCACCATGTGGGTGGTCTTGGATTACACATTATTTACAGCGAGTCAATTCACATGTTTGAAGTTGAGCATATGCTGGAATGCTTTATTAAATTGGAGTTATGTATTTATATACATTGAGGTTGTCTGAGCATACATTCAGTAAGAAGACAATTGGTCTTTCAATGAGGTCATATTCTATGTGTAAATAAAACCAAAAAGAGAATGACACAACAAAGCAATGAAGGTAATGTTCAAATAACTTGGTTTTGTCACTAATCTTTGCTTAACCAGCAGTGCTTTAATTGCATCAGAGGATTTTTTCAAGCATCATTCTGCAGGGTTTGGTTTTTATCAGGATTTTTATGTACCATGGATTGTGTGACAGGTCCGTTACTGATTTCCTTGAAATAAAGTGCAAAAGAGTGAAGGGAAAGGTAAAAGATAAATTGGAAGAGCACAAGATGATTCCTTTTTAATCTCTTTTTTAAATAAGAGGCCCAGATTGCTTCTCTTTTACAGAAGGTCCTTTGGAGTTACTCTGGTTGATGCAAGCCAAGAACTGGTCTGCTGTGTTTCATTGAGCAGAAAATAAAGAAACCTGTATTAGGATAATTCCCTCTCCCCACTAAAAAGTGGATTTTCCATTAATAAAATAGGCATTTCAGATAAAACTTGTCCAGCTGCCACTGATTCATTGTCAGAATTGTGGTCAAATAAGAGTTTAAGTTGTGTCTCTAAAATGTAAATGCTTTCATTTATGAAACGGGTTTTTACTTTTTTTAAGCTATTGGGAGCTAGCCAGGCTCGTTTATTTTTCCACTGCTTTCATACTTTCCCTGTCAGTGACCCAGTATCTCTGTTCTATGAACATCCACTGATACTCATACCACTAGGACTCCTGCAGTACGGGAGACAGGAATGTGAACTAGCATCCCGTTACCGTCTGAGCATCTGTAATGTCTATATCCGCACTGCTATCTGATTGAATGGTATGGGCTGGGAACAGTTTTGAGGGATTGTTCTTGCTAATGGTCATCTGAGTGCAATGAAAAGAGAGGAAAATTGCATTCAGATGAACTGTGATCTGTGGATTATATAGGATGTAAACCTTCAAACCTACCAAGCTTACATCTTTATTAGGAACTGCTGCCAGACGTTTGTCTTTTTCTTCAGAGATCCTAATGCAGATAATCCTACATTAATTAAAAAAAAATCCTGTGACTTTTATGAACTGCGGTAGTAGGTCTCCCACTGTGTCCCTGTCACCTTACTCATTGTTAGCTTGCTGGTATTCAGGAAGAATGTCTGCAAGATCAGTAAGAGGGGCAGGCTAAAAAGTGCAAAACTGGTCTCTGTATATACGCAGATGTCTGAACGTTCATCAGTTCGCCAATTTCTCTGCCTTTTTTTTTTTTTAACTTCTGCAGTTTACAGTGACCTCCAGTGGTGAAAAACCTTTATGGAAGAAAGACATCGCTAGTGTCCCGGTTTTGGCTGGAAGTCATTCCTCAGAGGAGTCATTCCTCAGAGGGTTTAGGTGATGCAGCTTTGCAGCTTTCAGTCCTATAAAGCATCTTACATTCAGATTTACTTGCCATGTTTTGTGCCTTGTTGTTGCTTTTGAAAAAAAAAAAAATCTTACTCCTGTTCTTTCTCTTCTCAGGATCTTCTTGCTTTTGGGCTTGACAGTAGTTGGCAATAGTAATTTTGGAGCCGTACTGTATATGAGCTGTATGAAGCTTTGCTGACTGTGTGTTTCCTTGTCATAACAGCATGAGATCACTTCTGGTCTTTCTTCCTTCAAATGTCATTTTCTGTGGTCTCCTCAATGCTCACAGTATCTTTCAGCTCCTTCCACATCTGCCTTTCCTATGTATTTACAAAATCTCCCACATGTTGTTCATTGAGGACTTTTCCCCATAATCTGGCTTCTTCAGTGTTCTGTATTGTTGATTCTGCAATGGTTTAGCCATCTACATAGCCCAGACCCCACTATGAATATGAAGGAGTAGATTTTTGGAATTTGTAATGCTGGGATATGGCATTGGGGAAGATAATCTCCATGTTCTACAAGGCAGACTATAACTTTGTGCTTTACAGTCCTTCAGAGCAATTTTAATAGAAGTAGCCTTGTTTTTGCTCAGGTTGACATCCATACTGTGGGTAGCACAGGTTAGCCTGATTGCTGTCAGGTGAATGGCATTCTTGACTGCCAGTTCTTAGCATTACTGACCTGACCCTGTAAAAAACAGAGAGCTGACTTCAGGAATGAGAGTGGAGCTGGATTCTACAAAGGGCAGGCATGATATCAGGTTGGTTGTGGTTTTGTGAAGGCGAGGAGGACATTTTTTGGGGCTAATATGATACAGAAATAGCTTGCCTTTCCCAGATGATTTTCATTCTTGTACACTACATATACCAAGTAAATGTATCTGTGGTAGACATGTAAGGAATCAGAAGTCATCAGACTCCATCCCTCTGCTGTGAATTTAAATTCACTTGTGCATGACTTCAGTGGACATATTGAGTTGCCAACCACCTTATAATGGAGTTGTCTTTACTTGGGGGATATCTACATAGAGAAACAAACCAAAATGAAACACAAACAAACAGAAAGGTATGGGGATCACTTTTTTTGATTTTGCAAAAGAAGTCCTGATTGCTGACTTTCTGAACCAGGTTTTGATGGTTATAATGGGTCTCTAATGCTCACTAACTTTCTTTGGGATGGTATTTGAGACATTGTCAGAATGGAGTACCCTGATGGGCTAAAATCTGGAAAACAAAGCAAGCAGTTAAGCACCTGCTCTACCTGCAGGATAGAGCAGGACACTGAAAGATAAAGCATGAAGTGTTCTTAAATCCTTCCCAAAGAGATCATCTGGTGCTGTCACGTTTCCTTTTAGAGAGGCTTTCTGTACCTTTGCTGCTGCTTGCAAAAGACGACAAGCTGTTGTCCTTCTTAACCACACATCTGCCTTACTTACTCTGAGCTGCAATGGTGTAAGTATGCTTGTAAATGGGGAATATTCACGTCCCCAGAGACAGGGAGCCTGGGTGCCATGCTGGTGAGGAGCCAGTTAACATCCTGGGAATTTCTTGGTAGCCCGGTCCTTGTGAACCCTGCAAATTCCTGGAAATTGATAGCTGATGAATGAACATGTATAAGAAGAGCTCATTAATTTGATTTTCCTAGCTGTCAAAAAAACAAGACTTACACTGGAGTTGAGGTAAAGAACTGGTGGTATATGTAGCCATGGCTGGTTCTGCAGTGACAGGTATGTACCACTCACCCTGTAAGGTTCCATCCGTAATCTCTGGGCGGTGGAACGCAGGCATCAGGTTTCATGCCTCTTTGAGAGGCTGTGGACCTCTGAAGAGATGTGGATGGAATCAGAGCAGCTTGAAAAATTAGAAGACTGTAGTTGTCAGCAGTGCAGCAGGTGTTGCAGTGACAAAGGTTCTGACCTGTGACATGAAAAGTAATGGTGCAACAGCTATAGCTGGCTCCTCTGTTCTGGCTTACAAGACATTTAAATCAAAGCTAGCTGGGACCTGAAGTACCTGCAGACAGTGACACTTCTTGTGAGTTTAGGAGGTTTTCTAAACATGATGTTCAGTGGTATGAACATCAGCTATAACAAGTCCATCTCTCTGCAATTGTTTCTGCTCCTTAAATGGCTCCAGACATACTCCTTTATCCCTGCTAATAATAGATGGGATTTACAGATGGCTCATGTACCAAGGACTTAATACCAAGCACTATCAAAATGTGTCATAGGTTCATGTCAGAGTTTTGGATGTTGTCCATGAACCTACTTGCATCAGTAGTTTCCAGAAGTGCTTCCGGAGGACAACGATGTTTCCTTTTTTGGTTCAGCAGTGGTAGGCATCTTGATGATGAGCTGTTTTCTGAGGGATTCTTCAGAATCACAAGATAATCTTTAGAAATTAATGTAAGCTAATTAGAATAACATGAATATAAACACCTCAGCATGTCCTAAAATGTAAAGACTTGGGACTCAAAAATCAAAACTGCTTTCCTGCTCAAGATGAAGTGGGGGAGGAATGACATTTTTGCCTCTAGATAATCACTAACTAGATCAGGAGTGAACAATGTCACCATACAGTTCTGATGTCTTTAGAGACTTCCATCTGTCCCACCTTGGATGAAGGAAGGCTGGGATGCAACCCACTGAAACACTCACCAGTTTAAAGACGTTTGCAGGGTTACGTGTTTTAAATTATTATTATGTCTACCTATAGACTGGGGAGGTAAGGTGGGAGAAGAGGGAATAGTGGAAGAGATGATTTTTTTTTTTTCTTTCAATCTCCCTGTCTCTTTCTCATTTGTATTTTGTTAACTTGGATTATTCTGCTGAGTATTAAGAAACAAAGTTCAAAAACAAACTATGTTTTATAACAAACTAAGTTTGGGATGTTCCCTTGTCACTACGTGGATTTTGAGTGTGTTCTTTAAAACACCTCTGAGTATTTGGCTATTGAGCAGCGGGTCAAATTCATGACTAGCAGTGTCTAAAAAGATAAACTGCATATGGAGTATTGCAGGTGCTGCTTGCCCAGAGACACACCTGTGTGACCAAATCAGTGCTTGTCAAAGCAGTATTTGGCTTCCCTATGAGAACAATCATTTATCCATCTTTGTCTCTGCTGTTAATCTTTCATGCCCAGTAGTGTAGTTATGGGAACACAGCTCCCCCATGGAGGTCCAGGGCAGTAATTGCTCCATGCTTTACTACACTGAGACTTCATTCCTTGCAGTTACAGCTCTAATCCATGACACTTGATTCTGGATGGTGGCAATGCAGACAGCTGATCCTTCGTGCTTGATCTCTGATACTGGAACTCCATTAGGAAAATTACTGGTACCTGATCTGCCTGATCACAGCTACTTGATATATGGTGATGTTCCCCATTGTAGCTTGTTTACCACAGAGTAAATTTGAAACAGCTAGTACAGCAAAAGTGAAGAATTAAAGGATTTGGTGTACTCTGTGGATGAAGTGTAACTTTAAGAAACCATATCTTTTAAGGACAGTTGCAAGAAGTAGTAGTGTGAGGGCGAAAGGAGAAAAGAAAGAGGACATACTAAAACCAGTATGTGCAGATCCCAACAGTTGTATCTGTTGTCAGAGCTCAGTGCTCCACCTTAAC
Source organism: Ramphastos sulfuratus (assembly GCA_013399055.1). Lineage (NCBI taxonomy): Eukaryota > Metazoa > Chordata > Aves > Piciformes > Ramphastidae > Ramphastos > Ramphastos sulfuratus. Next base: position 38,288 of record WBNM01029874.1, read on the forward strand.
TCTCTAAGCTGTATTCAGTACAAAATACCATTTTAAATCAAGCTCAAAAATAGCTACACCCAGTTTCAGGTGAAATCATCTTTTAATGTAGAATTTAATTGATTCTGTTTCACAATAAGTATATTCAGTTCAGTCAGCAGGTCTCCAGAACCTAACAAAGCCTTTGACTAAGCAACTGGTTGAAATTAGTTTGTAGAGATTTGTATAGATTTATTATACTGTGATACTGTGATAATTTGTCTTATTTTGCAAGGCTTTCAGTTTCATTGTAATAGTGCTTTGCCCCTGAAAAGAGGACTGCAATAAGCCACACTTTACTGCAATGAAATGTAGACATGCTTCATTCCAGTAGGGTTGCAAGCATTGCTTTGCCTTCTTCCCCAGTTAATTTTATTTGGAAATAGCACATGCTCATGTGTCCATCAAAGTCTTCTGTTTTCATGAGCCATCATTTTCCAAAGCATTCCAGTGTTTTGTTTCAGATCTCTTTGGTTAGCTCCAGTAACAACTATTTTTAATTCTCATGCTGGATCATATGTATTGGTTAGGGAGTAAGTGTCAAATGAAAAAATTTGGGTTAGAAAAAAACAAAGCAGCAGTCATGAACTTGAATCACACAGGCAAAGAGGTGAGTGAGGTCACAAAAAGGCTTCCAAATGTTTCTAGGTGAATGCAGCATGGAAGAGAACTCAAAGAGCTTGAAGTCTTCCATACTGTTAGGCAGGACAGACCTAGAATTAATTACCATCTTCCCTATGTTCTAGTGGCAGAAAATTATAATGATTAAGCAGGTATGAATTTCATATGAATATCCTGGGCTTAGAGGTCAGCCAATATCCCAGCTGTAGGTAGCTAGTAGCAGTATCTAAAATTTGAGATCGTGAGGTAAACTTCTTTCCTGGTGAGACCCTTTTAGTTTCAGATAGACAGTAGCCCGTGGCCAGAAGTTACATCTTCACTACTGCCACTAATGATGCTATTCTTTGTCATATTGTCCAGTGACTTTCTAGCTGTCCATTTAGCCCATTGTGCCCACAATATTTGGGGGCAGTAAGCTTCACAACAGGTAATTAGTGTGGGAATCTGTTGTTCCTCATTTGAAACTGATGTGCAATACTTGTGTTAAGTGTCTCCATCCTCTTGCACTGGGAGAAATGGCAGTTGCTCACTCCTCATTTATCTTGTCGCAGCAATCATGATTTTCTAGAGCCATGCTGCTTCTTACAGGTGTATGTATGACTTTTCAGTGAGTCCTGATATTAAAGCAAAAGCATTAGTTAGAAACAGCATATTTCTTTTTAAAATACAAAATGAAAAAAGAGAGTGAGAGAAAGAGCAATGAACTGTTTTATGAGTCCATAAAAGCAGCTGAGCACCCTAACAAGAAAATGAACGTTATGGCCTCACTGCCAAGTAAGACTGCTTGCCCTACCTTTCCAAAGAGTTCTTCCAGCTAGTGAGAACTGCCTTTCCAAAGAATATTTTGAGAGGAATAATCCCTTTTTCAGCACTCATCTGTAATGTGTAGGCAGAGTGAGGAGCAGAGGAAAGCCAGACAGGAGTATCAGCAGGGCTTTACCTACCTGTGTTTTCCCTTTAAGCAGGAAAAAGGATGCGACAAGCTGTGATCCCCAAGGCATTACAGAGTTTAAAAGAAGTAAAGTCTTGAAAGAAGTAAAGACCTATAGGGTAAGCTTCTACTAGATGTTTCAAGTGAGAACAGATCATTTTGATCATCTGCTTTGCCCTTCTGCAGGGCAGAGGCCATGGAACATAGCCAGGCAATTTTGGTATGGAGCTGAAAATCTTGTGATCAAATTAGAACAAGTAACATTAATGGAGTTCTGTAAATAGAAGAACTGAGCAGATAAGGATAGGTCAGGGAAAGAGAGGAGAAAGTCCATGAGGTAAGAGGAGAGTTTGTTTCATAACAAGACTGCTCTTCTCATGTTTCCCTGTCCCAGAAGCAGAGCCACTAGACACTGAGGAATCCAAATCTGATATTTCATTAACATAAATACAACAAACTTATTCTAAGCAATACTATGTTTACTTTTTAAAATATAAAGAGTAGGTAACAATTTAGCTTGAAAACACAGTGAGAAATGCAAAAGATCTGGCTTCTAGGGAAAGTTTTGTTTGATTGCATAGCTGTAGCATTTCTTAACCCTACTGTTTTTTCAAGTCACAGTTTCCTATTTGTGAGGTTTTATTAAATGCTGTACTGCTGTATAACGTAGGATATTCTCTGTGGTCAGCTGTACAATCCACCAAGAATTCTGTTAGCTGTTTCTTTGCATTTTAACAATGCAGTGTTAGAGACTGCCTATGGTCTCCTCTGTGCAGAAGCACAGGGAAGTTACAGATGCAAGCAGACCATTGTCACCCCCTTTTCTCTTTGTAGACAGGGTAGGGAATCCAGTTAATGACTGGGATAGCTGCATGAGACAAGTGGGAAAGACAAGGGTACAAACTCTTCACATGTCTTCAGTTTTGCTGAACAAATTTCTAGGAGAGCACTGATGCTCTCTTGAGAGCAGTACTTGCTCTGACCACCGGTTTCACTCACTAGGAAGCTAGGCCCGTGTACCTGGTGTCCTGCATGAGCTGTTCAGAGAATGACTGCTCTTCAGCTTCGGAAGGGTTCCAGCTCCTATAACAGAGCAGAGCAATTGCTTTCACCTGATCGTTTAGCAGGTGTTTCAGAAGTTCACGAGTATGAACAGCAGGCAATTTTTTTCCCCAAAGCCTTTTCAAAGAGCAGCCCAAAAGGCTTCTGGATCCACATATTGTTATCACATGGTGAAGTACACTGAAACATGCCCACTCTCAGCACAGATTGCCTTGCACCTGTTCTGGACACCTGTGTGGAGGTTCCTTCCTAAATGTATTATACTTCAATTCTGGTGTCTTTATCTTAAAATCCTGGTTATAAACTAATGCTGAGTCCTGCAGCATGGGCTTGGCAAAGACTTAAAGCCTCTGTGGGAGCAGCCTGCAGGTGTGCGCCATCTGAATTTTCATTTGGAGTAGGTGATAACTATCCTGGGTTATAACACAGCCTGCTCTCACATGTTCCCTTCCCCTACCACAGATAGGAGGGAAAGTAACACAAAAAACCCTCTGGGTCAAGATAAGGAGTTTACTGAGATGATACACTGTACAGTTATGTTAGCAAAAGCAGCAGCAGAAGCCAGCAATAAAATGGTTATTTCCCCCCACTGCCCTGCTGCAAACATGCAACAGCCAGAACAGCAGAAGCCAACACCCTAAACCTGGAAACCAGAAGCAGCAACTGGAACAGGAAGCTTTTGGTATTACAATATGAACTTCAAGCCTCATGATACATTGCTCCAACCAGCAAGTTCATTTTAAAGCTGGCTTGATGGCAATGTGGTATTGAATATCAGCAGCAGATTCAACTCAACCCATGGCATTATCTGACCCTTATTCTATACCATGTGCACCATGCCCAGCAGCAATTAACAGCACACAAGATGTATCATACATCATTCACTGTCCATTCTGACTCAAAATGAGATCACCTTGCTCTACACAATGGACTTCTTACTGCAGGTGCTCTGAAGCTTCACCCTGTCCTTGTACAGTCTGGATTAGTCCATGATCAGTCCAAATAGTGAGACTGTGTTTGCACCCCTGGGGCAGTTGATTCCAGTGAATCCTTCCACCTCTACAAGTGAAAGCAAACTGGCTTGCATTCTGGGGCTCATCTTCCAACATATCCAGCTGCTGGGATGCTTGTGTCACCTACAGATGGCTTCCACCCCTTGTTTGATAGCATCAGATTACACTGAACACCTGTACCTGCTAGAGCTTTATATTTTTGTGGGTTCAACTTGCCAAACCATTGAATCTGTGTAGACAAACCAAAATTTCCCTCTCCTCCATCTGCTTGGAGGCTGGGCCTCTCTAATTATGACTGGAATCACTTGCACCCTGTGAAAATGCTTGGGAAATCCCTTTAGGACCATCACAGAACTTTAGATGTTGGAAGGAACCTCCAGAGATCATCAAGTCCTGCCTCCCTGCCAAGGCAGGATCCCCTAGGGTAGTTGGCACAGGAGTGCATTCAGGTGGGTTTTGAAAGTCTCCAGAGAGGGAGACTCTACAATCTCTCTGGGCAGCCTGTTCCAGTGCTCTGTCACCCTCTCTGTAAAGAAGTTTCTCCTCATGTTGAGGTGACCTTCTGTGTTCCAGTTTGTAGCTGTTGCCTTATTGCTGCTGACCAGCATAAAGAGATTTTCCCCATCCGCTTGATACCCACCCCTCAAATATTTGTATACATTGATGAGATCTCCTCTCAGTCTTCTTTTCTTGAGACTAAACAGCCCCAGGTTTCTCAGTCTTTCTTCATAGGGGAGATGCTCAAGTTCCCCAGTCATCCTTGTGGCTCTCTGCTGGACTCTTTCCAGCAGGTCCCTGTCTCTCTCAAACTGGGGAGCCCAAAACTCGACACAGTATTCCAGGTGTGGTCTGATCAGGGCAGAGTAGAGGGGAGAAGAACCTCCCTAGACCTGCTGGACACACAGAATCACTATTAGTGTGTCTGCTCTCTTTAAGTGATTTTCCACTGGAAACCAGAGCAGTGTTCTTCTGGGAAGAATTTCCTTGTAATTCACAGACTTGTGCTGCTAGCTCTGAAGTGGGTTTTCCATCCCATGCTCAGGTACACAGAAGCACAGGGTACACTGTAGTGTGTACCTCCTAGATCCTTTCCCATGGACAGGGAATCATAGAATCATAGAATGGTAAGGTTGGAAGGAGACCTCAAGGATCATCTAGTTCCACCCCCCTGCCATAGGCAGGGACATCTCCCACTAGAACAGGTCACTCAAGGCCTCATCCAACCTGGCCTTGAACACCTCCAGGGAGGGAGCAGCCGCAACCTCCCTGGGCAACCTGTGCCAGTGCCTCACCACCCTCACTGAGGCACCTGCTCTTCCTGGCTGAAACGCAGGACCATAGAGATGGGGAATAGGACAGGTTCTCTTGAATTCGCTTGACCTTCCAGGCCAGTTCCTTCACAGCTGAAACAGGCCTGTACAGAGGAAGAGAGACTTCCCTTGCATTGCTGGAGCCTGCTAGCCATTTCATCCACAGTTTGTCCTTGGCCATCTTCCAAGGCTAGAGATAAAGACGGAGTGAACACCCCTGGCTTTTTCTCCTCTTCCCGTGATGAGCTTGATTCATCCTCACCCTTTGCCAGACAAGGTGCTTTCCTTGTACATTTCACTTTCTGTACAGGGTTGACTGATCCTGCCAGGCTGGTTCTATGGTTCAGCTGCCATTCCTCTTGGTCTGTCTGTAGACCCAGATACCGTCTCTTGCCCTTGAGCACTCTGGACAGTGATGAGAAGAGGTCGTTAAGTATGGGCCTGACACACTGCAGAGATTTCTGTCTCTTGGGAGCTTCTTTGCTGACAACAGACTTTTCCCAAACATTTCACCAGCTTGTCAGGATTTTGCACTTGCTCAGGGCTGAAATTCCAAGACATTGGAGGGGATGACTGCCTTAAGAGCTTGCCCCGACTCTCCCACACACCCTGCCACTCATAGTTGTCCAGCCTCAGGGCAGGTCTCTAGATGGTGTTCTTGGGAGAGACCTGTATTGCTCTGAACAAAATCTGGCCCACTACTAAGCACCAGAGCAACATCACAGCTCAAAGCCCCTACAGTGACAATCAGCACCGTAGTGAGCACATACAGGACCCCAGCACATCAGCTCCAGTTGCCCCTGGAAGGCAAATGCATCAACACAGCAAACACACCATGGGGTAGAAAGAAGCATATAAAACTCTCCTAACAAGCTTCAAGCCTGAATTGAATCCTCTCATTATCTGTCTTGGTTAAGACAGCCCACTTTTTGAGCCCCACGTTGGGTGCCAAAAACCATACTGTCCTGGGTTAACACAGCCCACTCTCACAAGCCCCTCTGCCCCAATAAATGGGAGGGGCAGTAACACAAAAAAAACTCTGGGTTGAGAGAAGGAGTTTACTGAGGTGGTATGCTGCACAGTTACCTTAGCAAAAGTGAAATTGGTGGCAGAAGCCAGTGATAAAATGGTTCTTCCCGCCCCCTGCCCAAGTACAGGTCAAGCCAGCACAGTGGAAAAAGCCAACATCCTAAACCTGTAAAACACAAGCAGCAACTGAAGCAGGAAGCTTCTCATGTTACAATTTGAACTTCAAGCCCCATGATGCTTTGCTTCAGTCAGCACATTCATTTTCAAGCTGGCATGGTATTGAGTATCCATCAGCAGATGCAACTCAACCCATGACAAGAACAGGAAACGACAATGTATGTGTCTTTTGGCAAAGAAGTGATACAACTGCTGGGCTCCAGTAGTTACGTTGAGTCCATTGGTTTTTTTCTTTTGTACTAGCTGGACAAAATATGTGGCTTTAGACACTTGTAAGTGAGTTTTAGCCATTCTGTTAACAATAGGTTTTCATTCTGGACTTCAGTACATAGTCATGCTGACTACTCTAGTTTCATAGAGTCATAGAATGGTTTAGGTTGGAAAGGACCTTGAAGATCGTCTAGATCTATAAAGTCTAATGAAAGAATGCCTCATACTTTCTGGAAGGAAAAGGGAAAAAAAAAGGAGAAAGCCATGGGAATTGCATGAAATCAAAGGTTTAAGAGGTAGGACTACAATCATGTAAGTGACATGATGTGGTAGGGAGGTAGGGCTTCTCAGCAGGTAATGCAGCACTACTAATACATTTTCCTAAAAGGTTAAAAAAACCCTCAAAACAGAAAAAAATAATTTAAAAAAAATCAAAGAGAATTCATGAGCAACTACAGGCTGAAAGACATTGTTTCAGCAGTGGAATATTAATGAATTGGTAATGCCAGACTCTGTTTTATTTAGCTAACTTCTGTAGCACTGGTTTATTCAAACTGTAGACTTACCCTGCATTGTTTATTGATAAATTTTAAATTAAAAGAAATCTCTTGTCTGGGAACAGCTGGCCACAGGAAGCACTCTTTTTGCTTAACCAGTTTCCCATAATTTTACATAGCCTGCACATTAACATATAATAGTGTTTCACTTATAGGTGCTGTAGTCCAACCGTATGACTTCTGGGTCATTGTGCTCACCAGATGCCCATTCTGACCTCTGAAAGCAATTTCTACAAAATAAAAACTTAACTCATCTTCTTTACGAATGATGAAGCTGTTATTTCCCTCCTGTCCTGTCCTAAGGGACACTGCTTCCCAAGAAAAGCACTGAGAAGTAGAAAAATTGTAAAAGTGCAGCTTCAGGGTTTCTCCTCCAGTTCTTATGGTCTGTTAACATCAGATCACATACTATGTTGTTTGGGACTTCCCTGGATGGTAAACAGGAGCCTGTTAACAAGCTCTCTGAACATTTTTCTTCCTGTCCTTTACAATCTGGATCAGTCCATGATCAGTCCAAATAGTGGGACTGTGTTTTCACCCCTGGGGCAGTTGGTTCCAGTGAATCCTTCTGCTCCATTTAAATAGGTTCTTTGCTAATTCTAGACTGCCTGAAGCGTGTCACAGAGAGAAGTGAAAGCAGGGGAGAAGTGAGTGTGCAAGGGTATGTCTGTCAGCTCCATTGCAGGCTCTTGAAAGTGAGAGAAGCACCTGCAAGGTTAATCCTTCATCTGCAAGGAAAGTCCTCCCCTGACTCCATGACCTCCAGGAAAGCAGACTCCATGCAGCTTGCATGTAGCTATGAAAAGACTCTATGAAATCTCTGGCCTGGAAGCCTTAAAAGCTAGCGAGGTCTGAGTTATATTTTTATTCAGTTTTATTCCATCAGCAAAGGCAGGTAATTGTCAGCAATCATCCCTGGGCAGGATAGGAAGACATGAAGGAAGTTTTCTGTGGCCTTTATTTATCATAGAATAAACCAGGTTGGAAGAGACGTCCAAGATTATCCAGTCCAACCTATCACCCAACCCTAGCCAGTCAGCTAGACCATCCAGTCTCTTCTTGAACACCTCCAGGGACAGCAACTCCACCACCTCCGTGGGCAGCCCATTCCAATGGCAAATCACTCTGTGAAGAACTTCCTCCTAATATCCAGCCTATACTTCCCCTGGCACAACTTGAGACTGTGTCCCCTTGTTCTGTTGCTGGTTGCCTGGGAGAAGAGACCAACCCCCACCTGGCTACAACCTCCTTTCAGGTAGTTGTAGGCAGCAATGAGGCCACCCTGAGCTTCCTCTTTTCCAGGATAAACACCCCCAGCTCCCTCAGCCTCTCCTCACAGGGCTGTGCTCCAGGCCTCTCACCAGCTTCATCATCCTTCTCTGGACACGTTCTAGTACTTCAACATCTCTCTTGAATTGAGGGGCCCAGAACTGGACACAGTATTTATGTCATGTCCAGTCATTCTACCACGTTAAATTGAGCAGAGTAGGCTCTGTAGTATTGGTATAAAGCAAACAGATCAAAAGGGAGAAAACTTGTAATACTCCCTGGATTTTAGGGCTTTTAAATATGGCTCAGAAGTTAAATTTTATGTGACACAGTTCCTTTGAATTCTTCATCCCTAAAGCATAAAGGCGTGCTATAAAGTCTTGCCAGGCACGAGTCACAATCTGTATAAAATAACAACAAATAGTCATTAGAATTACCCAAATGCACAAACAAAGGCAGCTCAAATTGCCCATTACCTAAAAACACTGGTTTCCAGCGTAGGCATTTCATGGTGCTTCTACACTCTCCTGCATTCTGACATTCATGCTGAATATGAATGTGCCATTTATCCCACCTTTTTTGACACTAGCTTTTCTAGAAGAGAAAGAGACGGGTGAATGTGTTTTCTGCATGCAGCTTTTTGTGGTGATTTACTTAGTTCAGGTCAGTTTAATTCCAACTCTTGTTGCAGTCATACTGGTAAAAGAGTGTTTGCTTTAGCAGAACCTGTTTGTGTAAATAACAAGTGCCCTGGCAGATCTACAGAATGAATGGAATCCTGTGCTTGCTGCAGTGCCTTAGCAGTAGAGCAGGATGAAATAATTTCTTAGTTTCTGCAGAAATGGTCTAATAGTAGGTTGTGGAGAGTGTTTGCTGGAATTTTTAGGAAATCAACCAGGCAAAACAAAACAAACAAAAGCAAACCAACCAACCAACCAAAGAAAAATCAAACCAACACCTCCCCCAAACCACAACACCACCCCCCCCCACCCAAATACCCCCAAACAAATTAAAAAACCAACCAACACCCCCAAAAAACCACCTAAGAAACAAAACCCAAGACAAACAAAACCAAAAACCAAGAAAAAACTCCCCTTCCCATTTCTGCACTTCCATAGCTGGTCTCACAGTAGAAGGCAGCTGGGAACAAACCACCAACTGAAAATGAATCAGCAGAAGAGTTCTATGTTCCTATTGTTGCCATGCTGGGACTTTCTCTATCCTGGGTGCTGTTAACTCATAGTGAATGCAAAGAGAAGTGCTTTTCCTTTGTAAAGGTTAGTTTACTAAAGCCAGCTGATCACAGAGTGACAACCTGAGACCCACATTGGCCTTCACTGCTCTCTATGTTGATAGGCCTGTTGAGTGTGCACCCACCACAGAGTGCATCCACTATTTCTAACCAGGGTTCTGATATCATAGGCTGGGCAGTAGGTAAGTTTTGCAGCTTGAAGGAGGCTCAGCTATCAGTATATTTCTTCTGGAGAGAATAATACATGCTTTGTAAAACTCTGACCTCCCAACACACCAGGCAGCTCTGAGCTCTTCTCTCCACAGCCCTTTTAAAGATATTTTAATCAATACAATTTCCCTTNGAAAAGACTCTATGAAACCTCTGGCCTGAAAGCCTTAAAAGCTAGCGAGGTCTGAGTTATATTTTTATTCAGTTTTATTCCATCAGCAAAGGCAGGTAATTGTCAGCAATCATCCCTGGGCAGGATAGGAAGACATGAAGGAAGTTTTCTGTGGCCTTTATTTATCATAGAATAAACCAGGTTGGAAGAGACGTTCCAAGATTATCCAGTCCAACCTATCACCCAGCCCTAGCCAGTCAACTAGACCATCCAGTCTCTTCTTGAACACCTCCAGGGACAGCGACTCCACCACCTCT
>WBNM01029874.1:48809-130854 GCA_013399055.1 Ramphastos sulfuratus
CCAATACCCCCAAACAAATTAAAAAAACAACCAACACCCCCAAAAAACCACCTAAGAAACAAAACCCAAGACAAACAAAACCAAAAACCAAGAAAAAACTCCCCTTCCCATTTCTGCACTTCCATAGCTGGTCTCACAGTAGAAGGCAGCTGGGAACAAACCACCAACTGAAAATGAATCAGCAGAAGAGTTCTATGTTCCTATTGTTGCCATGCTGGGACTTTCTCTATCCTGGGTGCTGTTAACTCATAGTGAATGCAAAGAGAAGTGCTTTTCCTTTGTAAAGGTTAGTTTACTAAAGCCAGCTGATCACAGAGTGACAACCTGAGACCCACATTGGCCTTCACTGCTCTCTATGTTGATAGGCCTGTTGAGTGTGCACCCACCACAGAGTGCGTCCACTACTTCTAACCAGGGTTCTGATATCATAGGCTGGGCAGTAGGTAAGTTTTGCAGCTTGAAGGAGGCTCAGCTATCAGTATATTTCTTCTGGAGAGAATAATACATGCTTTGTAAAACTCTGACCTCCCAACACACCAGGCAGCTCTGAGCTCTTCTCTCCACAGCCCTTTTAAAGATATTTTAATCAATACAATTTCCCTTTCTCACTGAAATTGCACTTACTGTATTTTTAGTATGTTCTGATGGTGTGAAAGGTGTTACTTACATCCAATTTTCCATATAACCACTTCTGATGACTGTCCCTTTCAAGTCTTTTCAGCCTATCCATCCTGAATTAACTTTTCTTGTAAGAAAAGGCCTTTCGTGGTTTATAAATTTTAATACAGGATGCTAACTGCCAGAAGGTTTTGGATTTCAACCAAAGATTTTAACCAGTCTGCCCAGCAGATGAAATGAGGTACAGCTCCTGCTGCACCTGGAGACAGTACTTCTTTCATTGCTCTGTTTCAGAGTTATGACACCTCTGCTTTAGCCTCAGAAAGTCAGGAATTTTCCTTTAAACAGGCTTCCTGGAAATAGAGTTTTAGACTATTAATGGGTAATTTGTCATGCAGTATTTTTCAGCCTTAAGAAACTTTGGGTTTTGAGGTTTGTTTTGATTTTAGTGTAGTAAATTGGGGGCAGCTAAGCAGAGGTGAGACTCTTGATATGATCTTGACAGCAGGAGATGATGATCATGGAGACTAACCTTCAGTGAAAGAAGATCATGCACTTGGATGCTGAAGTGCTTTGAACTTCAGCTTCAGCCATGAAGTAGACACATGCTGATTATGGTGGATTTTACATGTACTGTGTAGATTTTACCCAAAGAAAGCCACTGACAGTGGGAAGCCATGTGTGAGGGAGTTGTGCTTGATCTGGATAAATGCTGCACTGTGCAGCTTGCAGTGGATCACCTCTCCTGTCCAGATGATTTTCCACATGAAAGACATCTGCAGAGCTCCAGAGTATGAGAAGTATCACTCCCAGAACATGGATAGTGTCTTGCACTGTCATTTTCATCTTCAAAGACCTAGATGTTTTCTACAGAGGTGTTTTCTGTGATTCTGTGATCTATAGCTCAGTTAATTAATTTATTATTATTTTTTTTTAATCTATAAAAAGTGGTCATGGTAGCACATACAAAGAGGCTCAGAGTTTGGAGATGCTGGTGTATCTGAAAGGGAAGTATGTGACACCTGCAAGATTGATCACTGAGCTGTGACTGGGATCTCTCTGTAGTTTGTTTCAGACCCTTGCTCTCATCATTTATCACTAGGGTATCTCCAGGATACTTAGTCACCAGGGTCATTGTAGTAAAGGAAGTCAGAATTCATAATTAATTAACAGATTGTAGAGTAGTTGTATGCAGAGAACCCTATGGAGCAATAAATTCCCTAGATCTACCTCATGAAGTTCTGTGCCAGACTTTCTTTGCTATGCTTCTGCCCTGTATGAAGGTGTTTCCTTTTCTGAGCATAAGCAGAGTTCCAGATGAGTGTTTTGGGCAGGTCCCAGGGAAGCCATGGCAATATACCACTTATGACACAGTATGTCACTTAATTGTAGGCATACAGTTATTTCAGCCCCTCATGGTACAAGAGTCCAACATGACTGCTGATTGTAGAAATGGATAATTTAGTAGTATTTCTCCCATCCATCTTGTTGGGTTTTTTTGTTTGCTTGGTTGTTTTTTTCTGGTAGGAAGGAGGAGGTGAGAGGTAAGAGAATATTTCTGTTCTACCATCACTGGTATCTGTGAACTTTCAGTAAACAGCATGGCTTGCTGACTTTCTAGATCTGGTTCATTGCTTTTGTGCTCATTTTCTGTTTCAGAGCTGAGCAGCTGATAGCTCATAGTGTTTCTCAGGGTGCTGGGTACTGGAGAAAGAGCAGACATGCTTTAGCTCTCATTTGTGTACTACCATGTAAAATACTTCCCCTTCATGACTAGGATATAGCAATCCTTGAATATTTTAGATAGTGATTCACTTGTTTCTCAAAGTCTAAATCTGTTTTTTCTTGCAGGCTTATTGAAATTTGAATCTTACTGAGATTCTACAGAAGTATTCTATCAGTGATAGAAGGTTGTTCAAAACACTGCCATTGCAGATGATTTAAGGAGGCAGGCTTTTTTGCTAGGGATTACCATCACATTGAGGAAAATTACAAGGATGTGGTTTATCTCTAAAACACTATTAATGATTTAGATCTAAAAGATAATGCTGGAACTTTTCTGCTAGGTCCTGTTCCCAGTCCAGCCACAAAATGTGCATCAATACAGCCAATCAGAGAACAAAATCTGCAACTCCTTGTCAGAGTTCCAGAAAACTGGTGGGTTTTTTTAATTGGTTGGGGTTTTTTGGTGGGTTTTTTTGTTTGGTTGTTTGTTGTTTGATTGGTGGTTTGTTCTTGTAAAAGACACAGCATTAGAATAAATACTTTGAACTAGAACTTCATAAAACTAGGCTAACATATTCTATGCCTTCTCTTGGCTTATGACTGAATTTTCATTAAGTGGATGAATACAGATTGTAGAATCGTAGAATGGAAGGGATTGGAAGGGACCTCTGGAGATCATCTAGTCCAACCCCCTTGCTAATGCAGGTATGCCTAAATCAGGGTGCACAGGAACATGTCCAGATGGGTTTTCAAAGTCTCCAATGAAAGAAACTCCGTAACATCTCTGGGAATCCTGTTGCAGTACTCCAGCACCCTCACATGATAGAAGTTCCTCCTCCTTAAATTCCAATGAAACCTCCTGTCAACTAGTTTGTACCATTTTCCCTTGTCCTATCACTAGGCACCACTGAAGAGCTCCCAGCCCTAAACCTCCTGACCTGCACTCTTTAGATAAACCCTGACCTGCACCCAGCTCAAGAAGGACAGGGAGCTGCTTGAGAGAATCCAGTGCAGAGCCACAAACATGATTAAGGAAGTTGAACATCTTCCTCATGAGGAGAGCCTGAGGGAGCTGTGGCTTTTTAGCTTGGAGAGGAGAAGACTGAGGGGTGCCCTCATTCATGTTTATAAATATGTAAGGAGTGAGTGCCAGGAGGATGGAGCCAGCCTCTGCTCAGTGATGCCCAGTAACAGGACAAGAGGCACGGGGTAGAAGTTGAGGCTTAGGAGGTTCCAAGTGAACCTGAGGAAGAATTTTTTCACTGTGAAGGTGACAGAGCACTGGAACAGGCTGCCCAGGGAGGTTGTGGAGTCTCCCTCTCTGGAGATATTCAAGAACCATCTGGATGCATTCCAGTGTGATCTGCTCTAGGTGATACTGCTCTGTCAGGAGGACTGGACCAGATGATCTTTCGAGGTCCCTTCCAGCCCCTGACATTCTATGATTCTATGATTTATTGTATGTATTGATAAGGTCACCTCTCAGTCTTCTGTTTTTCAGGCTAAGAGCCCCTAGGTCTCTCAGTATCTGCTTGTAACAGAGATGCTCCAGTTCCCTAATCATCCCTTGTGGCCCCCTGTTAGACTCCTCCAGCCCAGAAATGGATACAATATTCCAGATCTGGCCTCACCAGAGCAGAGTAGAGAGGGAGGAGAACCTTCCTTAATCTGGTGGCCACACTGTTCTTAATGCACCACAGAATACCATTGCCCTTCTTCAAACTTGTGGTCCACCAGCACTCTCGGGTCTTTTTCCACAGAGACGCTTCCCAGCAGGTCAGCCTCCTCAGATGGAGGATGCCCTTGTTGAACTTAGTGAGGTTCACTTTTGCCCAATTCTCCAGCCTACACAGATCATGCTGGATGGTAGCACAGCCCCCTGGTGTATCAGCTACTCCTCCTAGTCTTGTATCATCAGCAAATTTGCTGAGAGTACTCTGTTCCTTCATCCATGTTGGATGAAATGATCCAGATAAACAGTAGGGTGAAAGCTGAAGACAAGAAGGTGGTCAAGATTGCTGGAAGGAATGAATTCTTAAGGAAGGAAGGGAAAAAGAACACAGAAGTTCCAGTTATATAGCATGGGAATTTATAAAGCATGAAATAGACACTGAAAGGAATAAAAATAAGTGAAAAATCATTCAGAAAAACAAGGCAGTGTTAGATAAGGATAATACTACAGTGGTCTTAATTTGAGTAATTAAAATATAAACAAGGGTATAATAATTTTATTACCTGGATTCTGAAAAGGTGACTCCTACTGTTTGTTTATGACTTGGTGTTTTATTTGTCCTGAGGTTTTGTTTTAGGGATTTGAGCAGTTGTTTTAATAGAAGAAATCAACATATTCAAAGGAAAGCCAAAACTCACATAGTTTTCTGGGAAATACAGCATGACACCTTGACTTACACCATTTTCACAAAGGAGTTTATGATATGTCCACAGACACACACAGAGTATCTTCAGTTTCTTTTTGTATAGGACAAAAATATTGAAGAAAAATGTCCCCCTTTGCTCTCAGTACTGATCACTTTTGAAACATTGTCATATCTTTTTGTGTGCAATATAGCTATGTACTTGAGAGAATACTGGGAGGGAGAAGCAGTAAGGAACTTCAAATATGTAAAAGATACTTGCAAAGAAGAAGGGAATAAACTGTTCTTGCCATCCGTGGTTAGGACAAGAACAAATCAGCTTCATTTGCACCAAGGGAAGTGTAGATCATGCTTAAAGAAACCCAACAAAACTTCTAACGGAAAGTTATCAGGACTGCACCAGGTTGCCTGAAGAAGTTATGGAAGCTCCAGCACTGGCAGTGTTAAAGCTTCATGTGTGAGACAAAACTTTCACATGAGTTCAAGGACTGTATTTGCTCCACATTGTCTCTTAGCTGCATAAAGATAGCTCACTTTCCTCCAGATCTTCCTGCTGTTTTGTGGCAATAAATGTGCAGGAAGACTCAGTACGGATGTAACTTGAGATGCATCATGCCCTATCCATACCTAGATTGCATAAAATTTCATATGAAGCATCTCTTGAGGGATTGAGGTAATTTTTTTAATTTTTTTTTTTTTTCCCCCCCAAAGATGGAGTTCACAGTGGCCTGGTTTAAGTTACTACTTCAAAATCAGAGCTAATTGTTCACAGTGTTCCCCCAGCACTGCCCTTAATACATACCCTGTGCATACCTGATCCTTGCCAGGGTGTAGGTACAGAAATATCAGGAGAACGTGTGCTCGTTACACATGTGAGCAAGCAATGTCTGGAATGTGGAGTGTGTGTCATACACATGCTGCAAACTCATGCGTGACAGGCAGCCCTGTGTTACTTCTGAGGAAGAAACACCCCAAGCCTTGTCTAGAACAGCTTGAGATTGATGAATGCGGTACCATGTTCTCCAGATGAGGTTCGGTGATAGAAGTCTTCCATGAAATGCAACATGTTGCAGTACATGTCTTAGAGCTCGAGGAAGCTGGACTAGGGCTTAGCAACTTACACATTTCCACTTACTCTCTTGTTTATGATTGATTTCAGCACTCATAAATTTATGAGGTGCTGTGTCTGGGTCTTTATTGTTAGGAAATATGAAAGACAAAACTGAACTGAACTAAATTTAAAAGACTCAGGCTAAATACGCGGGGAGAGGGAGGAAATCTCCTTTTAACATGCATGCAGTCAAAGAAGATAAGCCAGAGTGGTTAACATCTCAGCAGTATGAACAGAGGACTAATATTTGGTGAGAACCAAGTGAACAACTATTTCAAAGAGAAAGCAGTTTTTCTTTGCACTGTTAAATTGTCATGTGAAGTTGCAAAAGCAAGTATTACCTCTTTCTACTGATTGAGACTGGGTATTTTGGGTGTCAGGGTTTGGTTGAACTGGGCTATGATAATCTTTTAAAAGATGTATTATGAGACTGACATCCAAATACTGTGGAACCTGCAGTTCTCCTGTCCTTCATAGGCTTTAGGTCAGGAGGTGCTAAAAGCTTGATCTGGGTGTTTCTGAACCCAAGAGTCACAGTTCAGAAGCAGCTAGCTGACAGAGCTGAGGCAGCAAACCTCCTTGTCTGTGACAATTTCCTAATGCTGCCCAGCTTTCCATATTTGTGGGTGCAGAGAAAATACCATTGGCCTCAGTATGAGTTCAAGAGAGAAAGAAGAAGGAAGACCTGATTTCACCAGCTTGTCCAGTCTTCCCCTTTAGCCCTTTTATCTATATCTGTAGAAGGAATAGAGTTTTAGCACATCTCTTACAGATTCATTGTACCATGTCTGCAGACATGGTAAAAACGTCAAAGTCCCAGTAGCAGTGACCTGCCTACTGGTACTTTGTTGGTATTTCTTACAAACTTTAGATGCATTTATACTTTGCCACTTTGAGGCGTTTCCAGCTCAGCTTCAAAAAGTAAAAACAACCAGGTTGATTTTTACATAAAAGAAAGAATTTATCAAATACTCTAAGACAATTTTTAACAGAAGATTTAGCCTTTAGTAAGTAATTCTTACTGAACTCTTGGAAAACATCTGAATATGTAAGTTTTTTCAGTTTACAGAGCAAGAGTCAGTGATTACAAATTCCCAGGTCAGAAGAAGTTTTTTGAGTGCAGAGAGCAAGCTGATGCTAGCTTTCTTTCCTTTATTCCTCTTTTCTTACCACTACACAGCAGGTCTCTCTTCCAATTCACTTCAACCCCAGATCTACTAGCATGCAGATGAGGTTTTAATGAGGCATTTCTATGGTTTGCTTTCTACATTTTAAAAGTGTCTGGCATTTTTGTGTGTCAAGGCATAATACTAAATCAATCAGATTTTACAGATGATATTTGATGATGGTACTCACCTCACAAAGCTTAACATTTCTATTAGTGTTTATAGTATTGGTTTGAGGTATTTCACATAATGTTTCCCTGGACAACTCTTAGCAGAGATTTAAATGTTTAACATGTGTGGCTGTGTGGACTAATATAACACATGATTTTACCATCACTATCTTTATGTCCTTTCTTAAAAAATAGTTTCTCCTCTTTTACAAAATAATGGTCCTTTTACAGAGAATTCTTGTGGCCAACAGGCATGACCTATGAAATCCTCCAGAGGAGGAATCCTAGCTGGATGTGTGGCAAGGCCAAGTAAACCTTTAACCTTTTTCCTTTTTTTTTTTTTTTTTTTTTTTTGGCGTAGGGGATGTGGGGGACAGTGGGAAAGCCCACTGTAAACTCCTTCAGAGATGTTTCATCCGAGATAAATGGCTTCTCAAACCTGGCCATTTTACAGATATGCAAACACCTATCATGGAAATGTGTGTCTAACAAGGGTTTCTGCAGGTGTGGAACTGTCAGGAGGGTTTAGTTTGTGTTTCTAACAGATGAATGGAAGAAGGCAAAGTTGTTCAAACAGGACTGTTCTTTGCTGGAACTAGTGTGATGTTCTTTACTTCAGTATCCTTCTCTTTTTAAAACTACTGTCCTGTATATTATTCTTTTCTTGAAAGACAGATCCCTAAAGTCCCTGTCTTTTCTTATCATATCATGTTTCATATTTTAAAATCATTTAACCTTCTCAGTCTGCTGAGTAGATGTGCTACAAACAACAACACACGGTGGCCACCCCTTGGCAATGTCTGATATGTAAAGAGGAGATTTCAGTCCATGTTTTAAGATCATGCATGGACACAGGCCACTTTTCACTCACAGTACCACACTACCTTCAGAAAGCAACAAATACACCCAGGAGATTTTTTCCTTATTAACCTGTGGTAACCAGAGAACCAGCTCTTGAATTAGCTTATCAACACTGACTACATGTTGATTCATAAGTGACTGTGAGAGAATGCCTTTGGAAATTTTGGAAAACTTCAGTTGCAGTTGACTCTAGAAGACACCTTTGGCACCTAAAAATAAAGAGAAGACCTTTCATGTTCTTTATTTAGTGAACAGGTGGAATTTTGGAAAGCTCTTTAGTGTGTTAGATATTCAGAACTCCCTGTATGCTTTACCTAGTTGTCCCCATTTACCCCTAACACTCCCCATTTAAAGGATGGTGAAACTGAGATTGGCAAAAGAAATTTTTCACTGGGATCACAAAAGAAGTTCTCCTTTTTTTTTTTTTATGGTAGAGCAGCAGTCTGTCTGTTTTCCAACTAGCTGACTGACTCTACCTGTTGATTTCTATAAGGGGTATGTCACGAGTGCAGATTGACCTACATGTGGTCAGTCTCTGACAGCCATTTGCTCAGGATATCCTTTTCTTTGTATTTCAGAAGCAGCCTTTTTTCTTCAAGGTGATCTATACTGAGTTGCTTCCTGCTCATGTGAAATATAGTTGACTTGAGAAGTTCAGGTTTTATACTTTGTCTTTAATTTTGTTTTTACGTTTCTAACCAACATGAAAAAATATTCAACAATTCAGACCTATACCTAGAGGAATCCTGTTCCCAGCCATGATATTTCTTCTTTGTCCAGTGTTGTCTTTCTGAAAGAAATTAAGATTTTTTGCAAAAGCAAAACTTAAGCAAATTGTTTGAGTTGTAAATACTATTCACTGATTTTGAGACTTGTGGCAGGCAAACAAAGCAAAGAACTCAGTCTCTCTATCAAAATGTAGTTTCGAATTTGATTAACCAAATCATAGTAAAACAAAAGTCTCTTCATTTGTGGCAGATTAGTAGACTCTAAAAAATACAGAAGTAAATTAAGGTATTGGCTATGATGGTATTATATATGGTATTATATGGTATTATATATTGTGTATAAAGAGCTGTGTGGTAGCTGTGTGGTAGCTGAAATATAGGGTACAGAAAGGGGCTCTGATTTTTTTTTTTTTAACATCTGCATTGCACTTTCTCATTCTTTAACTTTTTAAACATGTATTATATTTTTAACCAGTCTGCCTGACTGGTTAAACCTCCTTCCCTGACATGACAGGCTTTTCAAGCAACAGAGGTTTTAATCTGAAAAGCTCACTTTAAGACAGTAATTTCCAACAGCCACATTTGAAGTTCCTGTAAGAACCCTTATTCTCTACAGAGCAGGGGTCACATTACAGACTAGGCTTTTGAAAAGCAACAACACCACTGCCAAAGGGTCTCTGCCCTTAAAAACTTCTCATGTATCGTGTATCCTTTTTGCTGTCAAATTCCACTGGAGTGCAAACAGTTCAGTCCCTGCTAGGGCTGATGTCACTGAACGAAGTGCATTCGGGATGCATATCTCTCTATTCATTTGGAAACATTTCTGTATTTATTTATTTATTTAGGTAGTTATCTAGATATTTATTTATTTTAAGAAATTGATCAGAGTAATTTTGCTTCCTAAATAATTTGGATGTCTCTTTTCCTCTGATTTAGTCAAATATATGTTTATGAAGTAGTTGAGCTGAAGTTGCCAAACTTGGCTGTATATCTGAGCAGCCTGGATAGGAAGCTTTTGCAGCTGATATTGGCCTCAAGCAGCTGATCATCAGAGCATTTCCTTCCTCTGCCCACGCCAGCCAAATGACCAGCAGGCAGAGCTCTTCTACATCTATGGTCAACAACTTGGCCAAAATATTTGATCCAAACGCTTTGCAAAATCAAAGGCCTGATAATGAAATGGACCCTCCCCAAATTCCTCATTTTCCAAGCAGTGATGTCATCACATCTGAAAGTTCTGTCATCATGGATATGAAGTTTGCCTCTCTTGAAAAGAAAATAGATAAGCTGTTGACTCTGCAAGACACTGTCCTTACGAAGCTTAATAATGTTTCCCAGGAAATCTGTTGCATTGAAAAAGACATTGAGATTGTAAAGGCGGAAACATCTGAACCTGGATCAAGGATGGGAAGAAAAAAAAATCTAAGAAGTAATGAAATGAAGAGGCTTTGCCTTAAAATGGAAAAATCTCTTTCTAATATAAACAGGAACGCAGAGCAGCAGGTTAAAAGGCTAGATGGACTGGATAAAAGTGTTTCTGGACTGCAGAAGCTTGTAGGGCCTCTGGTTGAGAAGTTTAAAACACTAGTAATTCATAATTCAAGTGTAAAACGCTATGTTCACAAACGTAAACATTGCAAGGCAGGTGATTTTACAAAAGCAGCTGGACATCTCTTTAGGATGCAGATTTTCTCGGAGACAACAGCTGATGCGCTGCTCAAGAAGAAGAGTGAAAAGGTGAGCCCAGGTTTGTGTTTCATCTTGTCAGGAATCATTGCGAGCTGCAGCTTTGTTCTGCTATATGCTTAGCTATTTTCTTTAATTAACACTTGAGAGAAAATAACCAATATGGTATAAAAATGAAAAATATTAGAACAAATTGAGCAAGTTTCAGTGGAAAAAGATAGAAATCTGCTGAGTGATAAATAGCTTATTTCTTTACAGTTGTAAAACATAGCTAGGGGTCACTGACATGGGTGACAAAGACTGACGCAGACTTCAGGAGGTTTTGGTGAGTCTTGGCCATACATTTTGCTATGATCATCTCTGGATTTATAAATCTCTAGGGAAATCAAGTTGCAGCAGTCATGTTATATGCAGTAAGGTCTAGAGCTCAGTGAAACTGGTAAAACTCCTTCTTGGGTCGGGGCACATACATATAGATGCTCTTTAATTCAAAGAAGATTTTAAGTGTGCTGTTTCCATCTGGTATTTCTGCTGACATCGATGGGGAGGGGAGGACTTCTAAACTGGGATCTGAGGTAGAGTTACTGTAACTGGAGCTGTGTCTTGTATAAACTTCTTTGGGGAAAAATGCTTGTGTCACTGTAGCAGGAGTTTCGTCGTGTTCTTTACCAGGCAGATTAAAAGACCACAAAAATCTCTTGAAAGGCTTCATTGACTATAACAGACTCTTATTAGGATAGTTTGACTATTCTTCTTTGGGAAAGAAGCCCAGTAGCATTAAAAAAAATGAAGGAATTTCTTCAGACAAAATATGTTGATGTTTTATTAACCTACAGTGAACCAAAAAGGTTGCCTTTAATGCTTTAATGTTTTTTTCCTGCTTTGCTTTAGTCTTTTTTTTTTCTTTTTCCCTCAAAAAAAAAACCAAAGTAACATACAGGTTTCATTTGTTGATTCATTGAAAGATTAATTCTTAAGCTTGTTTTTCTAAAATTTTTGAGGAGAAAAAGCATCTTGTGAAGGTATTACTAGAAATGGCATTCCTTGAAGAAAGAAGCACCCTGTATTACTCAGACTAGTCTGGTCAGCAAACCAGTTGCCTTTCAGCTTGGTTGCTCTTAGGGAGCCCAACTTCTTAGGTAGGCAAGAAACATTTGAGCCATCACAGGAAACTATAAAAATAGTGGTCATTCCTGGGTAGCAGCAGAGGAGCAGCTTGAAAAGCTCTGTCAGCTGAACTAGCTGATCCACCACTATGTAAGGATATAAACTATGTACTTGTGTTTCCAGAGCATTGTTAGCTGAAAGGAAAAGTTGCTGTCCTGTCAAAGGAGACTGACAACAAAAGTGTTTTTTATAGGCACTTCTTGATATGGGGTTGGACTGGTATTAATAAAGGGGTTTCAACAAAGGAGAAGTTTTCTTGGTTTGTACCATTGCTTTGATGAGAAAACATTACTTATTTTGAGCATCTAAGTTTAGGGCTTCTTTTAATTTTCAAAACATCAAAGGAAACATCTGTTGTAAAAGCCCCATTGTAATGACACCCACTGCTCATCTCTGTATCGCTTTGATTGCTGCAATTTGTGGTAGAGCTCTACCTGTCTTGGTAAAATTACATATTCATCTAAACTGTTTATAAATATAAATTGAATCAGAATCAAAGAATCAGAGAACTTTAGAGGTTGGAAGGGACCTCCAGAGATTGTCGAGTCCAACCTCCCTGTCAAGGCAGGATCCCCTAGGGTAGTTCACACAGAAATACATCATAGAATCATAGAATCAGCCAGGCTGGAAGAGACCTCCAAGATCATCCAGTCCAACCTATCACCCAGCCCTAGCCAATCAACTAGACCATGGCACTAAGTGCCCCATCTAGTCTTTTCTTGAACACCTCCAGGGATGATGACTCCACCACCTCCCTGGGCAGCCCATTCCAATGCCAATCACTCTCTCTGTGAAAAACTTCCTCCTAATATCAAGCCTATACCTCCCCTGGCACAACTTGAGACTGTGTCCCCTTGTTCTGTTGCTAGTTGCCTGGGAGAAGAGACCAACCCCCACCTGGCTACAACCTCCTTTCAGGTAGTTGTAGACAGCAATGAGGTCACCCCAGAGCCTCCTCTTTTCCAGGCTAAACACCCNTGGATAGAAGCTTCTCCTCGTGTTGAGGTGAAACCTTCTATGTTCCAATTTGTAGCCGTTGCTCCTTGTCTTATTGCTGCTGACCAGCATAAAGAGATTGGCCCCATCCTCTTGACACCCACCCCTCAGATATTTGTATACATTGATGAGACCTCCTCTCAGCCTTCTTTTCTTGAGATTAAACAGCCCCAGGTTTCTCAGTGTCTTCGTAGGGGAGATGCTCAAGTCCCCCAGTCATCCTCATGGCTCTCTGCTGGACTCTTTCCAGCAGCTCCAGAGAGCTCTACTAGGTGCAAGGCTCTCTGTGCTAGAAATGTAGGGTAAGAGAATGAAGAAGACTGTAGGCTTTACTAGTGAGTGTGTGGGAACATGTGGGTGTAGTGGCAAAGGCAGGACAAAGTTGTCCTCCTGGCAGGCCAGAAGGGAGATGCATGTACCCAGCTGTGAGATCAGAGGCCTGCAAGGGCCTGGAAATGGAGGGCAAGGGCCTTGAACATGATAGAAACAGAGGCAGCTACTGACAAAGACCCGAAGAGCAGAGGAGTAAGCCGAGTCCCTGTCTGTTTCCAACAGCAGCTCCATTTGTAATCCCTCAATGATTAATTTTTGTTTAGGCAAGCTCTCGACAATGGTGAGTAGGCTTTGTAGGAGTTTGTCTAGCGTGAAGGCTTAGGAAAGGCAGCACAAGCACGTCTGGAATCGTGCTGGCGATGTTATTATGTTGTTAATATTTTGTTTGCTTTATGAGATAGCATACATATGTTAGCTTGTCATTACCTTCCTCACTGTGCATTTGATTTATTAGCAAAGGACCATCAT
Organism: Ramphastos sulfuratus; assembly: GCA_013399055.1. Lineage (NCBI taxonomy): Eukaryota > Metazoa > Chordata > Aves > Piciformes > Ramphastidae > Ramphastos > Ramphastos sulfuratus. The sequence goes on from WBNM01029874.1 coordinate 62,214, forward strand.
AAAATTATTGAGGTGTCCTGTGAACAACAGCTGTATTTAGTAAACACTTAGTCATCTTGGGTGTAAGTAAAAACAGACTTGAATTCAGCCTCACATTATGAATAATGGGACATGGTGTGATATCCTTCATCAGAGACTGCTGAGCCTGTCTGTCAGCTTAATAGGAGCTGCCTCTTTACTGTGAGTGTGAGTGGTAATTTGCATCTCTGAGCAAGTTAGTGAAAAGACTGGTCCATGAGACATAGGGAAGTTGGTTGCTTGTGTCTCTGCCTGCTGTGTATTCAAACTAAATGTGTAAATAAGGTTTTACACTGTTGTGACAGAAGGAGGAAGAAAATCAAGAGAATGGAGAAATTGGGGATCTTGCTTTTGCAGTTTTACACCTGAAATGCACCACTGATGCTTGGTGCTTGGAGTAAAATTATCTGATTATGCAGGAATCAATCCTTGTCAATCCTTGTTGCTGTCTCTAGTCCCCACCTGACAACAGGTCTGAACGATGCTGACCCTGCAGAAGAGCAGGCTGCCAGGCAGAAGTACCAACATCTCTTATCCTAGATGGTCTCTGTATGGCAATATTGAGCAACTCTTCAAACAGTTTAGGCATACACAACCACATTCTCTTTCCTTACAGCTATAGGCAAGGTGAATCCCTCACCATAGTTAGTTTAGAACAGTACCTTCTTCTGTGCACTGCTGGAGATGTCCTGTGGTTTGGATGATGTGCCTATTTGTCTTCCACCCTGCCTCAGCTATGAGCAAATGCCACCTCTTAGTTCTACTGGATGAGCTGACAAATGCTTGGTTGTCCCCAGCCTGGTTCTGCTAAATAATCTAGCCATTCTTCCTTACTGGTAGGTGGGGCAGTAGGTGCCCATTGATGCATCTGGATAAGGCAGTGGATTATGTTAACAGACTGCTCAATCACCTGCCTTCCCATCCTTCCCTCTCTAGAGGGCTGCTGCCCTTTGCTTTACTAAGTGTAGGATTTCTTTTAAATATTTCCTAACTGGCCTGTTTTATAGAACCGGATTGTGAGCAATGGGAAAAATGGGGAGGGAAGAGGGCGAATGGAAAAGAGGTAATGAAGGGATGATAAGCAGCTGGAACAGTTTGCAAATCATAGGCACCACAGGGACATTTTGTGCTCTTGCAGAGATAAGGATTGCTCTCCTCTTTCTGCTTTCTTGCCTCTTACTGCCATCCTGAAATACTTGCTCTGCCTTGTACAGGAGGTTAGTTTCTGTTTTGGCTTGGAGCTTAGCCTGCAGACACTTTGTGCTGTGTTGATGCTGCCAAATGTCTCCCAGCTGCTTTCCACTGAGTGCTGTGTGACTCTGTCACCGCATGGCTGAAAGCAGTAACATGTATTATTTGTCATTTAAAGTTATTTTCTCACTACTACTACCGAGGGAAATCAGCAGTTCTGCAGTAAGAGTCTTTGAAAGTCTTGAGGTTTTCCTCAACTTCACCTTTTAAAGTAGCTTGTGATAATCTAGCTTTTTTGATCCTATTTCTTCCACTTACAGAGAAAGGAGGTAAAATAATGCTTCATTTATTTCCTCCAAATTAAACAGTTTAGGGATTCTGTATTACCAACCTGCAAATACTCACCTGGAGAGTCAGAAAGTTCCTTTTGTTGCCATTGTAAAGTGGTGAACTTTCTGCAGTTGTCTGCATGTTGTTGTAACTTTGATTGCCTGCCATTTCTGCAGGCTTTGCCGTAGGATTCATAACTATTAACAGTTGGAGGCTGTTTCACTTACTAAAAACACCCCATCAGTGTGAGCTGTGTTTTCTGTTTGAACCCTCTGTCCTTCCCATGTAGGTATCACACTGCAATTGCAACTCACTGGCTGCTTTAGTGAGTCTGCAATGAAGCTGCTGTTTGCCATGTGTTTTAACATCTATTCAGCCTCAGTCTGTAACAGTTCTTCTGAGTTCTTAATTTTGCCTTAATGGGTCCCTTATGCATTGTTTAAATTCTCTCCAGATTGACTGTGCACTTTCTATTTTTCATATTCCGGCCAAATAGACCAGAATTGTTTGATTTTTTTATATATATATATATAATCTTTTAAATTTTTTTTTTCATCTGTCTGCAAGGATTTCTTTCTGCTGTCCTCAGTGGTTTTGAGGGTAGAGGCTTTCTGCAGAATCTCAGCAGATGAGTTGTCCTTGCTTGGGCAGTGCAGCCAATCAGCACCTTCAGCTGCTGTTCTACTTGGGACTGTTCTTCCACTTGGGACTGATGTCTTTACTTAAATATGTTCATAGTACAGGTATCCCAGTTTTGAGTGAGCTATAGTACAGCTACAATTCTCTGACTTTGTCTATAAAAGCAGTATGTTTTCTCCAGATGACATTCTCTCCCTTACTGACAGCAGTAGGAGGTTTTTAATGCCCTTCCAATTCAGAATGCTGTTTAATTTTGCTTTCATTTAGCCTTAGAACTTCCTGTTTGCTCTGCAATGATCTTTCTCTACAACTCTGAGGAATGTGTGAAATCAAAGCAGGCACAGATGATTTCTGCATACCTGCACACCACCTTGGGCATGACCTTAACATCTGTGCATTACAGCAACCATTTTAGGAATCCATTACAATTCCTTCACAAAATTAGGGAGACCTCATGATGAAGGTGTAGAGAGAACTTCTGGTAGTGCGGGAGAGCAGGACAAGGCAGGTCATCAGAGGGCAGTCCTGTAAAAGCAGGAGGCTCTTGACAAGATGAGACAATGATGGGAGGAATTTACTCAGCAAGAGGTCTTCACTCACTGTGATCGTCTAAAATCCACCTTTTGTCAGCAGCCATTTAGCCAGTTTTCAGATGAGGATTCCTCTTAGCTCCTAACCAGAGTCAGTTGCATTTGCCAGTAGCAAGAGCACCATGCTTGAATGCCGCCTCCAATAGGAGAGTTGCTTTATGTGCAGTCTCCACTGTGCTGGCTTTGGACAACAAGGGTAGCTGCTCTGGAACACAATTAGTTTGGTGCTATCCTGGCAGCACCTGGGCTTTTGCACACAAGCACCAGTGAGGAGAAGTGAGGATGGCAGGCAGTGAGCAATAAAAAGATATTTGTGACTTGAGTTTAGTTTACACAGAAGAATGATTTCTTCATCTAGTTCAAGGGGCTCTATAAAGGCATTGGAAAAATCAAAATCTTTGCCTAAAGGTGGCAGCAATTTGTGTAGTGGGGGGGGAAAAAAAAAAAAAGAGAGATGGAAGCAGATGTACCACCTGCCAGCAAGGGCACATTATCATACAATGGAATGATTTTGGTTGGAAAAGACCTCTAAGATTATCAAGTCCAACCATCAACCCAACACACCATGCCCACTAAACCATGTCCTGAAGTGCCATGTCTACACATTTTGGAACACGTCCAGGGACAGTGAATCCACCACCTTCCTGGGTGACCTGTTGCAATGCCTGACCACTTTCAGGAAAGAATTTCTTCTTAATAACCAATCTAAACCTCCCCTGGCACAACTTGAAGCCATTTTCTCTCATTCTATCACTTGATACTAGGGAAAAGGTTTATAAGTTTGTATCAGAAATAGAATCACTGAATATTTTGCATTGCTGGGGGCAAAAAGGGGTTTGTATTGAACAGGAACAATAAAAGGAGGAGGGGATGGATTCCATTTTTGAGGGACAACACAGGAGGCATCATCATGCATGCTGGTTATGCCAAGGTCTCTGTCATGTGTGATACATTCTGCTGTGTAGATGTGGAGATAGAATGCTCAAGCGGCAAAGCTTATAGCTGATTTCTGGCTATTAACAAAAAGCTCAACTAACTTGATAAAAGGATGGTGATCAGGTCTTGCAGAAACCCAGGATATCTTGCCATAATAGCAAAATATCTTAAGGACATGAGGCACTGAGTAAGAAAGGTGGTTTAGGTGTATGTGAAAATTTGTACCCTGGTACCAGCTGACTGAAATTGAGAATAACATCTTGACTTCAAATGAAATGTGATGGGCTGATCAAGCACCTTTAACTAAGAAGCTGAGGCAGCTTCATGAGGCCCTGCATTACAAAATATTGTGCAGTAGGAAAAAAAAATAATCAAAGAGTTTTATTGGTGAATTAAAAAAAATTGAAAGTTAGCTAGGAAAACATTCCAAGGGTTGAACTGCAACAGTATTAAGAAGGAATTTAATTAAATGCAGCTCATTAAAAAGTAGTCAGATGTCTATAAAAGCATTAATTTCTTGCCACTTTTGAAATTTCTTTTAAAATATATTTATGTATATAATTTCTTATTGGTTAATTTATAAAGTCAAATTAAATAATTTCCTAAAGTGTTTTTTGGGTTTTTTTGCCCCCCATTGGTCTGTACTAAAGTTTTAGCCTCTGGAGTGTCTCGCATTATTTTGTTACCGCGTGGGCTTTTATTCTGTCTCTGTTGCTTAGGGTCTAGTAGCACTCTGTATGAAAGAGTATGTTTAAGTCTGGAAAATGTATTTTTGAAGCACAATACCAACTTGTGTAAGTACAGACACCTTTTTGCCCTGGTATGTTTTGTAGGGTCACAATGCAACCTTTCATATTTAACCTTTTGTGGAATTAAAATGAAAACTTCGTTGAAAGCTTTTGGCTTGTATGAGTGGGGAAAATGACTGTAGTGCCATTAACCTCGTTGTGCATATTCAAGTCATTAAAGGGGAAGAAATAAGGTGGAGGCATAATTGCCATTAAGAAATACTGATTCCTATAATTTTAGAAATTACAGACTGGGAAAAAAGTCACATCACCAAAGTTCAGGAAGAATAATATATAAATAAATAAAGTCCCATTAGGGATGAGTTAAAAAAACCCTTAAGAAAGCACTGCTACCAAACCTAAGGATGAGGAATGTGGGGAAGAGTAGTCAGGTGTCATTATCAAACCACCACAGCTTTTGGATGAAATTTCAGAAGAATGTGGTGCCTGTGGGCACTCAGTGACCTGTGGGCTCTCAGAGTGACTGGCACAGCTTCCTGGGGTTGGACATCATGGATCCAGGTCCCTGACAGACTACAAGGAGTTTTTTTTTGTGCCTCCTGTCGCTAGGCTGGGAGGGACAATTTGATTCCTGTCAGCTCCAGAGAACCTGGTGCAATGCAACCTTTTACAGTGAAATAAAAATGAGGGTCAGGGTTTGACAACTTGGAAGCCACATGTTGCCACAAATAGGAAAACACGGAGAAAACTGGGATGCTCATGTACAGACTGCTCATGTGTCTACAAACAGTCCAAAATCTAGTCCTTGTATTTGTATTTCTTATTCTAGTGTGCTACTGACTACCAGCTACACGTATTGATTCTGAAAGATACCAGTACATGTTTCATTTATATTTACTTATTTATTTGCAACATCTAAATTAGTATGAGCTCCTCGTCTGCTGTTCATACGTAAGAGATTAGAAATGATACTTGAGTAAACACTGTCAGAATTTATGTAACACCCTGGCAGCTCCAGATACACAGCATCATCCGGTGTTCCTTCCACCAGATGGGTTTTCAAAAGCTGGCTTCTGTATTTCACACCTGCAAACTACAGCAATATTTAGTAGGAAGTGCTGTGTGCCTGCAATTAATTCTGAATGCAGGAGCGAAATCTGGCCTCACGCATCAAAGAACTTGGCGACTGTTTCTCTGGTTATTTGTTCAGCTGACTGTGTTTGATCAGAGCTGATGTCCTCAGTGGTACAGTGAGGCTGACATACTTACTGGAATCTGAGTGCATTACTGATTGTGGTCACACTGCAGAATCGGTAAGGCTTTTCCCTACCTCTTTTAGTGCTTTTCACCAGTGAAAAAAAGAGAATGAGCATTGCTCGATTGCCTGGGATCCATCTGGAATCAAGACATTTATATTTAACTTCTGTGTGAACAAACCTCCTAGTTTCTACTAGGCAAGGGTACTAGTTGTGTTTAGGACTTTTTCATTTCTTGTCTTGGACCTTCCCAGGACCAACTGCATCCCAAATCATTGTCAATCCCAATCTCTGTTCTTATGCTCATAGCATTTAGTTCTTATGCTTATATTACAGTGTCTTTGTCCTCTGCAGATCAAGATTTTTTGAACAAGTCCTAATGAAATCCTTTAATTCCGTTTCATTCAGCTTTTCTCAAACCTTCTTGTTTCTCATGGATTTCTCTTTCCCTTGAAATGAGTTTTTATAGCACATTGCTTTAATTCCATGCCTATTTTCTATACCACTTGATAAAATTAAGGGAAACCCAAAGAAGCATAAAAAATGCAGAGGGCTTACCAAAATAAATGTTTAGTAATGGGACTGATTCATGCCCAGAGTACTATAAGAAGTAGGAATGCTTGCCTGATTAAGACATTCAATATTAAGTGTCTGGCCTTATATATTTTGTTGAAATAGCACATTATGATGCTTCACCTCAAAGAGCAAAAGTTCCTTCTTGGGAAAATATTTGGATGTATTTGCATTTTTCACACCTTGTGGATCTATTATTGATAACAATAGTGCCAGTTTCATAGTAGAGTGAGAGGAAGAAGGCAGATGGAAAAGAAGCTGTGAGCAACAGCAGACATCATGGTGGTTACCACCCTGCTGCAAGTCTCAAAGTGGCCAATGAGGAAACACAGAGAGAAATGGCAGAGATACACGAATAAATAACCACAGAGATACCTCACAGCAGAGATTTTTTTTATGAGGAGCTGGCTTGGTACAGAGCACCTCTAGATGTCACTGCAGCATTGTAAAATATTGGTAGGAGAAGACTACGAAGCTGACACGGTTTCTATCATCCTATTCCTGGTTAACTCTTTTAATCAGCCTGTAATACATTATTGGATCATTAAAAATGCCATTACCAAATGTTGTTAACAGTAAAAAACTTTTTAAAATCTGTCAGTAAGTCTGTTACTGAAAATTTTACTAGGATATTAAGTATTCCTAACTTTGGTTTAACTAGCCTAGTTTTTATCAGCAAAAGCTAGTGCAGGGCAACAGCTCATTTCTGTGTGGCTGGGAGTTCGTTTTTTGTTATTGCTCTTGTTTTGGGTTTGTTTGGTGCCTGAGGCTCAATCCTGATCTTTTTTTGGACTGTGTTTTTACCAACACTGATGTTGATTACAGCTAAGATAATTTCTCTTGCTCTACACAGTCACTGAACTTACCAGCTTATTAGTGATTAACATAAGGACCATCATTTAGAGGAATAGTGCGAGTTAGAACAGAAAGTACTTGGATTCGACCAAAAATATATGGCTGTAATTTCATGAGGAGCAATACAACATGAGCATTGTATACGCTGACTAATACATCAAGTGCCTCTTCCACAGGTCATCAAAGAAAAGTCGCATTTGAATGAGACAGGAATAAAAGAGAAGAAGCCACCAGATTCAACAGGTTAGAATATTTTTTTTTCCTAACGATTTTCTAGTTCCTAAGGATAGAGCTGCACAGAAATAGGCATTACTCTCATGAGCAGCTCCAGTGAAATTGCTTGGGTTACGTGCGTGCTTATCAGTGTGAATGAGAATTGTTCAAGCAACGTCAACCTACTTTCCACCTGCCTCTGCACCATATGGCAAACTGCACAAAAAACCGAAGTGCTTGGCATGACAAGTTTATTAACCTTGACTTGGCTGACAGTAAGTTTGAGTGAGAAAAATGTTTTCCAGTGCTGTATCTGAAAGGGAAGAGTTTGTGATCCATGATATCCCTGTTCAAAAACAGTATTCTCTGCATGTTTAGAAGACTTTTACACTGGCCTTGAAAGTGGGAGAGGAAAGAAAGTGCCTAGTTCAAAATGCAACAGAAGCTATGCTACGTGTGCAACCCTACTTCAATACTGCTACTGACTATCAGAGAACTATTGATGGATTCCTTGGTAATCTCTTCACTTACAGAGGGAGCCACCCAGAAGAAGAACCAGTCCTGCTCTCAGGAAGAAGAAGTTGATAAGCTCAACAAGGAAAATGTTGAGAGAGAAAATTCTGTTGTGCTTCAAACAGACGCTTCCAAATTTCCAACTGGAGAGCCAGAAGAGAAAGGAGGAAAATTGGCTTTTGAAAGCAACTACAATTATAGGAGAAGCTCCATTCAGAAATCCTTTGCTACAGAAAAGCAGCAGGAAGATGCTGTTGATGATGCTTGTCAAAAGGTAACTGGGCAGAAGATAGAGAGTGAGTCTCCAGCAGATGGGGAGAGGAAGGAGGAACATCAGGTGTCTGGAGATGAAAGACAAAAAGAGAGAGAGAACAAAGAGGAAGGAAATGCTGACAAGAGTGAAAAGGATGTTGAGGAACCACCAACTCCTTCCCAAACTGAAGATGAGGCAGAACAAAGCCATGATGAAGAGGAACCAGAGGGGCGGTAAGATCTGAATCTCAGCTGTACATTCTTGAGAGACCCATGTTTTAGAAAAATGTGTAGTTCAAGGTGGCTGGTTAATATAAATATTCGTGACAGTTCAGCCCAATACAAAAGTGTAAAATCATTTTATCTCTCTGACCCAAGCTCTAAGCTGAAATTATACCTTTAAAAAAGACAGGCAAACAATCTACCGTGCACTGTATGAGCGGTGTGCTTTGATTGTTTGCTTCAGGAATAGGTTAGGAACATGGGAATTCTGTTAGGCTATTCTTCCTCTCTGAGGAGAAGTCTAGTAGCAAACCTAGTAGCAAATAGGGTTAGATTAAGCCAGGTACTAATTGGGAAGTAAATTACTACAAAATGAAGTAACTTAAGTGATAACATAAAACCATAAACGTTTGACCAGGCAATTAAACTGATAAATTTATTTATTGTAGTTCTTTCTTTCCTGAATTGATATATAGCCTTCAAGGGTAAAGAGTTTAAGCTCTCAGGGACCTGTATGAACATTTCTTTAAAGGCGAGATTAAAAGCCAAATGTTACATTTAGAAGAACTCGAGTGAGAGTTTCAGTAATGGAGAAACAATTTGCTGTCATTATTAACTTAGGGGTAATTTTTATTTCTCAGAGTGAATATTGAAACAGTTTACACCATGAAGCAAAATAACCTGTTACCTGAATACAATATATGTGTAGGCATTCTTCATCTGTGTTTCTAAATTTGCTGTGCTTTCAGTGTACTCTGCTCTAACACCATGTTTTGTCCTTGCAGGTGTAAAGGCTGCGAAAAAGGTACAGGAAATTATAGTCCAGTCACTGAGCAAACCTGCCAATTTGAGCATAGAGGTAGCAGTAAGCATTGAGTGAATGATGAAGGCCTATTCAAAGATGGCAAGAAAAAGAGCAAGCTACATGCAGAACTTGCTGATGGCATATGTAAAACCAAAAAAGCTCTTACAGGGAGTATTCCTAAAGGCAAGGCATTTGATTCAACTGCTATCAAAATGACAGTGAGAGGGAAACATCTATAGAAGAGAATGATTTTGTGATTGTTATTAGTGTGGGGAAAGACCATATCCTAACTTATTGGGAAATAACACAGTTCTATTTGCTTCTGTCTTAGAGGCTTCTATTCTGAGAGAAGTTAGTTGCAACTAATTTGCTTTTGTCACAACTACTTGACCTAGAACTATCCTCTTTCCCTCTTGTTTTAACAATAGAACTAAACTTCCTAAGGACAGAGTGGTGGGAGAAATTGTATCACGTGTGACAAAACTGGCCTGCAGAAGTGCTGAGAACGTGTGTTGTTAGCACAGTATCTGCAATGCTTCAGATGCAGCATGCAAAATCAGCTTGCTCATATTCATGCTATTGCAATCTGAAATTAGAACAACTGCTGCCTGTTAAACAAAAACCCACAGATTTTTGTGTGGAACCCTGAGTGATGTCGTTGAACAGTTGGATAAATGATGCTCAGGCACCAAACTGAGGCAGTCCTCACCAGGATTAGGCAGAGATTTGTGATATTAGACCAGCTTGAGAATTTCAGTGCCTCTCCCTGTATATGAAATGGAGGCACATGAGAAGATGGCCTGAAGGATTTGAAGATGTATGTGTGTGCATGCACAGGACTCAGAATTAATTTCTTTGCTTTGGGAATGGGGAGAGAGTGGGAAAGGGAAACATTTATTAAATCTTTATGCTAGGCTTTTGCAGCAGGAAGCAGTAGTGTATAAAAAATTTTAACTCTGTAACCTGTCCTGAGCTCTGGCAGATTGTTAGGGATGACATAAAGATTAGAGTGTCACTCTTGGAACATCTTTGATGTGTAATGGAAGGTTGTTCTTGAATAAAGAGAACATCCTCTCTGCTATGCAGGAAAAGGAAAATGGTTGATCAGTCACTGAGAAAATCTTGAAGGCTGAAACTTAGGAATAGCTTTAAAGAGGCACTCTGGCCTCTTTACATGACCACTTCTTTGCCCAAAGTTTGGTAATGTTTGGGAGCTGAGCTTTCAAGACATTTTCTTCTGTCACTTAGATGCTGGAGCCCTTGGTGTTTCTGTTATCTCCCTTTAGGGTAGGGGTTCTCTTGGCATTTTGTGTGTCTCAGTAACAGGGAAAGGCCCATACTTGAGGTCCTGCAATTCAGACTCTGCCGAATCTCAAGTAGGTGGCAAACTTCCAGAAGCCCCAACTTTTCCCAATTCCTTGACCATGAACTAACTTCCTGACCATGTAAGTCATTAACACTGTCAAAAAAAAAAAAAAAAAAAAAGAAAATCTAGGTACACAGCTGGTCTCCTGGAAAAATGGATGTTCACTGTGAATAAGTAGCATCTACTACTACATTAATGACCAAAGTGTTCCTGCCAGCTGCATGCTGTCATGGGTTTTGTTTTGGGTTTTTTTCGGGGGGGGAGTTTAATCATTTTTACTGTAGTAATGAATGATTTTTAAATTGCTCAACAAGCCTCACACAAAAAAGAGCCAGCATGCCAAACCAGGGAGCTCATGCTGAAATGCTGGGGCTCTAGCCCTCCCAACCACTTGAAGAAGTATTTGTCACCTTGGTCAGCCAAAGGTCACTGTCAGGACTATCAATCAAATGGCAAACAACATGGGTGTGAAATTGAAGTCACAACACCCTGTGAAAAATCCAAAGAGAAATATGGCATGCAGGGCTGGTCTCCAGCAGGGATTTTGACCTCGGGGTGGCAGAATAGTCCAGCGTGTAGAGGTCTGGGCAATAACACCAGAGACCTGTATTTATGCCAAAACTCCCTAGTCCCTGCAGTGTGATGTTGGGAACCCGTCACTTCTCTGCACCAAAACTCCCTAGTCCCTGCAGTGTGATGTTGGGAACCCATCACTTCTCTGTGCCAAAACTCCCTAGTCCCTGCAGTGTGATGTTGGGAACCCATCACTTCTCTGCGCCAAAACTCCCTAGTCCCTGCAGTGTGATGTTGGGAACCCATCACTTCTCTGTGCCAAAACTCCCTAGTCCCTGCAGTGTGATGTTGGGACCCATCACTTCTCTGTGCCAAAACTCCCTAGTCCCTGCAGTGTGATGTTGGGAACCCATCACTTCTCTGTGCCAAAACTCCCTAGTCCCTGCAGTGTGATGTTGGGAACCCATCACTTCTCTGTGCCAAAACTCCCTAGTCCCTGCAGTGTGATGCTGGGAACCCATCACTTCTCTGCGCCCCTCTTCACTTTTTATCTGCCGTCTTTTTTTAAGGACAGAAATTCTTCAGAGCAGCACGTGACAGTTACCATGTGTCCTACCACAGTGGGTCCTGAGCCATACTGGAAATCACAGGTGCTGCCTGCCAGGGTGAAACTCCCTCATGTGCACAAGATCTAAATATGATCTTTGAAGGTGATGACCACACTGTAGAGAATGGCAGGTTTTGTCAATCAGTAGGGAAGGGGATTCTTCTCTTTGAACAGCAAAAGCTGGCAAACAGCATCTTTCAGCTGGGCCCAGAGGAGAGCTCAGTCTCTCTTCATGCCCTACTGGAGAGTTTCAGTATGTACTCACCTATTAACAAGGGGGGAAGAAAAAATTATCAGGGATAAAGCTGAATTCCTTCCAAAAAAATTGCTGAGGCCCTTTTTGAGCATGAAGCCACATTGGTTTACTCTAGCAGTCTTTGCTCTTGCTACTGTTGTGCAGAATGTGCTATCTCAATAAAGTTTTAGTAGTGTAGCTCCTCCACACCACCCTGTTTTCTGAGCCAGAGCTACTGGAATAAAACTTTTTAAATAGCAGAGAAAAACTTATCTATTAAACTTACTGTAGGTACATTCAGTTCTAAAATGATCTTATCTGGGGAAAAGAGTGGCTAGAATACAAGATAGGCAAACACTGGACATGTCCACTTACATGCTGCCTCTATGTTTTGTCTGTTGCAGATAATAGTCCTACTCCACCAGCACCGTTTGATCACCGGATTGTCTCAGCCAAAAGGGTGGGGATCAGCAGTTACTATAATGTCAGTGAGAATGAAATCCTAGGAGGGTAAGTCACGTGAACCCATTGGAAAGCAAGGCACAGATTTACAGCCGTGCAACCCAGGAGGTGAATGGAAGCAACATGCCTCACTAGAGCTGAAGGCATGAAAGTTTGAGCTCTAACAGTGTTTTAGAGAGAGATAAAATCAGGAGGCTGATTTTCTAAGTGAATTTTTGCTAAAGGTTTGGCACCATCAGACTTGGTTTATGTTTAGTATTGTTCCTGGTTAGCCAGCTGCCCTCAAGCTTTATGATGGGACTCCTAGGACGCTGTAATACTTTACCTCATGTTGCATCTAGCAAGACAGAGACACGTTGCCTTCTTTCTGTCAGTGGATCCCATGCCTGAAAATACATGGATGTTTTCAGACAGATCAGCAGCTAATATGACAGGCCATGTAGTTAATTGGTCTCTCACGGTGACATTATTTAGAAGGGAGTGATGTTATTTTTGATGGTGGCATCATCTTGGGTAAGCTTTTATTTCATCATGAAATCACAACCCTCCCTTGGAGGAGAGTAATGAGATGGAGAGTGGCAGACTGTGCACACAAGTGAGTTCTTACCCTTACAGTATGTTGACTTCCTCAGGATTAGTCATTGCAGGTTGTGAGGTGAAGTGTAATAAATCATACCAGAGGGACAGTATCAGCTAGAACAGTGTGTGATTTGGCATGCCTGAACTGAGTAGTTGCGAGTCTAATCTACACAAAAAAACATCAGCAACAGAGCAATTGAAATGGAATATTTCTGATGTTTGTAACCTGCTTTACCTTCAAGGCAGACACCAGTACCACTGGATGATTTTTATCTTTCTTCTCTCTCTTTTTTATTTTTTTTCCCCTAGAGGGCGATTTGGCCAAGTGTACAAATGTGAAGAGAAAGCAACAGGTCTGAAACTAGCAGCCAAAATTATAAAAGCAAGAGGTCCTAAACAGAAGGTTGGTAGAGCATCACATGGATCTTTTGTTCCCCAGTGGATCCCACATTTTTCCTCAGTTGCACACAGAGCATGCCCAAGTGGCTTGCAAGCCAGCACACTCATAGGACCTGCTGGACTAGCCCTGGCTCAAGTTCTATTTCTCTGTCCTCCAGAACTTCCAGTCAGTCTTTGGAGGGAAGTTCCCCTAATTAAAAAATCTAACTTTGCTTTCAGCAATGTGTGATTCTTTGTTTTTTCTTTTTTGCTTTCTGCTGTTAAATATATTACTGGGTTTTTTTAATGGAAAAAAATATTTGTGGCATATTTCTTCCTGAACACATCGTAGCTTTTACTGCAGTGACGTGATGTAATTTGTGAGGGATGCTGATAACAGGCGTGATCTGGGCTGCTGACATCAGCAGATGACAATTGGTCTGGCCTGTTTTGCAGCCTTATGACCATGTGGGGCTTGCTTTCACAGGAAAGTCATGCTCAGCATTCTTTGTGTGACAGTGGTGGCATTAATGACATTCAAGAGTAGGATTTACCTCAGCTAACTGGAGATGCTAAGGTATAGATGTGGCTAAACTGGTCACCAAGATCCCCTTGTAGTCGATGAAGAGGGATTTGCCCATCCTAAACTGCACATCTGAAATAGCTAAACTCAATTGAGGTATCAGTCTCACTCCACTCTGCCTGCTGAAGGAGGCTTTGTGGACTGTCCTGGACATTTCTTGCAGAGCTTTATCTTACACACCTACAGCTGATTGGATCAAGTCTTTTCCTGCTTCTCTCTTTATATCTGTGTAAACCCACCACTTGTCCATGTGGGTTCTTCCTTTTCCTCTTAAACTGAAGCAGTTCTTCACTCAAGCTAGTAGCTCCTATAGCCTTGTCATCTACCACTCCATGAGCAATCAAAGGAAAATCCTGTGTTTGGTTGCCACCAGTGAAAACATGAAGATAAAGTTGATGTCTGGTTCAAACTATGTCCTGTTTCAGGTAGCTTGCTTAGAGCAAGGGGTTTTGTAACAATACTTATGACTCTTTGCAGGATGAAGTAAAGAATGAAATCAATGTTATGAACCAACTGAATCATGTGAACCTCATCCAGCTATATGATGCCTTTGAATCAAAAAATGACATTGTACTAGTCATGGAATAGTAAGTCTGTTCTTTCCTTTATCTTTTTGCTTTTAGCACTTCTGCTAGAATTGTCCATTTCTTTCTTGCTTTCTCCTGAAATAAGAAATAGAGCTTCTGACAGGTGGAAATAACATAGGAAAGATGTTTTCAGGAACAACAGTTAAAAAAGGAATTTAAAAGAAAGGTTTTCCCATTCAGCTATTTTATGCATTTTTTTTTTCAGTGCCACATTGCTGATGCTATAAGGCCATTGCTTTATTTGAAGACAGTGCAGGTCTAAACATCTTCTCTTAAATTTCTAATTTTAATTAATGACAGCTAGGAAATGGAGCTCTCAGACCTCTCCAGTTTTGTGAGGCAAATGAGGAGGCTTCTTAACACCAAGGAGAAGCTATTGCTAGGTGTTTTACCTAATCCTCATACTGGGTGCCTGAATGGATAAACCCAATTGTTATGCTGGGTTGTGCTACTTAGGCACAAAAAATAGCTGTTTAAAGTCAAGTTAAGCAGATGTCTTGAGGAAGCCAAGAAGGGGTGTAACTAAAACTTGGAAAGGCATAGCAGAAGGCTTTAAGTTACATGAGTTTGGCTATTCTGGACAAAACCAGATGGTCCTCTGAATTTGGTCTGCGTGATTAGCATGTCACGAAAGGTAAATGTGTAGCTATGGATGGAGCATTCTGAAATGTCATGAAAAATTGTTGACTTTAGATACTTTAGATACTTTCAAATTGAAAATACTTTGTTGACTTTAGATACTTTGAAATTGAAAATTTGGATCATGTCCCTTTTAAACTCTGAGGGAGGAGATTATGGACTCTCCAGCATGATGTCCTGGTTTTCCGTGTGACTTCATTAATTTCACTATCAAAAAATGATGACTTGAGACAGCATAAGGTTCAAATTTCAAGGCTTTCATACTTACCAGTGGATGAGTGACTGGACTCTCAGACCTTGAAGTAGTTCAGGCTGGTCTGCAAAAGAACCCATTTCTTGGAAAGTACAGAGCACAAGCTCATGTCGTGCACCCACCTTACTGAACTGACTGTGAATGATGCAAACAGTCATCAGCATAAATCCAGTATTGCTCTAACTGCATGGGTTTGGATTGGGATTGTGTCACTGCAGTGTTGCCTTTCTCTCTTCAGTGTGGAAGGAGGAGAATTATTTGACCGCATTATTGATGAAAACTGCAATTTGACAGAGATGGACACGATCTTGTTCATGAAGCACATCTGTGAGGGAATTCAGTACATGCACCAAATGTACATTCTTCATTTGGATCTCAAGGTAACAAACTGAGATGTATGTTTTGTCCAGTGACAGCTGTGGCAAGGCCATACAGCTAGCAAATTAAGGTGCAAATTCCTGTCCTTATTCCGCTTTCCTTAGTCCAATGTGTATTCACTTTAGCCACACTGAGATCAGTAATTATTACAGGAGTAAGTAAATTAAATGGGAATTGTGATTGTATGTGGTCAAGCCTCATAGCACTTGAATTTTCCAGCCTGATTTCACAGCAAGCTTGCAGCTGACTACAAATACCTTGCGATTTTCAATATCGATATTTGGATCCAAATATATTGCACAAATATTATTTAATTCAACTGACAAGACCTCTGTTTTACACATCAGTCATGGGGTGGCAATTATCCCCATTTTTTACCATGCAGAATCATAGAATCATAGAATGGTAAGGTTGGAAGGAGACCTCAAGGATCATCTAGTTCCAAACCTCTGCCATAGGCAGGGGCACCTCCCACTAGCGCAGGTTACTCAAGGCCTCAAAACCAAGAAACCAAGGCTTGGCCCAGTGGAACTAAATGCAAGGGTCATTCAGGATCAGTAGAAACCCTGAACATCTTTCTGAGGACTGCACAGCACTTCTGTTGTCATGAAAAGCCAGTTTAAGGGAAAATATGTTAAAATGTACCTGCTAAAATGAAAGAAATAAAAATAGATAGTGGCTGATGTAACAAATCCACTACATCTGTGTTGGGTTAGGCTATAGCTGCTAGTGCAGCTGAAAGCTCCAAGAAGGTGGCAGATTCTCTGCCACATACTTGCTTAGTTATCTGAACTTGCCAGCTATTAACACAAAAAGTACCATAATTACTTTTATGAGCAAATCCACCACTTGCCCATTCTTACTCTGGTTGATGGCTAATGGTTAACTGTCACCTCTTAGAAAACATTTGTTGTAAAAGCAGTTTTTGTTAGCCTGTTCATTTGACCTGGCTCTTTCTCCCTTATTTTAATCAAATAATAGACTTGTTTCTTACCACTGCTTAGTGCAGGAATAAAACAGGATGATGTCTTCAGTTTTATGACTGGCAATAAAGCTTCCTAGTGATTCCTGAACTTTGCAGCAAAGCAAAAATAAACAAAAAGTGCATAAGATGGCTTTCTCTTTGGTGAGATTTTTTATTACAGCTGCTGGTTTTGGCTTGCAATAACTGAGTTAATATAGTACATCTTTAATGTTGTTAACATATATATTATTGCAGTGGTTAAGCAAATGAGCAGATGCTTGTTGGGACCTGTTTCAGTTGCTCGTCAATGACCAAACTCACTTTTCTCTTTCTTTATAAACATCCAGTTACCTAGAAACTTGTCAAGCAGAAGTCTGTGCAGTTCTTTGAGATCCATTAATTATGTTCTTGGAGATGGCATATTTTAAATATGAGGTCAAACTGCTGACAAAAAGATACATATAGAATCCAAGAAATTCTTCCCAGAAGCTTCTTTTCATGTACTTGCCAGCTATGGCTTCTCCCTTCTTTTTTACTTGTTCATAGATTGCTGTCAGTAACAAATGAGTTTTGGGAAGAAACCCTGAAACTGAAAGAAAATCATCCTGACTGTAATCATCTAGGACCTCAGAAACTATGGACATATGGTCCTCCATATAAAATGAATTAGTAATGGTGACAAAGGTTAACTAAGGCTTTAAGTGTTGAAGGCTGTTTTGTTTCAAAGAGGACTCAGTATGCTACAAGATGGAGTAGTTATAAGATTGCTGGCAGTGGACAGGAGCCTGTATTTGAGGTATTTACATTTCAAAGACAATTGGCCAAATTCTGTTCTCAGACCCTTCTGTATGAATTTGGAGTAATTCTAGAATTCCTGCCA
The DNA here is from genome assembly GCA_013399055.1 of Ramphastos sulfuratus. Taxonomy (NCBI): domain Eukaryota; kingdom Metazoa; phylum Chordata; class Aves; order Piciformes; family Ramphastidae; genus Ramphastos; species Ramphastos sulfuratus. The sequence goes on from WBNM01029874.1 coordinate 79,780, forward strand.
GGGAAGTGAAGAACAGCATTTGGCCCTGTGAAAATCCAGAGGGATTAAACCTGTGAATCTTACTTTTGCTAAAATATCTGAGAAAAGCATAAAGTTGATGTAACCAGCTTAATATGTCAGTGTTAACCAGATAGTTACTGCCAGAGCATTCGTGAACTCAAAAGCTTACAGCTGTAAGATAAGCTTCAAAGCCTAACACATTAGTCTTGGTTTTATTTCTTTATTGTTTAAAAAAAAAAAAAAAAAAATCTGTGTCAGCTTATTAAAGTCTGTAAATTCACAGTGTCAGCATCATGAAACCTGTCTTTGGAAGTCTACATTCTCTGTCCCTCTCTCTCTAATGAGTTATATGTCTGAACTGCTGCCTTATGTCAAAGAAGAAGTAAAAGCAGTTGCAAGGCACAGAATACAGGACCCCAACTGGTCTGTATTAGCTGGGGTGGAGCACTCATGTGGAGAAATCTGAACAAGGAGGAAAACAAAAGGTGCTTATGAGATATTTGGTGTGGGTTTAGTGTTTCTTTACCTACAGTTTCCTAGAAGCCCAGTTTTTGAACTTGTTTCACATTAAAGTGTTTTTTGGTTTCTCTTGGCAGCCTGAGAATATCCTGTGTGTGAATCGAGCAGCAAATCAAATAAAAATTATTGATTTTGGATTGGCAAGAAGGTATGTGCACATGCTCTTGCTAATCATAAATGAACTAGAAAACAATGAAAAAAAGCACTGCACCTTTACAATGACATATGTGACACATAATCACCAGCACTTCTTAGAACAAATTTTAAGTGTCTCTTTTAACTAGGGAAATCTTTTAGTAAAGAATGCTTGGAGCTGAATAAAAAAGATCTGTTCTGAAGCTTGTTTTCAGGTAGAAGGTTGAAAGAGGACTGATTCTGACTAAGCATGCATATAAGGATCTTAGCTAACATGGACAAAGCCAATGATGTGTCTTGTCTGGTCTCTCGATTCTGATGATATGAGATTTTTCAAAAAAGAGTATGGGAGACCATCAAGGGTTGTTGCAATATGCCCTATGCTGTATCACTTTCTAGTTTAATTAGGTACCGTAACCTCACTGAAGGATTTACTGGTTAAAACCTCCATGCCTATGATATGGAGAAGTCCCAAAAGCTTAACAACTGCTCTGAGGAGTCCTTGAAATCTGAGTATTTTCCTTTGTATAGCAGTTGGGGTTTGCACTAAAGCATGATATAAAGCTTGCAAACATTTTTCACTCTCTATATGAGCATATTTACTTTTACTTTATACCTCTGTCTGCCATTCTTTTCCTACTGAATTTCCTGTATGCTTCTGAAATCCCTCTAAGTGCTGGACAGCTTACCATGGAACTTCAATTACAGCTGCAATTGATGTCCACTGTTAATGTTTGCATTTCCTAGGTATAAACCCAGGGAAAAACTTCGAATTAACTTTGGAACTCCGGAGTTTCTTGCTCCTGAAGTTGTGAGCTATGAGTGTGTTTCCTTTCCTACAGACATGTGGAGCGTAGGAGTCATCGCTTATATGCTGTAAGTAGGATTCAGTACCTGGTTTGTAAGATCTTTCTAGGTTGAACTGTGCCAGCCAGCCATGTTTGTTGTTATACAGGAAGATCCACAAAAATCTGTACCCAAAATAGAACACGTAGGCTTCTTTCCCAAGTCTGTATTCAGTAATCTCTCCTCTCTTCCAAGTTCCATGAACTTATCTTCTTTGTTTCATTGCACATCTCTTATAAGCGTTTGAGCCTCATACTTCCAGAACAACATAGGCTGCTTGATAAGTTTCCCAGTAAGTATGTGCAAGAGTGGGCTGGAAAGTCTGGCCTATTGTGAAAGATAGTAATGCTTGGCTTGTTAGAGAAGGAGGGTGGTTATTTAGACGTGTCAATAGAAGAGCAAATGTGAAGTGTCTGAAGACTTTCTTAGATAGTAACATACTACAAGATAGTCCAGGAGTATTATAACAAGTGGCACATTGAAGGTTATGAACAGAAAGAGGAAGAGACAAGAGGATTGAATATATTTTTCTTTACTTTAGCCTGAGTGGATTGTCCCCTTTTTTGGGTGATAATGACAGCGAGACCCTCAACAATGTCCTGTCCTGTTGCTGGGATTTTGAAGTGGAGGAATTTCGAGGTATTTCTGATCAGGCCAAAGATTTCATCTCAAAGCTTCTCACCAAGGAAAAATGGTATATAATCCCTTGCAGTGTGTGTTCCATATCATCGTGTTATAGTTGTGCCACTTGTGTTGCTCCATTGCAGAACTCTTGTGACTTAAGTTTTTTATGTCCATGTAGAATATTATAATGCCACTTTGTGGATGTTGTTCATTGTGTCCATAGCTCTGAAGTTACCTGAATAACTTTTTGCTGTGAAGCAAAACTTACTTCATGGTTTAGCTGCCATCTGGTGTAGTGTCCTGAAATAACAGCATTTCATGATGGCAGAACATATGACCTGTAGGAGATAATTGTTGAATTGTAAGATTCTGGGACAAACACTTAATAGCATTCTGGTTTTCCTTTAGTTGGAGATTAAGTGCAACTGCTGCCTTAAAACACCCATGGTTGTCAGACCACAAGCTCCACTGCAGACTCCAGGTCCCTAAATTTAAATATGCTTGTGCATTGTAGATCTGCTGTTGCCTTCCTGTGTTGCCACATCACTGTTTGCTTTGACATTTTTCTTATCTGTGTCTGAGTCTTCTTTGCTGCTGCATTTCTTTCCACTCTTGAGCCATGTGTGTCCCCTTGCCTTTTTTAAGCTGCTACAACTTGCATGCTCACATTTGCTCATCAGTTCCTGCACATCTGGGAAGAAATATAAGATCATGCATTTGCTGTGTGTTGCTGAGTGGATCTATTTCTTAGCAAAATATGAGTATGTACAAAAAGAGCATTGAATTACCATATGAAAAGAGCTTCCCATCTGGGGATGATTCTGCTTCCTTCTTTGAAAAGCTTTTCAGGCTCCCCTGAAGTCTCCCATGAGTGCTGTTAGATTTCATCCTGCCTCTTCCCAAGGGATACCTTTCCCAACAGAGCTTGGAACCCAGTGCATATCTTTGTGCACCTTCTTGTCCTTTGAGGGTAGGCAGCTTAGTGGCCAACACAAAAGAAGCAGTTGTTTGTTCACAAACAATTCAGTTGGGCTGAGCTGGAGGATTAACATGGTTTTAAATAATGCTGTTTATTTGTTTCCTAAATAGTCAGTGAGTTTGGCTCACTGTTGGCTAGTTCTAAGTGAGTCTACTCTGTGATTCAGTGGTTCTTAAAGGGGTAATTTTAAGCAGGTTTCAGAACTTTTACAGCATGTGAAGTGCAGTATTCAATTCCTCCTTTACAGGAAAAGCACATCTATGTTAAATAAAGCAACTGCTGTATTGCTTTGCAAATTAGCTTCACTAGATATGCTGATGTGCAGTATTCTGCCATTCCCTTAACTAGAGGTAAGATGTGATTGATCTTCAATTAATGCTCCAATAATGACATCTTCCTTTTTTTTGTGTGTTTTTCTTTTCCCATAGAAGAAGGCTAAAAGTGACTTTGTGTCCCAAGCACCCCCGTCTCAGTAACCTCTGAAAGAGCTGCCAGACAGAAGGTTTGTTTCAGGTCCCAAGTGTTCAAATCTAAATGCTGTAGCCCCTGCAGAAGGGATCAGTGGGCAGTTGGAAACCTCGCGTAGTCCAAAGTGCACAGTTCAATCTGTATTCACCACCACCCCTGCTGTTGCCTGGAAAGCATTTGAAGTGCACACTGGCTCAATCACTCGTACCAAGCCACAGCAACATGCAGAAAAATCACCTATGTGGAGCCATATGTGCTGCAAACCCTTGCCATTTTAGAGGGAATGTTTATGCACCCACTGGCTCTCGTGGGGCAAGGTTTCACCCAATAATTTTTCTGTGTTGAAAGCTTTCAGCTTTTCATGCTGTGGTTAGGAGTATGGTTTTAAAAAGGGTAGAAATATGAAAAGTAATTACTTTTTAGCAGAAGCATGGACTAGACCCTCAGGGCAGCTCCACTGACTACACTGAAATGAAAGCAAGGTCTCCCTTAAAAGAAGCTGGTCCACACTTTCAAGGACTTAGTTCAGACATGGCACTTCTCTGCCCATTGAGCCTGTAGCAACCCAAACAATGTTGACAGAGCATCTTTCTCTGCCCTTTTGTTTCTGGTTCCCAGTCTTTGCTCTTTCATTAACAAACACTTCATTAGTGGTTCTCAGGCTGTTTTGGTTGCTTCCCATGGGGATTAGGGAGACTCAAGTCTGCTCTCATGTCCTGTCGCTGGTCTTCGACCAAAGCATACTCACTCAAGCTACCTCAAGTGGTACAATATCTCCATAAACCAGTACACCAATTCCCACAAAGAGTTTTACCAACTACTACAGAAGTTGGTACCTCTGTTGAAGGACCATGGGAACCAGTCAAAGGTTCTGGGGCATCTCTAGGCAAAACTCAGTGGAAGGTCACAATGTAAATGAGACTGAGAACACACACGCTGTAAAAACCACTTCCCTGTAGTCATGCATCATGAGTAACAACGAGGATGCCAAAGTAAAAGTAGTACACTTTTCACCACAAGCAAGTTTTTAATGCTGCCATCATCCATCATCTGCTTGGGAGACCAAGTGATGTACTGGTTCTGTCTGCAACAGATTATGTTGAGAAACATGTTAAAAAGAGAGTATTGTGAGAGGTAGAAATTCTTATTCTGTTTTGACTGAGTAAGATTAAAACAGATTTTGTACTGCGTGGTTCAGTAAGATAGAATGTAATGGTCATTGGAAGAGTTATCTGGAGGACTTGGAACTACTTTTCCATGCTATGCTGGAGGTCGGTGAGGGCTAAGGTATCATTATGCTATCCACTTGCTCTCTGAAGCTACATAAGTTCCTGATATGTCTGAGCATCAACTTCTCTAATGGGAATCAAGTAGGAATTCCTCCCACTTCATTGGTGCTGTGACAGGTTACATGAGGCTTTGGTCCACTTACCTGGGCGCTTCTATGTACTAGTTTTCTAAACAGGTTTTCATAGACTTTGTTTTATCTCTTTCCCATTTCAAGCCGCAGCAACCAAATGATGCAAATTCTCCCTCTCTAATGCATGAAACACTGTATTTGTACAATTTTCTGTTACAGCCAAGCTCAACTTTGAGATAAATTGACTGTCTGACAGCAGTTGAAATTATTTTTAAATAAACTTTTTATAGCTTTGTAGCATAGTAACCTACCCATGATCTAACTTGCAGGAAAGTCTGGTTTTGGCTTTTGCTGTGTTATTTCCTCTCTGTGTGTTTTTCTTTTTGCAGTTTATTTGAGTTTACTTAATGAGTGGATCTAAAGTCATAGCAGTGCTTTGTTTTTAAAGAATCTCTTTAGCTATTTTTATCAGGCAAGTGGTATGGTTACCACATTTAACCCAAAATAATATGCTCAAGTGCCAGTTGATTTAGACCTGGAATTATAAATGCTTGCAGTGGTAACACAAATAAATGGATAGGTTTGTAGCATGCCTTTTCATGCTGTGACCTGTATGAGAAGAGAGGCAAAAAGGCAGAGTAGCTGCATTTCAAGAGAGACTTCCAGGACCATTTCTGCACTTAACAAAGAGGCCTTGTCTTTTTAATGTTGTAAAAACCATGTCACAAATAAGGTGACTGCAAGAACCCTTTGTAAGCAAGAAGCTTCAGCTCTGCTAGCTTTTCCTTATGCACAAAGAAACCACCATGTGGTTGTCCTAGAACTCCTAACCAAATTAAAAAAAAAAAAAAAAAAAAAGGAAAAGAATACTGCTGAATTAACTGGATTCTTGCTTTGTTTATTTTGCAGAAAAGCTGCTGTGTGGTTACTGCTGCTAAGAGATTTGAAAATATAGCAGTCCTGGTGCTTTACCCTCCTGCCGTGACTGAGACTTCTACTAAATGGACCAACAGCACTCTAGCTGCAGGACAAGCCCAGCATTGCTGAGCTGATTCTTCTCTATTCAGCTGTTGAAAGAAGGAAAGTGTTTCTCCAGTTTGCAGGAAGGTGTTTCTTCTGGAATATCATGTTCTCCGTGTCTGGGAGTGTTACATTAGCTTGGATTCATAATGAACTTTTCTCTATCTGTCTTACATTCTCATTTACTTATCAAAGGCTCCTTAAGGTTCAAATTATCAGGTTGAATTGACTGTTTCTCATCTCAGCCCAGAAGGCAGTCTGTCACTGTGTTATATCTGTAGCCAAGGTTGATTTGACACTGGAGTCAAATAATGTTAAAAAAAAAAAAAAAAAAAAAAAATCCAGTCAATTTAAAGCTGCCTTATGTGGAAGATTTGAAGTTTGTTTTTCTTGTCACAGTCAAATGAGCTAAGGATTAGCTCAACTCAAGTAAAAGCCATGTTAATGGAACACCAGTGAAGTGAGAAATGAGGCTTTCCTTACACATAGGTGAATTTGCTGCAACTGTGATACGATACATTGTAGGATTTTTTAGCCCAATGAATTATTGTTCACCTTGAAATACACCTGGATTAATTAAACAGGAGAGAGAACAAGGCAGTATTCACTTGCACTCATGCAGGCTTTGTTCTCCCATGTGCAAGGAAAACTCAGAGTTATTTCAACAGAAGGTGATTTTATACCACCTAATTGGTTTAATGCTAATAGGACTCATTAAGATCATTGGCAAAGGCAGAGTCAGTTCCCTGCTCATTATAACCTCTGGCTACAGGCCCAAACGAAAATCCTCTTTTTTTTCTACAGTTTTCTTTCCTTATCTTTCTCCCAAGCCTTTCTTATTCTGAACTAGATAAAAATCTGGGAGTCAGAATAGCTGAGTGCTTTACCTGAGGTTGTTTGAGTGTATCTCATCATTAAGTGAACCTGAGTCTTAGCTGCCTAGGCTGTGAGTTTAAAATGTGAGAGTTATTCCTGCTGTAGTATATAGCTTTCTGACTGCTTGGTTTCAGGACAATGCAAATATGAAGTATAGTGAGTGTTTGATTCAGTGATGCTGACATATTGTGATACCTTCAGATTTTCTTTGATTTAATCCAGTTCTGATCAAACTGCATATTAACATATCTATATATATTTATCTTTACATTTCATATGTATTTATATTTAAATTATGTCTTTTTTTTTTTTTTTTTTTTTTTTTTTTTAAAGGGGATCAACATAAAGTTAAAACAGCATTAGTTATCACCACCCAATGAAACGTTTTTCATACCTTTGTCCTTTCTGGATAGTATTTGTATTGAAATAGAAGGGTCTCATTAATGGGACACTATGGCCATGACATTCTGTATGGCCAGTTTGATCCAAGATTTTAAAGCCATTTTAGTAGATCTCTTAAGACTTCTCCTGTGAATGAACAAGGCTTCTTACACCTGTGAAATCTAAGAAATGCTGATTTGTTGTGCATCTGGAGTACTGTGTGCAGTTCTGGAGCCCCCAACACAGGAAGGACATGGAACTGTTGGAGCGGGTCCAGAGGAGGGCCACAAAGATGATCAGAGGGCTGGAGCAGCTCTCCTGTGAGGACAGACTGAGAGAGTTGGGGCTCTTCAGCCTGGAGAAGAGAAGGCTTTGAGGAGACCTTATAGTAGCCTTCCAGTATCTGAAGGGGGCCTACCGGAAGGCTGGGGAGGGACTATTTATAAGGTCTTGCAATGACAGGACAAGGGGCAATGGGTTTAAACTGGCAGAGGGGAGATTTAGACTAGATGTCAGTGAGGGTGATGAGGCACTGGAACAGGTTGCCCAGGGAGGTTGTGGCTGCTCCCTCCCTGGAGGTGTTCAAGGCCAGGTTGGATGAGGCCTTGAGTAACCTGTGCTAGTGGGAGGTGTCCCTGCCTATGGCAGGGGGTTGGAGCTAGATGATCCTTGAGGTCTCCTTCCAACCTTACCATTCTATGATTCTATGATTCTAGTTGTTGCAAATACACAAGCCCTATTACTACTCTCACTTGATGACTCACTATGTATGTAACTGTGATACCACATAGATACCACTGCTACTTTCAAATTCTCATCTGTAGTCTTAACCAAAGTAAACTTTGTCTAGCAGAAATGGAAGTTTCTTGGAAAAAGACTAAGCAGTCTCAAAGCAAGAAAATGAGCATGTGGCTTTTAAATAGAAACTGAGCTACCTATTTTTGGCCATTGTTTATGATTACCTGTGCAAAATAAACATAAAAACTACCTTTCTGTAAAGGCTGGAGTTCCCACTCCCATTCTGACTGCCTTCAAAACAGTGCATCTTTTTGTACAGTAAACAACTCAAATGTTCAGGCTGAAATCAGCAGACCACTTTGGAACGACAAGATCTCATTATGATCTTTAGTGCCAGTATTGTAGGGTTGGGTTGAGGGTTTTGTTTCTCCTGTGGTAGGTTTTACATGGGTATGAATAAATTGCATGTTGGTTTGAATCCTATTAACTAAAATAACAGTGTGACTACAGTCTTATCTGCTTTGTTTTTCAGTTGAATTAAGAGGATTTATCATTTGTGGATATATACATCTGAGCAGTAATTAACAGCTTAGAGACATATAGATCAGCCCTGTGTTAGTGTCTTGTACTGAGTCAGCTGCAGAGTCTACAGAAGCTGTGGGAGTGCATGGCTTCTGTTGCACACATTCAGAGCTCACACGTACAGTGCTCCATCAGAAATACACACTCTTGGATTACCAGGGAGAGTGGAAGAGCTCCATGTATTCCACACTCTTTGGGAGCCCAGGACCTTTCAGAAGGCAGGACCTTTTAGAAGCAGGAGCCCCTTGCTTGTGCAACAGGACAGTGTGCCAGTACACTCAAGGAGTTTAACTTTTGTTCTTACCCACACAGATAATGATGGCCACACTTCTGAGTTTTATCTGTAAACTGCTCCAGTGTTTCATCCTTGAAACAGCCCCTGTGGTGAGGGTTGAATTTGTCATGGGGATAGCTGGTAAAGGTTAGACTGTGTAAGTCACTACAGTGAATGGAGGTGCCATTTGGTGCCCAGGGTTAAGAACAGGAGTGAACCTACAGGTGTCTATCAGAGGAAGGAAAAATCCCAAAGCATACTTCTTGTTATTGTCCCATAGACTCAAGATCTGCAGCACTGGATCATTACCAAAATCATTATCGTTATCAAGGGTAAAAAAGATATACTGCTGTGTAATTATCACATGTATAGCAATGTGCCTGAGAAAAATACTTCCAGAGAGTTTTGGTTCTGTCTTTTCTGGCTGTTTTATCTTTTGTTAAATAGTAACTTGACATAGCTTCTTCTCAGCGGCTTTCTGATTCAGTCTCACTGTACTTCCAGCAGCATGCTGTTTTGTGTGTGTGTGTGTGTGTGTGTGTGTGTGTGTGCAAATCTGGGTTTGGTTCCATTCTCCTTAAACAGGTTCTGTAATGACTAACAGGCTGAGACTACTATGTTAAATTATTGTTTTGGGACATGATTATTTTCTTCTAGGTAGTAAGCGGACTAGATTCTAATAAGTCAGCTCCAACTAGATCAGGCTGTCCAGGGCCACATCAAGTCTGATATTGAATGTCTCCAGGGATGGGGCCTCAACCACATCCCTGGGCAACCTGTTCCAGTATTTTACCACTCTCGTTGTAAAGAACTTTCTCATTATGTCCAACCTAAATCTGCCTTGCTCTAGTTTAAAACCATTGCCCCTCAGCCAATCACTACAAGCCCTTCTAAATAGTCCTTCCACAGTCTTCCTGTAGGTGCCCATTACAATCTGAAATGTAGTTATAAGGTCTCCCTGGAGCCTTCCATTCTCCGGGCTGAACAGCTCCCATTCTTTCTGCCTGTCTTCACAGGAGAGCTGCTCTGGTCATCTTTATGGCCCTTCTCTGGACCTGCTCCATTAGTTGGCAGTCTCACATAATCCACTCTGGAGACTGCAACAGAAGCTACTTCTTTGTTTCTTTTTCATATTCCTTCTATTGTCAGAAGCCGAATAAAGTTAAAGCTAAATTATGCTTTAACTTGATTCCAGCCAGGAATAACAGTGCAGCTCCACAGAATTAAATAAAGGAATTTCTCAGTCCACCTTATGAGTAGCACAGAAGTCCAGTTTAACCCTCCCCACTCCCTGCAAAAAAAAAAAAAACCAACAAACACCCTACTTTACACCAGTCCTGACCAGTAAAAATTAAAAAGTTAACATTTGAGGAATCTCAATCAAAAAACAGTTTTCTTGCAGCAGTTGAATTGTTGCAGTGAGTCAAGCTATTTTAGCATCTTCACTTTAATGTTGGCATTACAAAGCACTGACAGCCTCTTTCAGCAAAATGGCCCTCACCAGCAGGAGTTGGGACAAAGCATGTTTGTCATCTCTTCTCTGCTGATGGGGACCTGAAAACATCTCATTCTCTTTCCTGGCCCCACCAGTGAGCAAAGCAAGTCTTAGCTTGTGGACTTTTAACATGTGATAATGATCAAGGTTTTGCTTTAGTGTCAAAGCCACAGCAGTGAGGAATGAACGAGCATCAATGCTCCAAACTCCTTCCAGGATGATGCTGCATCTTCACATACTACTTTTGCCATTGCTGATGGTTGTTCTTGTGTGTTGTGTGAATAAAACTAAACACTGCATGAATCAGTTTAGGGACATTAGAATGTTTCACCTTCCATGAAGGCTTGGTAGCTGAACAACTAACTACCTATTTCACATCTTAGCTGAAGTTTGGTAGAGATAACTTTTTGTAAATACGTTGTTTCGCTATGTCTGTAGAGTTGGTAGTCAGAGTTTGGTGCAGCAGAACTGTCTGTGTACACTGCAGCAACTTGTTTAAATTTAGATGACAGGTCTGTGAGAACTAGATTATGAAGCATGTGGATTTTCTGTATTGTATCACCTCAGCTTGCTTATCTGGATTTGTAGATTATTTCTGGTATGTGTTCTTCTGTGTGAAGCAGTCTTGTAAAAAGATGACTGAGGAATAAATGCTGATTTTTGTTTATTCCAGGAGTTTTGTTTGCTGTATTTAATGTGCCTGACATTATACTAGTAAGTAAAAGAGAGAAACATGGCCTTTTCCCCAATTGCTGTCTCTAGGTATGTAAGGATAAAAGAAGAAGAATCACTGAAACTAATAGGGTCACAGAGCACTGTAACAGGCTGCCCAGAGAGGGTGTGGAGTCTCCTTCTCTGGAGACTTTCAAGTCCTGTCTGGATGTGTTCCTGTGCAACCTGCACTAGATTCTATGGTCCTGCTCTGGCAGGGTGGTTGGACTTGAAGATCTCCAGAGGTCATTTCCAACCCCTAACATCCTATGATCCTGTGATCCTGTAATTGTTGCAGTTTTGACTCACTAAGTTGGCTGAGTTCCAACGCAGTTGCTCGCACAGGGAAGAAGCCAGAAAAACAACCCTCGGAGCCCTGCGAATTGAGATACAGAATGTACAATGAAATAGTACAATATACAATACCATATATAGTGTATTTTGCAGGAAGCAGAGCAAAAAAGCAGAAGCAAGCGAGCAAGCCAATAATGTGGAAGAGACCAACACCCCAGGCCTGGAAACCAAAGAAACCTCTGGAAACAGGAAACATCTCATATTACAGTTCAAACTATAAGCCCTATGGTCCTTTGCTCCAGCCATCCTTTTCCTTATACATTGGGCATGATGTCAGCATGGTATTGAATGACCATCAGCTGATTTCAGCCAGCTGTCCTGACTGCTCCCTGACACCCAGGTTGAAGACACTGATACCCAAGTTGAACTTTCACTCGGGCTTGCGGCTTGTGCTTGTAAGAAAGTCAAAACTGTCTCTGCAGGTAAGTAGGACCTGAGGTGCTTTTGGCATCTGTATTCAGCAAGTGACACTTATTCTTTGTGGCTTATCCACATCTCTGGTTGAAGCAGTTGGCATTCACTATGGTTGAGGAGCAGCTTTGCCTTCTTACCCTGGAAGGCTGTCATGTATTGATAGCCTGTACTTGATGAGCTGAGCTTCACCCATCTAAGACCTATGCCTACAAGGAGACATCCTCCTTATGAAGCTCTACATCTGCCTAAGACAGCTCCATGACCTCAAATCATTTCAACAGTGCCCATACTGCTTAGCTGAGGCAAAGCCTTTTTCTTGGTGTCCTTCCTGTGCACGTAGATGACAGACTTCCCTTCCAAATTTGTGGGCTGTATAGCCTTCACACAAAGGCTTTGTTTCCCTTTTGTCCTGAAAATTGTTGCCAATGTGATCAGTGCTGCTGGAAACATCGCAGAACCACAATCACATCCATAGCCACATCTTGAGCCTCAACTTGGGCTCCAGCACATGTCTGCCCTATGGCCCTAATGAGTTCAGTAGATATCCAAAAATCTTTTGCAGTAGACTGCAGAGTCTCTATGCCTGCCCAGGCTTTACGCATTTTCTCTTCATTTGTCTTTCTTGGAGCCTGTCACTGTGGTTCATTTTCCGGTGCCTCTGACCCTGGATAGGAGTCTTTGTCCTGGAAATATTGGCATCTGTACTTCAGAGCTGACGAGGAAGACTTTGCCAGAGTACCCTGGTCCTCTCAACAGCTCCTGCTAAATGCATGTCACTGGCAAAATAAAATAAATGGGGATAGAATAACTCCCTGTATATGTCTGTAAAGCAGCTCCACACTTTTAAAATGTGTTTGCTGCATTCATGTGGTTAAAAATATGTTGACTATAGGAAAAAAAATTCTACAAGGGACATTCATAATTCTTCATTAATTAATAGTCAACCCTTTTTCTCCCCCAATTATTTCAAACACCTGCTCACAGTAAATTTCCTTTTCATTTTTTTAATGGTACTTTAATATTACCCAGAACTTGGAAACATACACTAAGCTTCTCTTATTTTTAATTATTTTCAAATTAATTTTAGTTTTCTGAATATTTTCAATGCTGCCCATTTGTTCAATAAACCTGAATTTTAATTTTAATAATTTTTTTTCTTCTTAAAGGCCTCCTAAAGTTTCCAGAGACTGTTTTTATGGGCTGTTTTAATGAAAGCTTTTGGAAAGGGACTGGAGATTTCCAAATTCCTCTCTTGAAGCCTCCTCACCCAAAAAAAGGGGGAGAAAAAAAAAAAATCACTTCATCAAGGGTGACTCACATCTCTTGCATACAGCAGTATTCATCTGGGAGCTAAGCCCCCTTGTAGCCAGAGCGCAGGCTGGTGGCGTGTGTGGGAGCAAAGGGCCCAGGGCCCAGGCTCCCCTCAGCTCAAGGTGACCGCAGTCAGAAGCGAGGTTGCCTCAGCTCCAGGCTATGCCTTTGAGGGCTGGCTATAAAGCTTGCAGAAAGTGAGGAGCACCTTTGCCCTCTTTGGACCGAGTCCTACATCAATGAAAGCTTTGTCAGGGAGCACAGTACGTTGGGGTCTGCCCCCACTGCTGGCGATGGGACTAACTGCGGGAAGAGGCCGTGCCGGAGGGCTGGCTCCATGAGTCACAGCCTTCAGGCTCTTCTCGGAGCAGCAGCAGGACCACCACCCCCAGCAGCACTGCTCCTGTGCTGCTGCTCTGCTCTTAATCTCTGCAGATGCCTATGTTTCTGGGACTGGAAGAAGATTTCTAATGGTAGGAAGTTATTAGTTGCCTTTTTTTTTTTTTTTCTTTTTTTTTTTTTTTTTTCTGCCCTCTTTTTCCCTCAGTGGCAGGGCTGTCTAAGAGCTATTTAATGGGCCTGGACTACTAGACTTTGTCTCACAGCATCAGTTGACAGGAAAAAGCTCATAAGCTAATGAGAAGTTCAGAAGCTAATTGAAAATGTGATGTTCACTAAATGTTCACCTAAACATACCACCACCAAGCCACTGTCCATCATTTACCTGCAGTCCTGGCTAACCAGGGAGGTCCCAGCTGACTGCAGATTGATAAATGTGACACCCATCCCCAGAAGGTGAATCTTGGGAACTACAGACCTGTCAGTCTGACCTTTGTTCCAGGGAAGGTCATGGAGCAGATCATCTGCAGTACCATTATGTGGCATGGGCAGGGCAAACAGATGATCAGGCCCAGTTAGCATGGGTTTGTGAAAGGTAGGTCCTGAATGGCTAACCTGATCTCCTTTCTATGACAAGGTGAGCTGCTTAATGGATGAGGGAAAGGCTGTGGATCTTGCTTATCTGGACTTTAGCAAAACATTTGGCACTGTCTCCACAGCATCCTCCTGGAGGAATTGGTTGCTCATGGCTTGGCAGAGTAGGGCAATGAAGCTGGTGAAAGGTTTGGAGAACAAGTTTTATGAGGAGCAACTGAGGGAACTGGAGTTGTTTAGTCTGGAGACGAGGAGACTGAGGGGAGGCCTTCTTGCTCTCTACAGCTATCTGGAGTGAGACAGACATTGGGCTCTTCTCCCTAGTATCAACAGATAGAACAAAAGGAAATGGCCTGAAATGCACCAGTGGAGGTTTATATTGGATACAAGGAAAAAATTCTTTATGGAAAGGGTGGTCAGGCTTTGGCATAAGCTGCCCAGAGAGGTGGTGGAGTCACTGTCCCTGGAGGTGTTCAAAAAACATGTAGACATGCACTTTGGGACATGGTTTGATAGCCGTGGTGGTGCTAGGTTGATGTTAGACTTCATGATCATAGAGGTCTTTTCTAATTGGAATGATTCTAGGATTCTAAAACCTGTGATTCATTGTTTGGGTGGCACTGCCACATGGGAATGACCAACAATTTTTTCTGTAGCATATTTTACATCAACTTATGGTGGATTTTTACTTCTCACAGCAATGCTTTCTCATTCTTCCTGCTGTATTGCAATTCTACATGTAGCTTCGGCAGCACTTGGCTGTGCTCAGCACTTGGCCACGCTCAGCACTCCCTGTTTGCTCTCTTCCCCACAGATCGCTGATCAGCAGCTATGAAAATGTGGCAGCCAGTTTGATTTCCATGCAATAGCAGCAAATTGGGTCCTGACTGTGGGCACCTTCCTGAGCTGGGTCCCAAATTAACAGTCAGTCAATCAATGCTAGTGGGAAGGAGCTGGTAGCAATAGGAAGGTGGTGCCCTCATTATGAGTAGCATCTGAAGAGAAGGTGTGTGGCTCAGGTGCCAGTTCCCTTTGTGCCTCCTTCCCAGGCCCAGGGAACCTTACTCAGTTTTACTGGTACCCGCCGTTCTGCACATGGCACTTGTGACAGAGCCCCTGCTACAAGTGGCGAGTGTGGCCGCGAGTGTGACCACCAGAGGTCAGCATTGCTGCTCCTTAGTCAGTAAAGGGATCATTTCCATCTCTCTGGTGAGGGCCTGCTTTGGACAGGCAAGGTACAGACAGAACTGGGTTATGTGGTGCTGTGGCTCTGCCGTACCCCAGTTAGGCATCACCATGCAGGTGAAGACAGGTGACCTTTAAAATATCTCTGAGTAATATTATTTGTTTTCATACACAAACTGCACTAAACACAGCTTTTAACCTCTTCCTGCAACAAGCTTGTTTTTAGCTCACCAAGAAGAAGGACCTAGGGAAGTGCCTGAGGTATGATATCAGAAAAGGGTTGAAGAGTTTGCATCTGGCCAAGACAAATGTGGGGAAATGAACGGTGGAGCTGAGGGTGCTTCTTATCTACTGCCTTTTTACACCGTTCTCCCTCTAGCAGTAACATCACTTTAGGTCCTCTGCAGAGCACGAGCAGAAATTAGATGTGATTTAGGATATGCATGTAAATCATCTGACAGGAATAGAAAAGCATGAAGAAACTTGCACACTCCTGTAATGAACAGAAATCTCCACACCATACAGTTTGTGTGTTGGCTCTCGCTTTACATTTGCTATGTTGAACAAATCCCTACTAACAAATGTGTCCTCACCTAAATGCTGTTAGACTGACTGCCAAAGCTCTCTCTTCACCTCCTTATGGTCTTTATGATAATCAGGGTTGCTCTTTCCTGTCTTTCTACATAGAATCACAGAATGTTTGAATAATTCTCACAAGTCTCTTTTGCATGTATATGTTGGTTCTCCATGAATATACCAGCATACAAGTAGCTGTCACCTCACTGCCAAGTATAACTGGAGCATAGGATCCTTCCTATTCATTCCTCAGCTGTCTCTTTCCACACTCTTGATCACCGTTGGCCTCACTGGTTGTTAGGTCACTAAATTTCAGCTATGACCTGCAAGTTCCCAGTACCTGGCTTTCACTGCTGGCCATGCAGAAGTTCCCAGTCCATGAGCAAGGCCCATGTTCCTCTGGCACCTGGTTAACAACACTGATGCACAGGTAGTGGTCACTGAACTCCAGAAGTGTCAGTTTTCACTAAGTGCCCTCGCGTTCTTTCTGTGTACCAGCTGAAGACCTTATGTGACAGCAGTGTCTCAGGTCAGTCCAAACGTTTTCACCCCATCCACCAATGGCTGGAGCTACACATTCATTCAATCAAAGCTTAAATTCCAAATAAACCAGTAGGGTAAACAGAGGAGACTTGTTATGAAAATAGGGCACAAATCAGGGAAGATCTTGTTTGTGAGGGTCAAGGGAAGAAAGGTATATACAGGTAGTACAGAAGCAAGGTAGAAATAATCCAGCCCTAAGACAAGTCAGAAACATGGCTCACTGCAAGTACATGAAGATGATGGAAGTGAGGAACTCTACTAGTATCATATTTGTCAGTGAGGAAAAAATACTCCTGAGGGATTAGCAGAATGTTTTAAAGTAAGGCCTAAAAGAACAGAGTTCAAATTAATCTCAACATTCTCACCACAACAGCACACTCAATATAAAGGCAGCATTGTCAGTTTTCAACATCAAAGCATCACGCCTTCCAAAATGCTGAGAGTGGCTTAAAGATCTTGAAACTTCTTAAAAACAACAAATGCCAATTTCCTTTCATTTTCCTCTGGGTTTTGGAGCCTTTGGGGGAGAATTTTCTTCCTCTTTGTTGCAAAAGTAAAGGTTTACCTTTTGCTCTGAATGAATGCAAAGGGCCTTGTGGACTCTCTCGATTCCAGCTTCAGAGTCTTTAAGGGAAACACCAAAAGTCATTAAGATGTGCAATTAAATCACAACCGTGGCTAACACAGCAAATATAAATGCAAGCCCTGCCCTAGAGAACAAAGACCCATTCATTCTACCTAAATTGGTCTTGAGACTTGATTGCTGAATTTTTTTTTTCTTCTCCCTTTTCCTCCCTTGTCCTTATTTCTTCAGAAGGAGGGAGAACTTTCTTTGCTTGTGCCACATCCTGGATAGTCAGAAAATCCTGCACTCAGCTGTCTGAGTCTCTCTTGTCTCCTGCCTGCCAACCCTCTAGAAAAGTGGGGTTACAGACAAGCACCAGCAATGAGTGAGCAGAAATAAAGAGCCTTGATAACTGAGGTAAAGTGGACATTATGAAACTACGAATGATAGAGGTAGAAAAAAAGGAGCTGGAAATGTTGAAAGGCAGCTGAGGTTACATTCCTCATTGGAAGTAAGAGGTGAAGGAAGATCAGTCGGCGGCAAGAGCTCTTGCTCTGTACATCGAGAGGGATTTGCCAGCAAGGGATATTAATGATCTGAGAGTGAATTGCAAGTCCACAAGGGAAATCTGAACTGAAAATGGAAAAGACAGAAAGCTAGGCATGGGGATTTGTATCGGGTTAGTGTCAACATTTAGAGATGGATGGATGATTGGAGCTCAGACAAGGAGGAACGAAAAAAACCCCACCCTCTTAAAAAAGAAACCAGAGCAAACAACAAAATATACCACCAGAGTCTCCCTTTATCTGAAAGTTAAGGCTCTGCCAACCTGACCTTTTTCAGTTGGTCATATTTGTGCAAGAAGACTAGCTCAGTAGTGAAAAGTAACTGATAGCAGGGGGCAGATTGCCTCTGGCAACTTTCGAAAGCTGGTCTCTGTCCCTTTTCCCTGACATGCCCCTTTTTCACTATCAAAAGGCAGCTCTGTCTCTGTGAGATTTACCTGACTGGATCTCTGTTACCGGATGAAGGGCATTCAGAAGCCAATCCATCTAAGCGGTTTGTTGGCCAGGAAAGCAGAAGCCCATGGTGCAATATTTGGGTATCTGTTTGTTTGGAGAACACGGTTTTCTAATCCTATCTCCTATCCTATTTCTGTTTTCTACTCCTATCTCCGTTCTGTCAAGAATATAAAATACAATCTGTGAAAAACATGTTCTATCTTTTCTGCTCAGCAGAAGACCTCTTTTCAAACATAAGGACCACACATGGGTGGGCCAGGGCTTGGATTTTATTTATTTTTTTTTTCTTCCTATGATTCAGCTGAGTTTCAAGCATTTCCAGGTATTTATACTCATTAATCCCCAGAAACTGGCTGAGAGCCTTAGGTTTGTTGTCTTCTCTCTGAAATGAGGCATGGTCCAGTGAGGCCCTGCAGGTTACTAATGCTGTGTCAGAGTGTGAGCCAGGTGAAGTGCCAGTGGGGAGAACAGGGAAATCTGTTCCCCATTGCCCACTCCACTCTGCTCTGGCATGAGGCTAGTCACAGAAGAGGCTATCCTGCAGACACAATTAAGTGGCAATCACAAAGAACAGCATAAAACACTGGCACAATGTTCTTTCCTCTTTCAAACCAAAGGATTTTTTCAATCAAATATGGATTTTACAGCAAGATGTGATCTTTGGCTGTTCCTTAGGCTTAATTCATTATCAGTTTAATCCAAATTTTAAAGTGGTTAGCAAAACTTGTTACTTTACATGGCCAAACTAGAAACTGGTCCTCCTTTCCTTGGAGAAAGAGATTCCTTCTAAGTTCTCCAGGATGTCTTGGTTTCAAATATCTGAGAAGTGCAGATCGACCAAAACCTATTCACCACCCCTGGTTTCACTCTCTCTTCTTCCACTTCTGAATGCAAGATATGCTGAAGTGTGTGAAATACATGTACATACATTTCCCACACTTTCTCAAAGCCCAGCCTGTATTCCGGGGGAATATGGGAGCTATTTTTTTCCCAAAGCCATCCAGCCTCCATTAAATAGCATAAAAGGAGTTAGGCTACTTCAGGATGTCACAACATGGCAATATGATTGTTGATTTTTGTATTAACTGGAAAATGGTCAAAACTTCCTTCATATCACCTTCCTGGTGACATTTTCCCTCAAATCCTTTGTCGTGTCCCTGAAGCATTGCCCAATGATTTTTTTCCTGACAGCTTTTCTAAGGTTAATTGCCTCATGGAACTGGTAAAAAATGTTCAACAGCATCAAGATTTTCAGGCTCTTTAAAACAAACAAACAAACAATAGTTGGCACACGTGACAAGTGTGTCTTTGTTTAGGGTTTTGGTTTGGTTTGGTTTTGGGTTTTTTTGTTGCATTTAAGCAAATAGTTTGATTAGATAAAGCACTTAAACCAGGCAGGATTGGACATGGCCACTCCCTGGTTCTTACAAGAAAGGCTCCCAACTTTCACCACTTAGCTCACTGCATTGTCCATTAAATCTCCATGGACTGAAAAGACTGCCCTTCTGGATTCTATTTTATGGCATTAAGTTTTTTGGGACAACCAGCAAGACTGGCTCATTTCTGGTGCATTTCTTTCACAGGACATGGGAAAGAATAAACTATTCTTACTAATTAATTCTTACTTATTCTATTATTCTTATTCCCACTGAGAGTGGGATTCAAGAAAATGGGATTACATTTATCAGCTGGTAACCACAGCAGAAAGCCGGAGGAGTGGTGGATATCTCACCATTCTTACTTGGTTTTGTTGTTGTTTAATCTGACTTGTAAATAAGAATTGGATTTTCACTGGTCTAGCAATTGCCAGCCATTGCTTAAACTACACTGTGAGTCAACAGAGAGCAAAGCCCAGGAGCACACAGGCTTTTAGGCACTTCATTTGAAATGAAGAACCTGCATATGCCTGCTCACTTGGCTTCCAGGTGGTGCAGACCAGGCATGGGAGTTGGGGAGGGGCTGCTGCTTCTCACCCTAGGGGCTGGAAATCTCCTGTCAGAAAGAGTAGCCACACAGCTGGACTTCACAGCTGGAGGAAGGCCAGGTGGGTAAACCATGCATAAACCGTGGAAAATGGTGCTCCTGTAGCTGGAGTAAGAAGTGTAAAGGCAGGTCCTCTCCTGAGGCACCTGATATGGAAGGACCACAGATGCTGTCAAATCCCACTGGGGCTCAGTCTGGACTTTTGGTTATGCTGACTGAGTGACTGCTGGCAAACGGTGTCCCAAGGAAGTCACTGAGACTGCCTCGTGTGAGTAATTGCTCGCTGGCACAGACCTCCCAGTCCGTCTCTCCTCTGCTCTTGCCAATGGTGCTTAGAGTGAAAACAAATAAGCAAAACCAAAAAAATCTCCCTCAACCCCTCAACTAGTATTTTCCAACGTGTTCGAAGCCTTTAACAAAACATTTGGAACCTCTTTTCAATAAAAGTTCCAAAGGTTTCCCAAAGCCCAGATTTGTCTAGACTCTCCATTCTCAGTGCAGGGAAACAGGGTGAATGGATGGGGTGTGACATGGATTTTTTTGAAAGTTTGTTTGGATTTCAGGAAGTGAACAAGATAAGCCAAATGGCCCTTTCCTGCTTTTGCTCTCTTAATATTTTTTTTTTCTCAGTAAGTCCTGACAAGAAATGCTTGAACTAAAGAAAACCCTGATGATTTTGTTGAGTTCCCCCACCTCACCTCTCTGCTGAATAGAGCACTCACAATTCCCTGAAAAGAATTTGTAGTGAGGTGGGAGCTGGTCTCTTCTTCTAGCAACAAGTGATAGGATGAGAGGAAGTGGCCTCAAGCTGCACCAGGGGAGGTTTAGACTGGCCGTTAGAAGAACTTCTTCATTGAAAGGGTTATTAAACAATAGATAGGCTCTCCAGGAAGGTGGTTGAATCTCCATGCCTAGAGATGTTTAAAAGATGCAGAGATGTGGTACTGAAGGACATGGTTTATCACTAGACTTGGTACAGCTAGATAACGGCTGGACTCAGTGATCTTAAAGGCCTTTTCCAACCAAAATGATTTTATGGTTTCATGACTGAGAGGTGGCACCAAATCAGTCTTTGCCAACAGAGCCCTGTGGCATATATGAAGTTGTTTCCTTTGTAACTTCTCCAACACACAAAAAAACCCCATTTTCCTTCTTTTTCTATCTCGTTCAAATCTCACTGGGAGATATCAGGAATTAACCCACCAGGGACTTCAGAATGTACCAGAGGCATGGAGAATCTGATCCAGAATGGTAGAAAAGAAGTGATCCTTGTCGCATTGACAGTTGCAGGTGCTGATGTATGAAAAAGCCTTTTGGCATCACATCAGTGCTGCTGCCAAATAAGCCTGAGCAAGAACAAATGGGAGAGGCAGGTGTGCAGCCCAGCCACTCCATGCTCAATGAAGGGCTCTGCATAGCAGCCAGAAATCACTTCTCCGTGCCTGCCCACAGGTGCTTGACCTGAGCACAGCCCTTCATGTCCTATGCTGGACAGACCTCTGGATGACAGGCATAAGAAATCTGGATTTTGTACCAACACCCACAAACTGAAAAAGAAGTTTTAACGTTCAACCAGAAAAATCTCTGGAACTCTGAATATTTTTGTAACTTTGAGGCTGGGGAAATAAATTCTGCTCCTCTGCTGGAACATGCTGACCTTCCTCCACTCTTGTTTATTTGTATGATCTGAACTAATTTCTTACTTGAAATCTACACCCCCTAAAAGCATTTCCTAGAACAGTTTTGGGGTTTTTTTTGTTGCTGTTGATTTTTTTTCTTTTTTTTTAAAAGAAACTCGCTAAACTGACTAGAAACAGCTTAGTAGTGGTTGGGTATTTAAGGGTCGTTTACTGTAGGGGAGACTTTTCTGCCAGCAGATGTTACCATAGCATAACAGAAAGATGGAAGAGGACCACAATAGGCAGGGTATTAACACTGCTAAGGCGATGTAAAAGGTTAATTCATCAACTAGCCTTTGAAAAGATTGCATGCTAAAAGTTCAGAACCTTTTAAAATCTGTTGCAACCAAGTGAGCTGCACACCATACAGGATGACAAAACATTGTTCCAAAGCAGTGTTTCTCTTTGCCATATCAGAAAATCTGTACCATTCCTGCTAGAGTTTCTGAAATGCATTTGGTTTTGTGTGCAGGCCACCAAGTTGTTGCAGATAGTTGGTGGCTCTTTCTCTGAAGTTACATATATGTTGTGCAAAATGTAAAATCTGAAAAAATCTTAATAAAGCACACACAGAAGTATAAACAAAAGCTTTATTTCCGCTTTAAAGATCTCTAAAGTGGGGGAAAATGTATTTATTTATCACATTTCTTAAGTCCTTAGCTGTTTCGATGAGGCTGTCAAGAGTGACTTGTGACAGATGCTACCTAGGCTCCCAAAAGACGGCTTCTCTCTAGCTCCTCGAGTACCTTCCCCTATTAGCCTTATTAGCCCTTTTCTTCCAACCTATCCCTAATTCAGGGGTCTTAATGACTCTGAATCTCTTACTCTGCAAAACAGGACTAATTCTGTGCCACAAGGGTGCCATAAATTCAAGAACTGGTGATACGAAATCATTGCAAAACTTCCAGGTGAAGCACATGCCAGCCGCAGCATCCATAGTGCCAGAGACTGCCAGCCGTGCTGCAGGGTGTGTGCACACACGGCTGTGTCTCCGCAGGGTGCCGGTGCCTCTCCACCAGGAGGTCTCCCACGACAGAGCTGTTGTGAGATTATACAGCCGTGATCTCTCCAGCAGTTCCATCCTGTGCAGGCTCCAAAGCACTTTCTGACAAAACAGTTCTAAAAGCAGTAGGTATGTTTCAACACTCTGCTGCAACTGCTATTTTTGCCTTTTCCCTCATTTTGTTTCTTTCACCTATTCATTTGTCTTCCTGGTGGGAAAAGGGATGAGACACTAATGTGCAAAAACTCTAACCAGCTTCAATTTTAGGATGTCTGGAACAAAGACAGAGACATTGTCATTTGGACAGATAGGGGTGGTCTAAAGAAAGAGTCCTGAAAAAATTTTCACCTAAGAGTCAAATGAAGGAAATGCTACTCCTCCAACTGGCTGTCATGCACTTTCAGCTGCAGATTTGCTAGGAACTTAGAGTTGGGTCAACATTTCAGAAAGTAGGAGCATGAGGCACCTCCACAGGACCACAAAACCATCTTCCTTATACATTTACCTACCTCATTATAAATGCCCAGATTTGACCAGTACCTTTTGCAAATAGAATTCTTCTCAGAGATTTGACTGCTCCAACCACACCTAAAATATCTGAGGGGTCAAGGAGACTCTTTTCATTGTGGGTGGCTATGCAATGCTAGGTCCTGTCTGGCAGGCAGTTAGACTGCAAGTCTCAATCTGTCATGCCTAATTTCACCATTTATGGCTGCAATACATTATGTTTGGAGAGGCAGTATCAGCAGCATGCTATGCATTAATCCAAAGGCTGAATTCCTTAACAGATTAAGTGGCCTTCATCTCTGCTAAGTGATTGCATTTCTGGTGCATGAGTGGTGCTGTGAACCTTGTTA
The DNA here is from genome assembly GCA_013399055.1 of Ramphastos sulfuratus. NCBI lineage: Eukaryota > Metazoa > Chordata > Aves > Piciformes > Ramphastidae > Ramphastos > Ramphastos sulfuratus. The sequence goes on from WBNM01029874.1 coordinate 103,213, forward strand.
ATAGCTGGGAAAGAATACAGCATGAGAAAGTCACTTTCCAGACTCACTTCCTCAGGATGTCATTTGGATTTAGAAATATCTGTGGTCTGCAAAGCTCCCGCCCATGTCTCTAACTTCAATCTCTCCTGGATGCTTGAGCTCTCTTAGGATCAACATATCATGGTATAGCAAAAAAATATTAAATATAGCTTTGCCCTCTAGACCAGAAATGCCCTCTGGAAGAACCCTTGGCTTTACTGGCAGCAGCAAGTACACACATTATCCAAAGCTGCAAGATCAGCAGAAGTGAGGAACTTTTCTCTTGGACAGCAGCTGTAGCTTTCTGGTCTAAAATCCTCAGATTACAATGACAGTTCACCACAAAAGATCCTCATCCTGCCAAACGATCTTACCCAAAACATGCCCTTGCTCTACTTACCTCCCCATCCTGACAGCATATGAATGCTTATTTTCACATAAGAAGCATTTAAGAAACATTCCTTCAGTCACTTTTGCTAACTCTGTAACAAAAGGTTTAAATGGAATATGACAGAACTACAGGAAGAGAGGGAGCAAGGTAAATCATGTTTCTAAAACACCAAAGCAACAGAGAGGAGTCCATAACCGAAGGCAGAAGCCAAAGCTGCTTTTAGGTCTGAGCTAATCACTGCAGTATTTAGCAGAACAGAATGCGGTGTTTTATGGCATGCTCTCTACCTGAAAACTGCTACTTGATGGACCTGTTTCTAAGAATTTGGACAGCAGAATTATGCTCTGGAAAGTTAGACATGCCTGAAAAGGGAAATCAATGTGGAATTAAAAGTATTGATTAACAAATAGAAATCTAATTTTCTCTACCTTCACCACTCAATCTAAACCAACCAAACTAAGCTCTTGCTGACTTCTGAGACATAGTTAATAACAAAGACTCTGAAAATCAAATTCTGCACTCTGCTTCCTGTCATGTCCTCCACTGGAGGACCATGACTACCTAAGCCAGGCTTTTCTTACAGTTGGGAAAGGTGGCACTACTTGCTTGCTTGTTGGGCAGTCAAATGGCTGGTAAGCACACTTGCCTGTGAGGTGGTAGGACGTTTTTTATAGGGCTTTCACGGGCATCCTTAATACCAGAATTTCTGACAAGTCTCCCAGATATGGCCTTAGGGTACGAATGGGATCACTGAAAAGTATTCTGGGGTGTGTGAAATCTTAGCTTAATTCTTTTTTCTGTTTGAAGGGATTCGAACCTACATCATTTTCTTCTAATGTAGGTGCACATAAGCCATGGCCAGGCTGAATATGGTGTTCCAGGATGGCCTTTCCCACCATTGAAGCTGTTTCACTTTGTTAGCAATAACTCCTCACCAGACAGGAGAAGGTGAGGTCTAGAGGTCAGAGCATTTGTGTGGGAATATGGAGATCTGCGTCACTCATCCCAAGGGAAGGCTTAGTGTGTGGCCTGTGACATTATCGCTCACTTTCTCTCTGGCACACTGGCTATTTATGCAGGTTCAAATTACTGTAGGCAGAGGAAAGGTCTGAACCAGGGTCTCCCGGATCCTTAGAGAGTGCTTTAACCTTTCAGCTCTTGGGGGAAGTCAGTGAGGCAGGACTACCTTCCATGGCTGTGTTTTCCATAGGCACCAATCCAGTTAGAGTGTCCAAGATCAATTTCACAAATTAAATTGGCAAGGGACAATTTTTTTTTGGTGGACCACGGCAGACCCCAGGTGTGGAGGACTTGCTTTGCAACCCAGAATGGTAAATGAGAGAACTGAACAATGCTGTAACTGTCCAAAGCCAGAAGGTGACAGTGGTGTGAACATGTGTGACAAGGGACTTCACACATCTCTGAAATTAGAGAGTAGTTGAGCAAGGGCTTTAGGCACTCTTGGGTTATTTAAGCCTCTGGAACCTTTTGAAATTGAGAGCAAATAGTTTTGCTCAGACAGAGCCATCAGAGATTGAATTCCAGGACTTCACCAAGGGCCTTCTCATGCAAAGGTAGATTCTCAGTGCCAGACAGAATTCCAGTAGTGGCCAAAGTGAGCCTGTCTTTGTTTCAGGTCCCACACACACTCCTTTGATACATGGTGTGCATTTGGAGAAGGGGTGTAACTGGCTACAATGCCTACCTTCACTGGAGTGAGGGCATTTTCTGGCCATCTCCACTGCAAGTGGAAGGAGAGGCTCCAGGCAAACCCACACCATAATGAACCTAAATCCCTGGATTAGCTTCCTCTGGCTCTGGCTTCAGTAAAGTCATTACATAAGTATGATAGCTATATAATATATAGGTCACACAAAGAGCTCATAAGACGGCATAGCAGGGAGCAGAGCTAGAAATGGTAAAGTATGTTTTTTCCTCTTGCTAGGGAAAGAGAGGCACATTGGCTGATGTCTGCCAAGAACAAATGTAGGTATTGAGAGTCATGCTCTCCTGCAGAGTTTGAGGCTGGCTAAGTCATCTCTTCTGGAGCCTGGCAAGGAGAGGTGCAAGTAAAGAGACTGAAAGGGAGAGATTATTTAGTGACAGTAAGTGTGTGAACCCTTGCAGCAGAAGGTTAAGCGTGCACTGTGACAGCAAATCATGGCACAATGCTGACTCTGCCACTCAGTGGTTCTCAGCTGCTGGAGTTATGCAAGCACAGCTATAATCAGAGCTCTGTTGTTGCTATCTATAGAAGACCTAATTTGACAGGGAAACCCTGAGTGTCCCAAGCCTTCTGAGTCAAACATCTTTATGAGTTTTAATCAGAAGCGGACTGTGCAAACTACAGCAAGATAGGTGAGCAGTCAGTCACCAAATTCATCCCCATGTGGCTAAGGATATACCTGAGTGCTCACAAGCACGTACAAAGGTGATGAAAATGAGCCTATAGCGTTTGCTCTGTTCTTATGTGTGGAAATTCTCATTGAAGGCAATGGGAGATTTTTGCCAAAGTGAATACTGAGTTAGTTCTCAAACAGTGGGTTAATAACAAAGCCTGGTTCTTATTGACAATAATGTTCTTTTGCATGGTTGTGGTATCTCAGTAGAGCCTGGGACACAATTTACAGCATATAATCCATCTAAACTGGCAGCATAAGGTAAAAGAATCACAAAATAAATGAGAATTTTTCTCTTTGCAGTTTCCATTGATAGATTTAGTTAAGAAGATTGGAAAAAGGATATTCATTTAAGGAAAAAATCCCCAAACATAAGTATCTTTAAGGGCACCAGAGATTCCTAAACTCCTAATTAAGATTCTGCTTGAGAGAGAGAGAAAAATTCAAAGCAGGAATGCACAAGGACTAAATCCCGTGGGGATATAACTGTCCTGCCTGGAAATCTGTGGTGGTGCAAAAGCAGACAAACCTCACTCAACCACTCAGCCACCACAGCTTTTTCTTTCAGGGTCCCTGGGGCGATTGGCAGAGGACGTAGGAGTAGGATTTAGATAGAGTTAACAAATCCCCACCCTCATGCCTGTCAGGAGATGAGACCAGCAACTGGAATCCTCTGAAAAACCAGCCCACCCATTTGGCTTTCCTAAGCCACCCCGAAGCCATCCCTGAGAGAGAAGGCACCTGCTCTGACAGGGGCTGAGAGGATGGTTTGTGGTGTCTTTCATAGAGTAGCTGCAGGAGCCAAGCCATGGAGGGTTCAGCCTCCTGGCTAGTTGGGAATGGCAAAAGAGAAGCCCTTCCAGAGGGAAGGAGGTCTCAGGAACATAAGGTAGCAAGCTCAGGAAGGGCTGAAGTGCAGGCAGACTACCCAAGGCAAAGGCTGAAAGTGAGGGACGAGGCAGTGGTGAGGTGGATAAGGCATGAGAAGGGTTGTCTGTGCAGAGCCCAGGTGGCGCCCATGCTCTGGGGCCCATCTGGATATTGTTAGGCCCCTTCCCACCCACCCACCATGCCTGGAACGTGCAAGTACCTTATCTTGCATTTCTTGTAATGTGGAACACCAACTTCTTTTTATGCTTCTTGGCACAGTTTGTGACCTTTTTACAGCTCCTTCCCTGTCAGGATATAGGCCATAAAGATATTTTAAATGGCTTCTCTTGGTGATCTATTGGTTGGAATAATGGTTCCATATGCAAAATATGAACTCATAACCACTGTACGCTAGCCCTATACCTTCACATCATTCAAATCTTGCTTTGAGACCCACTGGTGCTTTGAAACTACAAGGAAATAGCCAGCAAATAACTAAGTAGAAGGACTGTTGAGCATAATTTATGTAACCTTTCCCTTTTTTAAACTGCAATTACCTATGTAGGGACTGGATAAATAGTGGGTTTTCAGTTCAGTTGCTGAGCAGAGGTATCAGAGGAAAAAAACATTAGATTAAGCCAAAGCAGAATTTTTCAGATTATCTTGAAATGCAAAAGCCAGGAATTATTTATTTTCTGTTTCAAATTTCTTAATCCTTTTAAAATACTTTAAAAGCTGCAAAGTGCCTGTGAAGTGAAAAACGTAATTTCAGAGTGAAAAGTCACAGTGTCACTTCAGTCTTCAAGCAGAGTTGTTTGGCTTCCCAAAGCTTACTGCTTTTTAAGAATACCAGGACAAACTCCTTCAACAATTTAAAATCTTCCCATAACCATGAGATTTTTTTGGTCCCAAATTTCCCCAAAGCCTTGTCCCATAAATGCATTTTTTAAGATAATTTATTGTTCCCAAGAAGAAAGAAAGTACCAAAAATGCAGCATTGTGTTTGCTTCTGACTCTGACCCTGACCCCTCTGCCTCCTTACTACCTTTCTGCCCTGATACATCCACCTTTTTCCATTCTTTGGATGTCAGCCCTTTGAGGATGTGCTTGCTATGACAGCCTGGAGCACAGCCACGTTCTGGGTATTCCCAACACCAGTGCCTGAGCAGAGAACTGCTTTCCCCCCAGAAAGAGGCATGCAGTACTGTGAGCCAAGGGGTTGCACCTATGTTCTGGATAGGAAAAGTTTGTCCCATAGTGTGTTGGGAGTGTGGGAATGAATTAAACAGCAAAAAGCTTTGTCCATTCACCTAGATAACTCAAATAAGGTGCAGCAAACATAAACTTGGTTCTTCCTGAATTCCTACAGGTCTCAGAACTGCAGAGGAAGAAAAGTGCCCAAACTCATAGCCCTTCCCACAGACCAACACACTCATCCTACCCCTGATCTCTCTGGTTCAACACACTTTTTCACAGCCTCTCAGATGCTTGATGTAAGCACTACACCATCCGGGCAGAGAAATATGAATGCAACCACTCAAAAGACAAAAGCTGTTGAAGGAACAGACACAGCAGAAAACAACTGTTTCTTCAGCATTTTGTGAGCCTCCTCTGTCAATTTGTAGCACCATCACATTTTGGGGTGGCGGGATTTCTGCTCCTAACAGCTTGTGCTAGTCATTCAACCACAACACAAAACATATTGTTACCTGTCAAGGAACAGATGATTACAAACCAGTATAAAAACGTCTGTAACACATGCATGTGCATATAAATATGTATGCATTTATTTGTGTGTGTGTTTAAAAATCAACACCAGAGTACTACTCTGGGTTATCTACCTCAAAGTCCAGTAAGAAATGCCAGTTAATGAAGTGTCAGACTGATGTTACAGGAGAAACACTTGTCAAAAGTCCTTGTGAACTCCAGTAGCACTCCTGAGAAATGAGTGACTATATCCTGGGATGACAGACTCAGACTGCAAACAGTTATTGATGTGAGAGAGTGTTTCAGTTGTATCAGGCTGCAGGCTGGGGTCACAACTCATGTAAAGCCAGTACATGCACATTAAGTAAATTTGCACTAGCTTTCACCCAGTTGCCTCTAAAGTGTGTGTGTCTATTAAGGGTAGTTCCAGAGCTGTCATTACAGTGATTTCTCCATGTGCTGAGAAATGCAGAGATTAGAAGACATCTTGTTCATGATGTCAGCTGTACAAGGGCAATTGTATGAGATTTAAGATGTGCGAGTGCTGGGTCTACAGTATTGAGAAAGAGTGTCTGGAAAGTCAGCCTGCAGAAAAGGACCTGGGTGTATTGATCAACAACCAGCAGAACACGAGCCAGCAGTGTGCTCAGGTGGCCAAAAGGGCCAACAGCATCCTGGCCTGGATCTGGAATAGCGTGACCAGCAGGAATAGGGAAGAGATCATGCCCCTATACTTGGCACTGATGAGGCGGCACTTCAAATACTGCGTTCAGTTTTGGGGCTGTCATTACAAGAAAGATGTTAAGTTCCTGAAGTATGTCCAGAGAAGGGCAATGAAGCTGGCAAAGAATCAGGAGATCAGGTCTTCTGAGGAGCAGCTGATACTGAGGTATTAGTCTGCAGAAGAGGAGGATGAGAGGAGACCTAACTGCTCTCTACAGCTACTTGAAAGAAGGCTGTAGTGAGGTGAGGGTCAGTCCCTTCTCCCATGTAATAAGCAATAGGATGAGAGGAAATGGCCTCTAGTTGTACCAGGTGAGGTTTAGGTTAGATATTCAGAAAAAAATATTTACTGAAGGAATGGTCAGGCATTGGAACAGGCTCCTCAGGGAAATTGTGGAGTCACCAGCCCTGGAGGTTTTAAAAAAACCACAGCCATGGCACTTCAGGACATGGTTTAGTGGGTGTGGTGGTGTTAGGTTGATGGTCAGACTTGATGATTCTGCGATTGAGCAGGACAGAGTGATGAATGCCAAGGTCACAGCTGTTACATCTGAAAACTTGAACAGTAACAATGAACGTCTCCTATAAGCTGCTAAAATTACTTCTATTGCTCCATTTTCAAACCCACAAAGGCAATTCCCATTGCAGCATCCCAGATGATAAGGGCAGTCACACACCTTGAACATCTCTGCACAGCACCTTGAGAGTTCAGTTGGCAATTTATTGGACTTCTCCCAGCTCTCTTCAACTGCTTACCTGGGAGGTAGGTCAGAGCTGGCCGGAGGGGCAGGAGTTGAAAAACAAAGATTGTCTATTACAGCACACGAGCTCTCCATCGCCTAGCAGGTGATGAACCTTCCCATACGTGCAGGACCCTGTGGAGGTCTCATTTGTTACAGCTGGTTTCTCCTGCGACCCATCCCCCTCCCCTTGGGGAACTGGTTGTGAGGTTAAAATTTAGAACGTGGTTCTCTGCAGCTAAAAACCGTGTGGTTTTACCCTAACTGTAAAATATCTCAAATCGTTGGGATTAGCCCTTTGCTGCTTTCCCGTGTGCCTTCAATTAGCCGCATGAAAGCGAACCCACGGCTTTAGGACCGAAAATAGCTGGAGCAAAGTGACGCAGGCTTCACCCGAGATGAAAGAGCGGCTTCCAGAAGCCTAATTAAAAGCAACTGAGAAACCAGTACTTGATACAGCCTTTACTCACCTGAACAAATAAACGGAGAACTGCAGCCAGGCTTCGGCGCGGCGTTGTGGGAAAGCGGCTGGAGGGTTTCACCCGGGTCACGGGAAGGCCCAGTTCTGCTGGAGCACAAAATCTTTCTGTTTCTGCCTGCCCTGAGTCAGGGGGAGGTCAGCCAGCCAGCCGAGGCCACCGCTGCACCGGCGGTCCCTTGTCCTGCTGTGGGCGAGAGGACAATGATGTCCACCGCAGTGCAGTCCCTGCCACCCCTCTCCTTTCTCCATGTCCCTGCCACAGGTTCAAGGAAAAAAGGAGCTTCAGGCAGGTTTTCCGAAGTTTTCTGCGGGTTCATATTCGCAATCCAGTCTATCCCCACAGTAAAATAGAGTATGGATATGGCTGTCATGTAGAAAACAGCTGGGCATGCCAGCAGCTTACTGAGAAGCCCCATTTTTCTTTTAAACTTCACTGTCATTGGGGTCATCCCTGTGAAGCCCTGCTCTGTCCCTGTGAAATGCCACTGGTCTCGCCAATTTTTACTCCTCAATCAGACATACTTTTCCCCCCATCAAATATCCTTCATTTAGCTCACCTGCACAAAAGAATATAGGCATGGGAGTAGTGCAAAAAGTCCTGCAGGAAGGTTAAACCACTGCTTAAAAGTGCTTGCTGTGGCCATGATCCACATCCTTGGTGTTTCCTGATTTTGGTGAAGAATCTTGACAGGGAAAAGAACAGCCAGCCACAAAATGTGAGGAGCGTCAGAATACTGATTTGACACCCTCAAATGAAAATGGCTCAGTTTTTCTTCTGAATATAAAAACATTTCAGCACATAATTTACTGAAATGAAATTTTAGTTGGCGAGGAAATCCAGGAAATGAAATGTCTTGAATAAAATATTTGGTTTACAATGAAGTTTTTACCTCAGTAGGGCGGAAAAAATATTACTTGCAGCATAAGGTGAAAATGATAAAAGAAATACTATGTTTTTAGCAACGACCTGAAAAACCAAATAGCTTTATCCTTATGTGTTAATAAGAATTGCTATATCCACACTGACATAAGTATGAGTCAGCAATAAATTCCTCAATGTAAAGAAGTGAGCAGCTGCTTGTACTATGCTATTGCCACCCTACAACACAGGGCAGAGGAGTGGAACAGTGCAGTTGAAATGGATTTTAAATTCCAGGGTGTATAACTGGAAGCAGCATAAAGGAAGGGAGCAAGACAAAACAACATGTTGTTACTTTTACTTGCTATGGACTTTTCTTATTCTTACTTGAAACATTTGGGTTTGGTCAGAAATATTCATGGGGTTTGCTCATTTTCGTCTTAGGAAAAACAAGCAGCCAGCTGATCCCTGCAGCATGCTGCTCTGCATTTCACAGATAGCTGGGAGGTTGTCAAGAAACCCCACTAGAAGCAGTAGCATGCAGAAAAGAAAAACACAGTGCTCTGAACATCAACCTGATTTAGAACCTGATAAAGTCAAAGTTGCTCAGAAATTGTAGCTCAGAGCTCTGAGCAGAGACCCACTGAAAGAGGTCCCCATGCATAGCACAGAGGGTTCTTCAATTATCTAGCAAGGTGAGACAGAAAACCTTTTTCTCTTGTAATAGCTTAGACAAAATTAGCACCTAAGCAAGCAAAGAACAGTTTGTGCAGTAGGGATTTTATGTAGTGTTCCTGTAACTGCTGCTGAGAAGGGACTTTTTTGATCTACATACTCTCATTCATGCCCACTGGGAACAGAGATGTGTGTGATCTGTGATTGTGGTGCATATTCTGCCACTGGGATGGAACTGTCAATTCAAAACTGAGGGAAACAGGAAATGTTAAAAAACCCACAACCCTCCCCCCAAACCAACCAAACCTCAAACCAAGCAAAAAACAGAAAAGAAGTGTTGAGGGTCTTGAGAAACACTTTGGGAGGGGGATAAGGGAGGAATCAGCAAAGACTGAAAATTCTGTAGTGAAATCATAGGTACAGATGTGACTACGATGACTAAAGAGACAAGAGAATAGAGGTAATTGATTCACCCTGAAGGAAACACAGCAATATGGAGGGAAAGCTTGACAGAAAGCACTCCTGTGGTTTATGAGGCTCTGTGAGGAACTTTTTCCCTTAGAAATCGTTGGTGTAACACACTCTCCTCTCTTCAGTTAGCTGAAGTGTGAAACATTACCCTGAAAGCTGTTTATTTATGAGCCCTCCACAAGGCACATGGAATTCTTAAAGACAAAAATCTCTCCATTCCTTGTAAAAATATTTTAAAAGCGTTTCAGAGGCCTCACTGCACCTCTGAATCCACCAACACTGACTTGACAGCCATACTTACGGGGCAGAATTATCTCATGAGGTCCTTTGAAGAGTCACACTGAAGATTAATTTTTTTTGCCTGCTTTGTTTCTGTGCAGCACTCAGGATGAAAAAGCTTAACCTACACAGTGCAGCCTGAAATTAGCAGACACCATTAGACTTTCAATTTTAAACTTTAACTTGTATGTATATGGGTATCATTTCTAGAAGCATGACTAGAAATAAAGTACAACTGGTCCTAAGTCAGATCAGGCAAGACTTACAAACAGAATTATAAAAGACTACTCTTACAGGTTTTTCTTGAGGCATTTTTTTTTTTTTTTAGTTAAAAAAAAAATACAAACCACCACAAACAGATTAACTACTGAAAGGTTTCATTGTAAATTATCCAACTTTTGGAGAAAGGTTCTATAGACAACATTAAATATTTCGGTTAGTACTTGAATGTGAAATAAGGTTTGCATTTAAATGTGAATAATTTAAGTCCTCTTGTTTCTAAAATATTGGGACATTTAGATTATCAAACTTATTGCATCCTTTAGTGAGAATCTTAAAAATTATTTTTACTCTTCACATCCAGAAAAAGTCTGCTTTGGCATTTTTCTGTTGTTCTTTACATCAATGTGTGAGGCATGATTGGGGGGTTGTGTATGGGAGAGACGAGGAGGGAAAAGGCTCTTTTGTGTATGAGAGAGAAAGAAAGGGATTTGTGATGAGGCACAAATTTAATAGATGAAGTTTCTCAGGAAGACAAAATTGCTAATAATTCTGTAAGGCAGCCATTAACAGTAGTCTTAACATTTTAAAACTATGCAGAAAGAGTCAGGTCAGGGAGAAAGTCTATTACCTATGCTGTATGAGTTGCATTGCAAAAAACCAAAAAACCACAAAAAAAACCAAAAAAAAAGAAACTACTATTACCCCACAAACTTAAATCTTCTAACTTACAAATTTGGAAATCAATGTGCATGCTTTATAATCAAGCTGCTGAGTGTTTTCCAGTCCTCTGACAGCAATACAAGTAGAACCATATCACTTCAAATCTCGAGTGCTGTTTTTCTTAACGCAATTACCATTCCTTAACAGATTTACACAGATTTTCTTGGCACACCAATCCTTCCTCAGATATTTCTAAAGCTATATTGTTATTTGCTTATGAAGTGACACCATATATTTTGAAAAATAGAAATGAATATGGAAGTGAAAGGTTCTGTTAAATGTTTCTACCATCCTTGTGAGACAAAGTTCACATTGATCTCAGCAGTAGTCAACAGATTTATCTGTGCAAAGCATAAGAAAAAGGTTATGAATAAGTTACAGAAAAGTAACTTAAAAGAGTATGAGTCCCCTTAAAACTCCAGTCCTATGAAGAAATAGTGGATGGATGCTTCTGCTGCTCTCTTTGCTTGCTCTTCCAGACCTGTGCCCCATCCCTTGGCCATGATTTTCAGAAGCATTAAAAGCATTCATCATAGTAGAGATTAGCACAAGATTTGGGTGCCGAACATCATCTCCAGACCAGAAACTTCCAGGACATTGTGCAAATCCCAGTGAAATTATTAACTTCAAATTACTATCAATGAGGCCTATCTGGAGGAGCAGAACTGATGTGAGGATGACCAGTTACCCATAGGATTTCCTTCAGCTGGTGGGGACATTGAATTCAGAACCTCTCTTCTGGATGCTGTGCAAAGGCTTGCTAGGGATCTGGCAGTGCTGAGAACAGTGGAAAGGAATGGAGGAAGGGTTTGGTGTGGGGGAAACAGGAGACAGGACCTAAAGATTGAAGAGCCCAAGTCAGCTAACTGATGTAACTTTTCTGCATTTGGAGGCCACTGGTGTGGCAGGGAACAAGTGGATCTGCCTCTCCATCTGGCCCTCCACAGCCGCATCATCTTCAAGGGTGAAACCAGGGAAGAGAAGAATTTCCTGCCCATGCCTAGGTCTGCCCCATTTAAAAGAGGGCAGAATGCTGTGTTTGAGAAAAACGATAAAAGATAACATCACTGTTTTATTCCTCACAGCTTGATCTGGGTAGAAGAAGCCTGGTGGCAGCAGGAAGATCTTGCTCTTGATTATATGCTGGGGTGTCAAGATTAACTGGTATTTTTATTAGACTGGTCTTAATTCTCAGAATTAGGAGAGGAACATGAAAAGATTAATTTTTTTTTTCAACTCACCCCTTATTTTCTTCCTTTCCATTGTCTCTTCCACTAAGAAAAAGAAGAGAGAAGTTTCTCTCTCCCAGGAAGCATCTTATTTATTACATGCATGGTGGTGGTGAAACTAAAATTAAAATTGAATTTTAATGTCACTAAATGAAGCCACTGACTTGTAATCTTCAAATGAGCTTAGTAATCCAAAAGGAAAAGTCTCTCTAGGCTTAACTGAGAAAGTAATTAGATCTAGATAAAGTCAGCTTTTGCCAGATGACACAGTCCAGAGCACTCTGAAAGAAACCAAATCCTCAAAAGTAGAAACAAGAGAAGATCGTTACAGAAGTTGTCTTTTCCAGGTTTTCCTGGCATTTCTGTGGGAGCCATGGGAAACTTTGTGAAAGATGGAGCAAACTAATAGTGCCTGCATTGCAGGCTGGTAGCTCCTACCCTCTTGTGGTGCTCACAAATAGATCAGCTTTGCTAGGTGAGGAGTTGGGCTGAGCAGGGAGATATTCCTATGTGGTAGGGACTACTAAAAATCAGTTTGAGGTCCCTGCTTTTCTGCTAGAGTCAAGATCAGGCCTTGGTCCCAGAGTGTAGATGTCTTTCAGGGCTACCCAAGAGCTGAAAGCATCAAGCAAGAGTCAAGAGTGGAAAATTAGTTGAGAGGGATTTTTTTTTTTCCAGCTAAAACCCTTCAACTATTTACACTTCCTGTGGATTTGCCTGGCGTTACCTGGCAGAGGGAGCTCTGCAGGCCAGTCTGGGAGCTGAGAGTGTTGTTGCAGGTGGAACTGGTGGCCCCAGGCAGCTGGTCTCTGCAACAAACCAGCGATTGTGTGGTGGTCTTGAGGCCTTGGGGAGCTTCTGTGTCCCCCAGGCAGCGGGATGGTGAAGCAGGGCCGGGAGCTGCTGCAGCCCAGCCTGATGCCAACACCTTTGGTCACACTGTGCTGCCCATGCTCACTTCTAGCCATCCTCCTTTTTTTTCTTTTTGTTCCATCTGACATGACTTTTTTTTTTTTTTTTTTTTTTTTTTTTTGGTTTTGAAAACTGTTTGACTTTTGGTTTTAATACAATGAAATAAAATAGCTGTCTCCTTATCTGTTCCCTTTGAGCAGCTCTAGGGACATCAGTGGTGAGTGCAGCCCCCTGGGAATTTCCTTCCCCTCTCTCCTAGCAACAAAAAAGGAGCACCACTTGCGCTTTTCATGCAGCTTTTGTCCAATAAGCTGGCAGCATGAAATAATTTTAGCTGTTGTCTTTACTTTCCTTGCATCTCAAACATAATGTATATGCACCTGTGTGTTGGTGGAAAAAGCAGAATCTGGGGAGAACAGGGAGAGAATTGAATACCATTCATGCCTACAGCAACAACAGACTTCTATCTTTATGCACAGTCAAGATCTTTGAAGAATATGTCACTTAAATTTCAGCCAAATAGCAGAAGCTTGTTTATTTGCAAAGCAGATCACAGGTAGTACACTCAAGACTTCTTATGCTTACACTTTACATTCACCAGCTAGAAAATTATTCCTCCTTCTCAAGCTGAAAGAAGTGGTTTGCAGAGAATAAAAGGCATCTCTGTCAAGCTACACAAAGTCTAGTGCTTTTTGCAAAGAAAAGTAGTTCTTCCAGCAACCACTTCATACTTTCTCATTGCTGCCTGCTGGAATGACTATTGCACAGGCCAGCTGGCAAATGTTCATGTGCATTCTTAATTCAGTGGGGAGCGAAACAAGGAAAACATTTTTATAAGATTGCTTAAAAATTATATGCAAGGGAAACAATTAAAACAATGTGCAGCCATTTTCTGGATGGTGCAGAAATGCCATATCCCATGTCCAATTCAAATGGGCCAATTTTCTCCAACTAGATTTATTGTAGCAATACCTGCCAGGCAGACAGAAAGCTAAATTGTGAAGTGTTTGATTTTTAATGTAAGTTTAATTTAACAATAATGACAGAAATACTCAGACAAGTTTATAGTGCACAAGTTGTACCATTCCACTCATCATCCAGCAGCCCCCCAAATGATAGTCAGATTTTTGTAAACCTCTTGAAAAAAAATGGTTATTGGGTACTTTGCTGGAACCAGATTGGGTTTGAAATATTCCAAACTTTCTTAAGACCCAATTTTTCAACTTTAACCCCTCATATCCTGTGCTTCTGGGCATACTCAGGCCACAACATTCACTAACTTTAAGGGACTCTATTGCTTCAATTTACATACCTCACATACTATTATCACTATAATTCCATCTATGCTCAATTTTGGTAGCATTTTTACAAGTCAAAAGCAAGAGTAAGGAGCACTCAGTGCTATCAAAAGGCATCATCAAATGTGTTGTTTGGTTTTTTTTCAATAGAGGAATGATAAGAAACTCTTACCTTTATAACCTGCTGTAGCTTTCACACTGCTCCACACTTCCCTCTGTGAACTCTGTGTAAGGACTTGGTGGTAACAGCAGCTTTTTCAATGTTCTAAACCTTCCTGTGTGGGGGAAAGTGCTCAAGATGTAACAAAAAAAGTAATTATTATTTCTTTAAAATTGCAATATGACTGCCAAGTCAGGGTGCTTTAGAATGCACATATAAGGTCAGGCTAAAATGGCAACTTCAGCACAGGTAGAAGAAAAGGGGATGCCAAGGAAAGGGTAGGTAAATAAAAGAAGGCAAACAACTTATGTATATGCACACTTTTTTAGTCGAAGCAAGAAAAAGAATGGGCTGAAGCATAGGTATGGGTTAGGAAGTGAATAATGTTTGTGCATCCACTAGACATGTTTTCCACATTGTTCTAATTTTACTGGAACAGAATTCCAGGCCAGCCATGACCTGTAGGTCATTAGCAGTTTGGAGTCAGCCAAAGCAGGTGCCTTGAGTTGGTTACAGTAAGTATTGTACTCCAGAAACCTCATGCTTAGTAGAAGGGGAGAAGTTTGCTAGAGTGAGAAGTTTCTTCTGCTTGGGCTTCTGCTTTGGCTCCTCCTGACCCTCCTCCACTTTGTTTTCCTGCTCCTGAAGAGTGTCTTTCTGCTTACTGTGATCACTGTGTATTTGCTGGGCTGTGTATAACTTTGTCTACATTCTATTGACATCGGGATTAATTTTGCTGTTTCACTGAATCTCTTTCAATTTCAGCCCAAGGGTCTCCTCTCCCTTTCCAGTCCCCTTTTCTGCTGGGCAGGGGTTACTGGGTGATAGAACAACTGCTGCAGTTTAGCTCTGGATATGGGCTAAAGGCAGATCCATGCCTTTCTCAAAGGACACAGGTGAGGTTGAGACATTCAGGTGATGCTCCGACCTGCAGCTCTCATGTTGTAGATGTGGATGTTTCCCCTCCTGCAAAATGCAGATACATAGCTGAGTGTCTCATCCAAACATAGTCTGATTCAGTTTATTCATATGGATAAACCAGTTAAATTCTTGCCTAGTCTGCACAATTGCTTCACAGAACTTCACAGCAAAATAGCTGTTTCTGAGCATGCTCCCTCATATCCAGGAGACTGCGGTAGCTGTTTTGTTGTGCAGCTTATCCAAGTCAGTGGAGAAAATAAAACATTTGTGAAGATCAACTGTTTTTGAACAAAGACAGATCTACACTATAAAAAATGTCTCTGCAAGTGATAAGATGATTCTTTCTATTGCAATCAGTAAGCAAAATACATAATCCTACTCTGTATTATTTGTGGGCTGAGGAAAGGAAATAGGAAATTAAATAAACTGAAAGATAGGTCCTGAGATTCTTAAGACAATATTGCACCAAGAATACCCATCCTTACAGAAATAAAATACATTTTAAAATCAGTTTCTTTTTACCTTTTCTTCTCTTTCATAACTTAAAACTTGCTGACTTTGCTGTGGAGTACTTCCTATTGTCACACTGTCTTCTAACTCAGAAATATTAAATTATTCATTGCTCTTTTGTTACACAGAGTGTAAATATATATATATATATTTTTTTTCCCCCTGACTTTCTGGATATCTACTATTGTACAAATAGGTCACTGCTTCCCAAAACTACCTTCTGATGTATTTCATAGTTTTAAAATACTATAGATCACTTGATCACTAACCCTGTTTTTAGAAGTAATTATGCTTGTGTTTAACTGTAATGATCTCCTTTAAAACTGGAGGACAGTAAAACTTCTGTACACTCTGGGGGACGGGGAGCTGAGAATTAAATTTTCTAAATACTTTGTGGAATTAAAATGATTCTGAAAACACACAGAACAAGGAAAAATGTCATCTGCTTTTCTGTTCTTATCCTGTATCCTGCTGATACATTGATGTATCCTTTCTGATACATTGAATGAAATGATTTTTCCTTTATGCATTTTTTTAACATTATACAGAATATATCTATATTTATAGTTCTGAATGTGTGATATGTAAAGACCAAAAGACAAACAGTACAAGATTTTGTAGAGAGAAAACCCAAACACCAGGACCTCTGAAAGCAGACTACTTATTCCAACCTGTTTTGTTCGACTCCCTCATTTTTTAAATATGTTTCTTCAGACATTTTTATAGTCTTGCTGCCTCTGTGTGCTCTCTGTGGCTGTGATCTCCCTCAACAAGTTGAAATCAGATATATTTTTTTCTTGATGCTTTAAATACTTTGTTTTAATTGTTAGACTATGGTTGTTGGAAAATATTTGGTGTTGGGAAAGATGGCAAACATGCACTGTTATAAAACAGCTTACTGAAAAAAAACAAACCAATGCAGTACTGAGATTTTGGGTTTTAAATGAATTCTGCCTTATACTTTAGCTGAGAGAACAGAATGGAGTTGGGAAAAAATTGTTATGTATTGCTATGAAAGTCAGGATGAGTTTTGATAGAGGGCAGGCTGATTGTTTCCATCTAGAGAAGCAAGAATGAGGAGAATTTTGGTAAGTGAGGTGCAAAGTGAAGGCAGAATGTCAGAAACAGACATAAGAAGTTGGATTGAATCAGAGTTTGGGAAAGTCAGACTGGCAGTTTGAGGAACAACGAGGTGGAGATACTCAGGGCAGCAAGTGTGGGAATCAGCAATCAATTTTGACCCACCCTGTCAGAAAGGCTGTTGTGACTCTTGCTGTATGGTGATCAATGCCTGTCTCCCATCAGTAAGAAACACGAGTGAGATGCCAGAAGAGCAGACTGGTGTGAACAGTGATGCCATACCATGTCCTAAGTGGATATGCTATGGATTTGCATTCATCCATGTCTTGCCTCTTTCCCAGACGTGGGTGACTCCCTGACAAGTACATGAAGGTGAGTGGAGAAGAAGCATAACTTACATAGTGTGCTGCCCAGGGATGTGGTTGAGGCCCCATCCCTGAAGACATTCAGAATCTGTGTTGATGTGGCCCTGGGCAGCCTGATTTAGTTGGAAAAATCCCTGCTCACCACAGGTGGGGTTGGACAAGATGACCTATGAGGGCCACTTCCAACCTGATGCAATCTGTGAATCTGTGGGCTCAGACTGATGAAAGGCTTGAAGTGACAATCTAAATATAAACAGATATATGGATAAGAGCAGTTTTGGGGTTTTTTTTGTGCTTGGTTTTTTATTTGTCTGGTTTTTGTTTAATTTTGGGGTTTTGTGTTTCATGCATTGTAGGTTTAGGAGCATGAACTCCTATAGTTAGTCAATTTGTAATTTTTTTTTCTTTTTTTTTTTTTTTTTTCAAATGTTAATATATAAAACATTGGGAAAGAAATTCAGTAACTTTTCCCTCAAGACAGACACCCTTCCCTGCAAAAATCTACACAGATGTTTTATATTTGTACAGCATTTTTAGCTTTGGAAAAATATGGAGAAATACTTATGAAAAATGCCAACAGTGTAAGTTGTTGGGTTTTTTTTATATTCCTTCAGTCAGATCTAGGTTAGGGAGTTGCTTTGATGCAATTTAAAAATATTTCTGTGAGGATTATTATTTTATACAAAGGGGGTTGTTTCATTCCTTTTGTTAAGGTAAGACTATTTACATTTAGATGGCATAAAAGTATGTATCACAAATGTAACTTATTAATCTCTAGGGTGGATGAAGCTTCTTATAAAGCAAGACATAAGAGAAACCAACCACTGCAACGAAAACTGCACAGCAAAGCAGAGTATAGTGAAAGGGGGGAAAAAGGGATGTGAAAAATGGGTAACAGATCAAACAAAAAAATGTCCTGGGTCTTGTCCTGAAGGTTCCTCAAGAAAAGCATCAAAGAATGACAGGGCAAAGAGTCAGACAATGCTTTTATGGTATCTTCTGTCCAGCAGGTTCTCATCTCACATGAGAACAAGACACCACCAGAATGGTATACATATCCAGGTAATAAAACGTGCTACCAGAGTGGAGTTAGAGATGTCACTGGTCTTTGTTTTGGCCCAGAAATCTCTTAAATTCTTTCATTTCTACCTTTGCTTGAGTCTTTCCCACAGGCCATGAAATACACTGGCTCTAAGGACATGATGATACACTGCTCTGAGAGATGCTGTCAGAAGCATGTGTTTCAAACTTCATAGTATACCAGGGGCTAATTGCCCAGACCTTGTCCTCAGGTGCTCAGATGCTGAAACAGTCCAATCTTAGGAGCCAGGTGGGGCTTCACAGTTTAGAAGTGGGAGCAGGTCTGCTATTGGTACCATACTGGGAAGTAATGAGATGATGAAGGACAAAAATAGACCTTTCCCCTCTTCAGTGGGGTTGGACATCTCTTTGCAGCCAGGTCTCCTTGGCAGCCTACGATGCCCAGGCAGAAAGGTGTGCAGAACTGGCAGCAGCCTCCCTGCAAGTAATTTAGAGGGACACAGGAAGATATGTGACAGGCAGGGTTGAGAAGAGTTCACCTCCCCACTCGCTTTCTCTCTCTTGTATTTTTTCTTTTTACATCAGAACACATGCAGAGAAATATCTGATTGCACTAATAGCTTTATTACTTTTAGCATGTACTCACTTAGCCAAACAGGTGAAACTGATTTGTGCCAGGTTTTTATGAGCCCAAGGGCCAAGCAAGCAAAACGGGAGTTTTGTGTGACAGGGCCCAGCTTCTTCTGGTTCTCATCCCAGTTTGAAATTTGTGAGAAAATTCAATTTGAGCAAAGCACCCTTTTCAACTCTGAGACAAGCTCGCGGCCACCTGAATCAAAACCAGATGTACTTATCAGGCCTAAAGATAACAAATAGCGGCTTGAGATCCTGTCAGCAGAGGACCACCAGAGCAAGGGCTACAAAACTCGCTTGCCTAATGAAATTCTAGCACGATGCATATTAATGCTCACCAGATCTGGAGTCAAGTCTCCTTGGCTCCTTCTTTTTTTCCTTCCCCCTGCCACTCCTTCCCTCCTTTAATAAATTCTGAGGAACATCGCTGCATTGTAAACTGGTTATTTGAGACTGTTTAAGTAAAACCCAAAGCCCCCACATCCCCGTAATTCCTCTCTCCTTGCCCCCTCCCTTTCCCTCTTCCTCAGGGCTGACAAAAGCAGGTCTTTTCAAGTATGTCCATAGCAGGAGATGGTTTGTTTTGGCAAGGGAGCAGGTGCCTTCCCCGGCTCGGAGATCTGGAGTGTCAGCAGTGACCCCGAGGTCTTGGGTGGCCAGCTTCACGCTTACACTTCCCTGTGTCAGCCGATACACCTACCACCCACACGCTGAAAGCTTCCAGCAAGCTCAGAAATACTTAAAAAGGGAGCTGACCTTTCTCTCCTCTCTTCCCTCCTCCTCCCTCCTCATCCCTCTATTCCTATCCCCTCAGAGCAGACCAGGCACGTTATGAATGTCAGGCCACACTTCTTATAAACAGTAAGGTAGGGGATCATTTCAGTGCCAGAGTTGTGCAACCTTAGCTTCTTGCAGATGATTAAAATATGGCCATGTAAACAAATTATGCCTTAAATCCCTCCAATATTCTGCCCTTCTCCTATCTAAAGAGAAGATGGGAGGATTACGTGGGTATTTTATTTGGTGCTCCTAAGCCCGGCGTGTCTGTTTTAACACTAAGCAGACTGATCCTCTGTTACCTTTTAATTATTCTTTTTTATTTGCATCTTGCAAACAAAATAATTTTCCCACATGCTGTTCAAATAACCTTCAGTGGTCTCCACTGTGCAAAGCAGGGCTAGAAAATTACACTGCAAGATTTCTAGTTTTGGTTTGTTTTTTTTTTTTTAAACCTGTTCTATTCATTGAAAATTGCCAGACTGCAAATTTCTTGCTTTGCCTTTGAAGCAACAGGGGAAAAAAGAAACCTATTCTGCAGGATAACAGCAGTGCTCTGTTTTGAAGCTGAGATCCAATCTTTCTCCTGGATTTTGTTTTTGGTGTTCAGATCCAGTGGGCCAGAATTTCAGTTACACTAATAACCCGAAAACCAACAGCATCTCAGAAAGCATGGCAACGTCCACACTAGGCAAATGTCCTCCCTTCACAGTCCACAAAGCACAGCTTCAGGGATCTCACCAAATGTATGCTAGCTTGAGGGACATGCAACACTGGGAGGGAAATGGTGTGGCTAAAATGCACCACAAAATAGCATGTAAAATATGACCGAGAGCAGTCCCTGGGCTGCCCTACACTGATGTGTAAGGAAAAGCTCTAGCTGCTGGCATTGAAGAATATCTAGTCTATGTTGAGATGAATGCCTACTAACTGATAAGTCCATTGCCTTGAGGTGATTTTTTTTTAAACAAAACCAAGGAAAATCTCACTTTAGCTTTCCAGTATTGAATAATACAACCATAAAATATGTCAGTTATGAAAATACTGTTTTATTATTGCTTCTAGCCTGAATGACCCTGAACCAGAATTAACCTCTACGGCACTGTGAAGTTTGGTTTTAAACACACACACAAACCCCCTCGCCTAGAAACAGCTCTCAATGCTATTCTCAAGTTCAGCATATTTAACGATGATAGACTGACAGTACATCCCAGGCCCAGACTGAGTTCTCAGGGACCCCTGTTGAAGCCTTATCACCGTCCAAGCAGTCACCCAGGGGAAAAGAAAGCAGATTTTGACCTAGTAAGGACCTGTGAAATGTTTTGGGGNTTTCTGGGTCATCTGTCATTTTAAGGTTTTTCCTTTTTGCTTGCACTTTTTTTTTCTCTTTTTGTTCCCTGATGCACCATGTGGCCCTCAAGTCAATGGTGTCCACTTCCACTTTTTTTTAAGATTTAAAAGCCCAAAGCTTCCTCCTTCTCTCCATCAAGCTCCTTTTCTCCTTCCTGCATATCAGTATTATTCAGATATTTATCAGTGAAAATCCTGCCACCTTTGTCCTGGTTTTGCTAGGACAGAATCCCAAGTCAGACATGGTCTACAGGCTGTTGGCAGTTTGGAGTCCACCAGGGAAATGACCTAAGTTGCCTACAGGTGTACCCCAGACCATGAAAATCTCAGTATATACTCAGTATAAAGGGAGAAGCTTGCTGAGGACATGGAGGCCTTCTGCTTGGGTTCCAGCTTCTTCTCCTGCTGGAGGAGCTCACTTCCCATCCTGCTTCCAAGGATGCTTTCCTGTTTATTGTGAACACTGCGCATTCACTGGGCTGAGTATAACCTCATCTACTCTATACTGGCATTGATATTAGTTTGGCTGTCTCACTAAATATGTTTTCCTTTAAACCTGTGGGTCTCCTCTCCAGGGGTCATTAGGTGACAGAACAACTCCTGTAGTTTAGCCCTGGATAATGCCTAAGAGTCGACGATCTTTAGCTGCAAAGGTTCAAAAAACGTGGCTGGATCTGCATTTTCTAGCTCACGCTAATGATTGCTACAAAGCNTCTAGCCTGAATGACCCTGAACCAGAATTAACCTCTACGGCACTGTGAAGTTTGGTTTTAAACACACACACAAACCCCCTCGCCTAGAAACAGCTCTCAATGCTATTCTCAAGTTCAGCATATTTAACGATGATAGACTGACAGTACATCCCAGGCCCAGACTGAGTTCTCAGGGACCCCTGTTGAAGCCTTATCACCGTCCAAGCAGTCACCCAGGGGAAAAGAAAGCAGATTTTGACCTAGTAAGGACCTGTGAAATGTTTTGGGGTTTTTTTGGGGGGGGGATAAAGCCACCAAGATCCCAGTGTATGAAGAATTAAGGTTCCTTGTGTGTCTGTTCAAGGAAGATTATGCAAGCAGTATGAGACTAAGCTTGATTCAGCAGTTTCTTTACCAGTTACTTGGTCTTCCAGTTAACACTACCAATGTGGTCACTGGAGCAGAAGGAATTAAGGTTATAATGGTTATAACCATGGTTATAATCAGGCCAAATAAGCCACTTCCTCTGCTAAGTGCTAATCAACATTTTCCTTTTGCCTTCTTAGGCAGTTTCAAGGGAATATTGCTTCTTCAATGATGTCAGAAGAATTAGGCAACCAAAACACAGCCTTACTAGAACTACACATCCTTCATACCCAGGCCAGAGTGGGCTGGATATGACACCCAGGGTAGCTTTTTGAAACAGGCCAGCAATGCTCAGACTCCCACCCAGCTTCTGCTTTCTTTCTCCTATCACTCACCCTCATGAAATGTCCTTCTACTGACTGGGTTGGGGGGGGGGGGGGTGGGTGGGTGTAAGTTTCCAGAGGTTTCTGGGTCATCTGTCATTTTAAGGTTTTTCCTTTTTGCTTGCACTTTTTTTTTCTCTTTTTGTTCCCTGATGCACCATGTGGCCCTCAAGTCAATGGTGTCCACTTCCACTTTTTTTTAAGATTTAAAAGCCCAAAGCTTCCTCCTTCTCTCCATCAAGCTCCTTTTCTCCTTCCTGCATATCAGTATTATTCAGATATTTATCAGTGAAAATCCTGCCACCTTTGTCCTGGTTTTGCTAGGACAGAATCCCAAGTCAGACATGGTCTACAGGCTGTTGGCAGTTTGGAGTCCACCAGGGAAATGACCTAAGTTGCCTACAGGTGTACCCCAGACCATGAAAATCTCAGTATATACTCAGTATAAAGGGAGAAGCTTGCTGAGGACATGGAGGCCTTCTGCTTGGGTTCCAGCTTCTTCTCCTGCTGGAGGAGCTCACTTCCCATCCTGCTTCCAAGGATGCTTTCCTGTTTATTGTGAACACTGCGCATTCACTGGGCTGAGTATAACCTCATCTACTCTATACTGGCATTGATATTAGTTTGGCTGTCTCACTAAATATGTTTTCCTTTAAACCTGTGGGTCTCCTCTCCAGGGGTCATTAGGTGACAGAACAACTCCTGTAGTTTAGCCCTGGATAATGCCTAAGAGTCGACGATCTTTAGCTGCAAAGGTTCAAAAAACGTGGCTGGATCTGCATTTTCTAGCTCACGCTAATGATTGCTACAAAGCCCTCCTCTGCTCGTGCCACGCTGGTACTTCTCTGGCAACAGCAGCACTTAGTTCACGAGAGTCACTTTGGCCTTTTGCCAGTCTCTTGCGCTGGCAGGACCTGACCACAGGGTGGCAATGTCTGCCTGGAGCCGGGCAGAGGTGCTGCTGTCCCGCAAGCGGTGACCTTCGTAGAAGAGGGCAGGAGGGTGAATACAGAGGCCACAATTTTTCTGCACTCCACTGTGTTTCATACTTGCTGTCTAGGTCAAGCACACTGTCTGCTGGAAAGTACCTCTCTCCAAGAAGAGACCAGTATTTAGCTAATTACTCCAAACCAAGCTATATGTAATTACAGCTTCTGTTTTCAAAGCCATTTGCCAGTTTGGGCCAGTTGTCATTTTGTGAATAATTCTTTGTCACTAGCTTGCTGGCAGGCTGATGCAAGTAGCTGCTGTGCATTAACCTTAGATATATATGACTGGCCATGTATTTTATAGTAGGATATATTTCTCCTCTCTTTTGGTGACTCTAACTCTGAAAAAGAACCTGTCATGGAGGAGGAATGACACAGTGATTAACACGTCAGCATGCACTACAGGAGATCAAAGGTTCAAGATCTTGAACTGCTGCAGTCTTTCAAAGCAATCATTGGCCAACTGTCATGGGTTAAGTTGGATCTGCTGCTGATGTTCATGCCATGCTGCTGTCATGCCAGCTTCGAAATGAAAAGTGCTGGCTGGATCAAAGTAACCTGAGGTTTGAAGTTGACTTTGTAACACCAGAGGTTTCATGTTCTGTTTGCTGCTTCCTGTTTCTGGGTTTGGGGTGTTGGGCTGGTGAAGGTTTGGGGCTGGGGGGGCAGGTGGCTGGCTTCTGCTGCTGCTCCTGCATTCTGCTGTGCTTTTTCTGCAAATAGGCTAAGGTGGTTGTGCATTGTATTATCTTATTTCTATTAAACTCTTTCTAGCTCAACTCTATCTCAACCCAGAGGTCTTTTTGTGTGTTTCTTTCCCTCACTTCTGTGTTAGAGGGAAACAGGCTGTGTTGAACTTACCAGCCTTGGAAGGATAGATCCAAACCCCTACTTTAGTGTCTGAAACTTAGGTGTTGCAAAGTTTAGTTTTTAGAATAAGAGAATCATTATGGTTGGAAAAGACATCTAAGAGCAAGTCCAGCTGTCAATCCAATACCATCATGGCCACTGGACTGCATCCCTAAGTGCCATGCCTAGAAGTTTTTTGAACACCTCTGGGGACTGTGACTCCACCACCTCCCTGGGGAGCCTGTTCCAGTGCCTGACCACTCATTCAGTAAAGAAATTTTTCCTAATATTCAACCTAAATCACCCTTGGTGCATCTTGCAGCCATTTCCTCTTGTCCTTCCTTCTTTAGTAGAAGTAAAGTCCAGAATGACATACTTGTAGAATCATAGAATAGTTTGGGTTGGAAGAGACCTTAAAGATCATCTAGTTCAAACCCCCTGCCATGGGCAGGGATATCTTCTACTAGACCAGGTTGCTAAAGGTCCTGTCCAACTCGGCCTTGAACACTTCATGGGAGGGGGCATCCGCAACTTCCCTGGGCAACCTGTTCCAGTGTCTTGCCACCCTCACTATAAAGAATTTCTTCCTAATATCCAACCTGAATCTACTCTCTTCCAGCTTAAAGCCATTCCCCCCTGATCCTATCACTACAAGTTCTTGTAAGAAGTCCTTCCCCAGCTTTCTTGCAGGCCCCCTTCAGGTACTGGAAGGCAACTATAAGGTCTCCCCAGAGCCTCCTCTAGTCTGAATATCCCAAAATCTCACATCCTGTCCCCACAGGAGGTGGAGGTGGTCCCCTGGAAGGCCACAATAAGGTCTCCTTGGAGCCTTCTCCTCTCCAGACTGAACAGCGCCAACTCTCTCAGCCTGTCTCCATAGCAGAGGTGCTCCATTTCTGTCCCTGTCTTCTCTGCCAGGTATTCAAGGAAATTCAAAGATATTTCACTCCCTTCAGGAAAGTCTTTGCAGCTCTACAGCAAGTGGTTAAAATGTTTTTGGTGAAAATGTTACATACCCTCACATGAAAAATAATAATTCTCAGCTCCAAAAGGGTTTTTAAAGTGTTGTTGCTCAAAACTGTAAGAGGAAACACTGCCCTTTGATCTAGAACAGTGAGGCCAGTTATAAATGTTATCATTAAAACAACTTCTCAGAATTTGAAATGTTTCCTCCTACATTACATTTTACCTGCAGATTGTTGTGGCCATGTGTATGATGTTTGGAGTATATTCATCAGAACTACCCACTTCCAGGCAGACAAAAGTTTGGGGTGGCTTAATAGGTTTTCCTTACACAGTTTATGTCCCTAGCCAAACTTAATTCTATCTGTGCTTTTGTTTTCTTAACCTGATTCCTGGCTGCTCAACTTCTTTGTAATCCTCTCATGTCCATTCTTGCTTCCATTGCTTATAGACTCTCCTTTTCTTGCCCAGGTAAGTCCAGGAGCACCATACTCATCCATGATGGCCTCCTGGCACCCTTGCCTGCCCTCCTTTTTCTCAAGATGCAGAGCTCCTCGATGTAGAGGGCAACACCCCCTTCCCTTCTCCCCTGCCTGTCTTTCTTGAAGAGCTTGTAGCCACCTATTCCTACACTCCAGTTGTGACAGCCATCACATCATGTCTCAGTTATGCCAATGACACCACAGTACTGCAGGCATGTGCGTATTTGTAGCTCTTCTTGTTTAAGTTGGGTCTCCACTGAAGCTGATTTACTACTCAAAGTTTTCTTATCCTTCACTTCAGGTTCTTTCTTCCCAGGCTGTGGTCCAACTCCAAGTCCAGGGCTTTAGCAGACATTAGTATTGTTAGCCTTGATGTGGGATGGATTGAGGATCCCTTTGAGTGTTTAAAGCACTCCTCACGAGATTGGAAAGCTTGTGGCCAAATATGTTCTTAGGCCATTTCTCTGCTCTCAGACTGTAGATTTGAGTCCTGAAGTCTTCTTGGACAAAACTACATTAGAGTCATATGGTTTTAAGCCTGCACTTGCTTGAAGGTTGAGTCTGATGGGATGAAAGCTCATTTTAGGAGAGAAAGGTCCCTGTACATTTCTGCCTCTCTTTTCTCCTTCAGCTTTCCCCAGTGTCATTTCCTTGAAGAGAGGATTGAGTTTGCAGTGGTTCCACCCATCCTGTCCTGAGTGGGTTGGTGCTTCATATGTGTCTGTGTTTCTATGTGGGCTTAACTTATTCTTTGCTAGCTTTCATCTCTGACTTTCTTAGCTGCCACCCTGGAGATCCTGCCCCAGGGAGATGACCAAGAGAGGTCTCAGCTTTGAGTAAGAGAATTTAGAAAGCCTATGTAGCTCCTACAGCAACAGATACATAATGCTGGTAGGAGTTATG
This sequence comes from Ramphastos sulfuratus, assembly GCA_013399055.1. Classification (NCBI taxonomy): domain Eukaryota; kingdom Metazoa; phylum Chordata; class Aves; order Piciformes; family Ramphastidae; genus Ramphastos; species Ramphastos sulfuratus. The sequence continues at coordinate 129,671 of WBNM01029874.1, forward strand.
ACATGCTATGTGTGGGCTGAGTGACAGCAGTTGAGGTTGATTAATTCAGGTTGGGATAGAGCTGAGGCTTTGAAATAAGACCTCTGCCTCCAGCTGCCCCATTGCAACAGCTAGGTTTGTCACCAACACAAAAGAAGTAGGTAAGGCTATCAGGCTGACTCATCATTAAAAAAAAATAAATAAATACAGGTGATATCCTCCAAAAATCTTATTCCCATAAGCCTAGAAATCAGGGAAAGAAAGGGTTATGGTGAAAATTTCCCTTGCTTAAACTAAGGAAAGAAATTAAATAAGAAAGTCGTATCTATCATTAAAGAACAAACGTGTCCCTGTTTTGTTTTACTCTTTTTTTGTTTGTTTGTTTTATTTTAACTTTTTCTTGCTTTCTGTTCCTCCCTACCTGCCCCCTGTCTGTTACAATGTGACTATAGCAATATGTTTGACACACTCTTGCTTCTGGTTGAGCATTACAGTGCTAAATTTTGGGATGTGGTTTCACATATCAAGGAAAGAGACAGCTGGATGGGGAAAAAAGGTCAAACCATCTCAAAATCAAACTATGCTTACATCTGATGAGGTCACAACGTCAAAGGCCTCTCCCTAATAGCCAACTTGTCTGTTCTCAGCATTGAATAATGTCAACGTTAAAAGGTCTAACAGGTCTGTTCCTCCAAACGAGATATGGGTAGTCAAGCTGACAACAGTTCATTTTGAGTGTATAACACAGTCACACAAAGACAACCTGGTGAAAAAGCCCTGAGAGTGACTGTGGAATTACCTAATTTTGGGTAAGTAAGAGTAGAGGTCATCAGTGTCCCATCTTTTACTAAATATAGGTTGACTGCTTAGGAAAGGAAATAGCTTTCAAGAAAATGTGGAATGATCACCAAATGTTAGGTGGTGGGGGAAAAAAAATCACTGATCATAAAGGGATTTTACATTGTAGAGTGTAAAATTGAATAATGGGAAATGTTTCTGACTGCATAGTAAGAGAGAGTTCCTACCATGCCATCAGAATATAGCAATTTTAGAGACTGAACAAAGATATTTCTTGAATATCTAAGTAAGAAGATGCAAATGTTCATGCCTTATCCAGAACAAGCCACATGTGATGGTTTGGGAGTTCCCTGGCCGCTACCCCCCCCCCCACTCTCAAAAACAAACTAAACACAACGTCAGTTGTT